>CM061542.1:174487253-175005215 GCA_030864215.1 Capsicum pubescens
AGATCTCCATTGGTGCCCCTATCGCTCCTCAGGCACCTCAAGTTGATGTGTCTAATGCTGGGTTTTGCCAATCGATTCATTTGCTTACCCAATTGGTAGCCTATCAGACTGAGCATGTTGCTTCTGTCGCTCCATCCTTTGAGGTTGGTAGAGTTGTCCAATTTATGAGGCCGAATCCTCCAACTTTCATTGGTTCTAAAGTTGAGAAAGATTCTTAAAATTTTATCGATTATATGGAAAAGATTTTTTGTGTGATGCATGCTACGGATGTAGAAGGTGTGGAGTTTACTTCCTATTAGTTGAAGGATATAGCGTATCAATGGTATGATGAGTGGGAGCATCTTAGGGGTGATGATATTGAGTCTACTTTGTAGGACAACTTCTAGTGCTTTTCTTGATAGCTTAATTCCTTAGGAGTTGATGAAGGCGAAGGCTGAAGAATTCATGAATTTAAAGCAAGGCAGGATGATAGTGAAGGAGGATGCCTAGAAGTTCCATAAACTATCATGTTATGCTCCAAAATTGGTGTTTATCATGAGAGATAGAATGAGGAAGTTTTCCTAAGGGTTATCCCGTGAGTTGATCTTGGAGAGTAAGGCTGACTTGTTAAATAAGGATATGGGACTTCACCAGGTTGGTTATGTATATGCAACACGTGAAAGATGACAAGACAAAGTAAGAAAAGAGGAGTGAAATACAGAATAAGAAGTTTTAATATTTGGTCAGGGTGGAGGTCAGCAGCAGAGTGGTATAGATAGTGGAAAATGGTCTAAGAAGAAGTTGGGCAATTCTTGTTCCTACTCTACGTCTAGTGCTTCTTATCCAAAGCCATTGGGTGATCATCGTTCTTAGTATGATAGTGGATTTAGAGAACCAAGAGCCCAATATTAGGCTAGTGGGGCTTAGTCCGCTCAATCATATCCTCCTTGTAGATTTTATGGTCAGGTGCACCGTGGTGTTAAAGAGGAGGAATAAGTTTTTTAAATGTTGTCAGATTGGTCATATCTAGATGTATTGTCCTTCTAGGGTTGCTTCTAGAGAAAATAAGATCCTTATTGCTACTTAATCAGCCACTACAACTTTTAGTCCTATTTCCCCTCCTATAAGGTATGGACTAAAATAGTAGAAAGTGTAGCCTTTGTTCAAAGGCTACATTTCGGACATTAGGCAACACTTTTTAGGGGTGTTCTAAAAAGGCGTAACCTTTGATCAAAGGCCACACTTTTCAAATTTTGTCATATCAGCTATATTTAAAAAGCATTTCCATTAATGTATAAAGGACACGCTATGCAGCTTGTCATTGGTATCACTTTTATTTAATAAAGCTACACTTACAAGTGTTGCGTTTGTTTTACTATTGGGCACGCTTCACAAGCGTAGCCTTTTATAGAACCTCTATTACAACACTTGAAAAATGTGTCCTTTTCTTTATTACTAGCCACACTTCAAAATCATAGCGTTTTATACATACTCTATGACAACACTTGTAAAGTGTAAGCATGTTTTAAATACATGTCACAATTTAATTAAAAAGCCATACTTTTGAAGTGTAGAAATATTGCCTAAAATTTGATAGTTCAAACCGCATTTTACAGATATGGCACTAGGCATATAAAATGTTAGTACGTAATTATTACATATACATATGTCTATATTGTCTCACTTACCAATTAGATAATGAATAATTGAAATGCATAGATTTGCAATGAACTTCAAAAAAATATGTCTTTTACTATACATACTAATTAGAAAACAATACTTTAAGGATTTGTACTAAGTTCCACACAAAATGAAATGTATTTAAACATATATCAGAATAGTTCAAAAATTCTTCATCATTCACTTCTATCTAGATCGAGTTGCCTTGTGGCGGCCACCATTAAAAATTGATAACCCGCATTGTTCCTACACATTCAAAATGAACAAATAATTAGAAAAAATATTATGCTCGAAAAATATTCAGATATTTTTCCAATCTTACTCAGTGTATATATTTTACATTTCAACTTTATGGTGTAGTTTACCTGTTTCCTTGAATTCTTGAGTTGTTGTATCAGCAATTCCTCCGATAATGGAGAATACTACAGTTCAGATTTCCAAGACTCAACAAATAGATACATTCCAGAAAAAATCGGGGAAGGAGGGGAAGAGACAATTTTTTTTTTGGGGGGGGAGGGGAGTGGAGGAGGAAGTTGTCTACATCTTGCGGCACTAACAAGTGAATAATGAAAGCAAACTTCACACCTTCCTCTCCTTAATAGCTAATAATCCTTCATTCAGTTGATGTTCAAGCACCCGTATTTTATTTAAACCCATACCATTAAGGTCTTTGCCTAACAATCGCCTGAAATAAGATTCAGTCACATATTTGAATTTAAACCATGTTCAAATTCTAAATATCCTTGAATAATGATTCTCATAATAAAAATAAACATACAACTATTTTTTCTTGAGCTTTAAGAGTTCATCTTTAAGACTATTGACCGGTTTCTATTCTTGCTTTAGAACATGTGTCTGCTGCTACGACTGTGGCTGCTCATTGTCCTTATTGAAGGAAAAAGCAAAAGGGAAATTCCGAAACCTCTATTGAGAGGACCATAGTCATATATACTGGACTATTTTAGATACGATTACGTATTCAGACTCTTACCACACCCCTCCACTATGGTAGAAACAAATACATACATCTATTTGTGCATATCAGTGTGTATAAGACACAAGACAGTAAAACTTCTAAATGCAAAAACAATCACTTTTAGTAAAAAATTCACTACGTACAGATCTACATCAAGGTAATTTTATATCTCAAAAAAATGAGATATCACACATTCCTGTCGGATAATGCAAAAATTCTAGAAGCTTTGAAATCATTTGGCAAGATTCAATTCCAAGTAAATTAGTTTAAATAAAGCTTTTTCCAGAAATTTTATCTTTTCAAGAAGAGATGAAGGTTGTGGTAAAACTGTTGACCAACTCGTCAAATCACTTGTAATTCATTTTTTATTGTGGATATTGGAAATTCAAGTGATTACAAATTTTCTCCTTTCTATCTATAGCAAAGACAATCTGGGTTCAAACAAATGTAATACACTTATCATTAATGACATGTATTACCTTTACGATGATGAGACGTTGCCATAAAAGGAAAAACTAAAAACAGTCCAATTACCATTAGTAATCACAAATAATTAACAATGAAAATTTTTCCAGACTGGAGATGGGTATTGCATGAAAACCAGACAATGGAAGTTCATATAGTGTGACTTCTTCAATGAAAAACATACCGAAATACCTAATTTCAATATCCATATCATATATTTGCATTAAGAAAAAATAGAAAACACGAATGTCATACTTTCTAAATAGTGATTCGTAATGTATTTATATTTTTATCAGAAAGGTGGAACTTTATAGATGTACTCCAGTACGAAATAACCGTTGATCCAACCAAATAACAGTAGATTTGTATATTCGATGAGTTCAAATATAGACTTTTAATCTCATTAATAATACTCAATCACCATAAATAAGCCAAAAAATGTTAAGCCAAAATGATGCATGCTAACTCATATGTAACAACTAAATGTCGGCCTCTCTAAATCTTTAACAATCCAATCCTCTCTACTATTTTACATGCATTGACATTTACTGTAGCTGGTAAATGGGAGTGATTTGCTATGAGAAATTGAAGAAAATATCACATGCTTCATTATCATTTTGTCCTGATAATCATAGAGTACTCTAACTTGTACTGAAGTTAATAATTTACCTATTTAATGAGCGTCAAAGCTGTGGTACAACTGTAAAAAGAGTCAGCATGCTTCTCGAGCTCTTGATCAATGATGGAAGAAGTCTCAAAGTAGGATTTATTTCAAAATGTCACACTGGATATTAGAACTAGTATCTATTCCTTTAATCCCATCAGTACCATCCATGGTGTGTGCAACCCGTTTCTGCCAATTACTAAGCAAAGCTAGGGATGACAATGGTGCGGTGCGGTACGGGTGCGGTGCGGGTTTCTACTAAACCTGCAAGTTTTAAAACTGCACCGCACCACACCGCATCACATTTAAACCCGCATAAACCCGCCCCACATTCATATCCGCGGATAACCGCACCACACCGCCCCATGTTTTTATTTTTTCCCTTTTTTAAAAAAATTTGTAACTCCATTGAAAATCATAATATTTTTAAATCTACAACTAGAAAATAATAACTAATTTCTATTATATCACTTTTCAGTAAAAAATTGTCAAAAAGTATAACGTGTACAAGTAATGATCAAATATCATATTTTTATTCAAATGAATAGAGATGTTAAAAAAGCTACTATAAAATTATTTATTTGTAGTGTTATGCATGTAGTTTTAAGTATCATAAAATTTAAGTAAAGAACACATATAATTTTAGGTATATTCACGAGAACAATACTAATTTTTAGTTTTTTTGTTAATTCAAACCCGCATATACCCGCACTGCACCGCACCGCACCATTTAAAAAAAAATTACTTTAACCCGCACCACACCCGCACCGCACCGCATAACTTAAAACCCGTACCGCACCGTATAACTTAAAACACTCACCGCACCGCACCCACACCGCCCCATTGCCATCCCTAAGCAAAGCTGGTGGCATCATTTTTCTGTCTCTTTTAGCAACAAGATGACCCCAATGACCAAGCCCATCAAACACCCTATAGAATATCATATCATCTTGGAATCTAAAGTCCTAAAATTTAAATTTTATGTCAACAAATTTAGATACATCAATTAGAACATAAAGTTACAGTACTGTTGCAAATTCTAAGAGACACTAGTTATACATCCAGATGACGTTAATATTATCTTGATCTTTTAAGCTACCTTATATTTCCTTCAGATATCATGTTTGCTTTTCTTCCCATTTTTGATTATTAAAGATTTGGTAAAGCCATTGAAAATAGATGACAACTGCACCATTTTTTTGTTTCCAAGTACACCTGCATATTCTACTAACTATAATTATGGAGACATTAGGAATCCTTGTGACTCCAACATCCATGCTATAGAAAATTAAGTTTATAATCCACCAGTTAGATCTTGAACAACTTTTTGAGGTAAATTGAGAAAACCTCCTTTTTGTTAACTTGAAGTTCTATACCAGAAATGGGAGGTTTTCTCTACTGATTTTCCTGACCAAACCAACACAAGATCTAGTCACTAATAGTTAAAATCATCCGAACAAGATTCATGGACAAGGCTAATATTTTCTGTAACTTAGTAACTCCAGTGCAGTAAAGCTTACTAAGGCTTATAGTCAGCCATTAATAGGTTTGGATCATACCCCGAGGTCTTAAGTTAGTTGATAAAGTGGAAAATGTTATGTATTTATGACTTATGTCATAAGTTCGAGTCCCTGCCTTGCTAACTATGCTTGATATATATGTAAGTTGAAACATGTAGGAGCAGGGCTCACTATTCGAGACTTTATAAGGTTGCAATCGGTCCTAAAAATTGGCTCCAAACAGATTTTTCAATCCTAAGAAAAAAGGTCCAGATATATCAGTCACCTGCAAGAGAAGAAAGTAACTAATAATAGTTGCCTTTCTCACCATACTTCCATTCCACCAGATCATAATCAATAATCTTTAAAATTAAATTTCCTTATAATTTATTTTATCTCCTAAGGACAGAAGTGGCTAAGAAAGAGTCAAGATAGATCAAGACTTTTAACTTTTAGAACTTGTAAATTTAAATTAGCATGTTATGGCATTTCTACGAGTTGTCATTCTTTTTACAATAGACTAATGAAGATTTCCAAATATATCATATCAAGCCATTCTATTTAGAAACTGCTAAAAAAGATAAGTGTCACATATATAGAACTCTTTTCTTTCGTCCATCAAAATAAATGTATCATTAGGAATTTGTAATAGTAGCTAAGAACAATATAGAAAAGAGGGCATGGGAGTTTGGAAGTCACCTTAATTAATTATTTTTGTATCTTCTTGATCAATAGCACTGTGTTCAAATAACAAAATCCTGGCAACCGTTACGAAGCACACAAGTCTCCGGTATAGCTCTGTTGAATCTCCAGGGACAACTGATGATCAGAGAAGCTTCAAGTAATTTCTATTCCATTCTCTAGGCTCTTCATTCATCCTGGAGTTGTAGTTTAATTATATGTGGTGCTTTTGATGCATGCTAACGTTTATAGTGTTACTAGTGCCCGAGAAAATCACAAGAGTAGCACATTCAATTTCTTGCTTCTTTATAAACCCAACAAATAAAATCACAGAACACTAAAACAACTGATCTAGTATTTCAAAAGTATTTTGGACAACCAATTTGTTATTCAGTGAGTATAGAGTGCAGATTGTATATTATATTCAGGTAAGTAATAAATTGGAAGGAAAAGCCTCCCGCTTACTAATCGAAGGTATAAATATCTCTTTCCATCATGTGGGTATATACGCATTAATACTGTTGAATGTTATTTCTATCTACTTATGGACAAACCAGGCATTAATATATGCATTACTATGCCTCTTTGCCTACAATAATCCAATATACATGTGAAATAAACTAAAATTATATGCATTTTATCCCCTTTTGTGAAGGAAAGAAGGTTAGTCCAAAGATTTACTTTAATACCATGGTACAAGAAACTCTTCCTATTGAGCTTTGCTAATAATAGCCAGTCCTGAACCAAATAAAGAAAGAGGGTAACATGGTCGACAATTGACGTATAAATAGCTTAACCTTAATAAATGCTCTATACAACTTATAGTGAACATGATGTATTTAGATAAGTGTCGTTTGTCTCTTTTTCTTTCTTTCCTCCTATTTATAATGTAGTTAAATGTTAATGACATTGGATGATGAGTTGTGAGGTACCACGATAATCTAGATAACATTTCCATTTTGTTTGAGGAAAGTGCTGACTAGTGAGCCCTGCTATGTGGATCTTATATTATTGCTTTAAAAGTATTTCATTCATTTTGTAAAGAAAGTTGTAACAGATACCTGTAACAAAAATTACATAAGTAGCTCCAGTCAACTTTTGACTACTAAACAAATTTCACTTGTCCTGCTTCAGGCGAAGCTACAGAACAACACAAAGTTTAAATTTTTTTTACAAGATTCCAAGGAGAATGCCAAAGAATCAGACATAAGATGTAAGATGTGGCCATTGAAAGAGCAATTTACAAGTACCATAAATCTCTTTTACACCATATTTGAGCCTAACATAGTCATTGCAAGTTGTCGAGGCTACTGGGACATGATGAGATAGGTTAGTGTTGTTTAACTTAATGGTTGATAGATTAATGTTCATTTTTGTATGACAGTTGTTACTAATTTCACACTTCTGCAGGGCGTGCTATGTTTCTTAGAGACCAGGAGAGAGAACCAGTCTTTGTACAAGGAATCATGAATTGCGGTCTCTGTAAGTAGCAACTTGTTGTTTTGGTACAAAGTGCATTCAATTACTATATGATTCATCATATAATGTACTTGGCATTTGTAGATCCTCGACGATACATTGGCCTATCAGATGCAACAGTTGTTAGGCAATTTGCTTCAAGAGAAAGACCTCGAGCCTCCTAGGTCCATTCTTGAAGTGTGATCAATGCTTTGTAGAGATGCATCGAATAATAGAAATAACCAACAGACCCTTCTTAAAGAAAATGTTGACTTTTAAAACTGAAGAAAGTGACATTCAAAAATCAAAAATCAAAGTGACCATTTAAAACTTAAAATCCTGACATGACTCAGATAGATGAATTACACATATTCTAGGAAATATTTTCCTACAATAGAGGGAAATAAATAATCCCTACAAAAGATACAGAAAACCACCCTTCGCTTTCAGCAGAAACTTACAACCAACACAGAAACAAAAACTATGTAAATTCTACCAAGAAACTGTTAAACTTTATAACTTTCAAAAGGTTACTACAATACATGAAATGTTTAGGAAAAGTAATATCTAGCACAATACCACTCAATTATATTAACCACCCTTCACAATACTTTGTTTTCAAGATAAGGGATAAACCACCATTCACAGTACTTTTTTTTAAGACGAGGGATAAACCAAATTATAAATATCTAATATAAAAGTTTAAACAAAATAGCATACTTGATTGGATCAGAAAAAGTTCCTTTTGATTGCATCTTATTGGGCTTTGGTCTCACTGCAATATTGCAAAGTCAAAAAAATTCTATTATTATCAATCTAGAGTGCTAGTGTGGCTTAGTCGTCAAAGGTTAATGTTATACCTCAAAAATACATGAAATTCAATCTCAATCTATGAACTTACCTTATAGAAACGTGTATACAATCCAGCAAATTGCCTCTTAGATTTTGCGAAAGTGACAGACGGATCAAAATTTGACTTCCAATTCTTAACAGACTACAAAGAGAACTTACAGAAATATGTATACCATATGTAAGTTTGATGAATTTGACCTCTCAGATACCACCTTTTTATTATATTTGACCTCCTATTTATCAAAAGTTCGTAAGGTTAGTTTGAACTTACAGAATATTGACCTCACAGATGAGACTTTGTGGATGAATATTTGCATCTAATTCCTAATTCTCCAATTGCATCCAAATGTGTAAAAGTAAATTTCTTCTTCAATGCCCTAATTTCTCTAATTCAAGAATGAATAAACCCTAGGCAACATCGAAAGTGATAAAAGTAAATTGCAACTTCAATTCTCCAAATTCTCTAATTCACGAATGAGGATAAACCCTAGGGAATATTTGACCTCAATATTATTATGTTTTGTGATTATTTTTTTGGGTAATTAGAAATGGTAGGGAATAAAATATATTGGAGGGAATATAATTTTAGTGTTAAAAATAAAAGAGGGAATGTCATATTGTGGTGTAAATTTTATAAAAATTTATAAGACAACATTTATAAATTGTTGTTTTAAAATAATAAAAATAGCTACATTTTAAAAGTGTAACCATATTTGTAAAAGGTGTTCCTGATTATATAGAGATATGATAACACTTATAAAATGTAGCCTATAGCATTAAAGAACACGTTTTACAAGCATTGTCAAAATTAATTTGGCTTAAAGCTAAAACTTAAAGCTATATTTTAAAAGCATGTCGAAAACTATTTTAGGCAAAACTTTACAAATGTTGTCTAGATTTAGTGTGGACTTAGGAAAAATATATTGTAGTGAGCTCCTGCATCAAATGGTGTTACTTCTGCTTCTGGCTCTGGCTCTGGCATTGGAAAGAACCGTTTGTACGCTCTTACCATCCGCAAAGCTTCTAAGGAATCCCCCGATGTTGTTACATATACGCTCAAACTTTTATCTCGTGATCTATATTATCTAATTGATCTTGACTCTACCCTATCTTATGTGACCCCTTATATGGCTATTCATTTTGGCTTTGATCCTGAGTGTATTCCAGATCATTTCTCTGTGTCCACCCTGGCGGGTGACTCTATTATGGCAAAAAGGTTCTATAGGGGTTATGTCATATTATTCTATGGTAGGGAGACCTTGTTGGATCTGATAGGGTTGGACATGTTACACTTTGATGTGATTTTTAGGATGGATAGGTTGCTTGATTGTTTGACCCGAAGGGTCAGTTTTAATTTCCTAGATAAGTAAGTAATCAGTGGGAAGGTATTCCCTAGTACCTAAGGGAAGGTTAATTTCTTATCTTAGAGATCAAAAATTGGCTTCTAAAGGGTGCCTTTTTCACTTAATGCATGTTAAGGATTCTAGATCCAAAGGTCCTTTTTTGCAGACTATCCTTGTTATCTGTAATTTCCCTGATGGTGTTCCTCGTATTTCTCTCAATAAGGAAATTGATTTTGGGATTGATATTCTTCTGGACACTTGTCCTATTTCTATCCCTCCTTATAGAATGGCTCCGACCAAGTTGAAGGAACTCAAGAAGTAGTTGAAAATTCTTCAAGATAAGGTTTTTATCTTTCCTACTATGTCTCCGTGGAGTGCTCCTGTGCTCTTCATTTATAAGAAAGATTGTTCCATTCGGATGTGTATTAATTACTTCTAATTAAATAAGGTGACCACGATGAATAAGTATTTACTTTCAAGGATCGATGATCTCTTTGATTATCTTCAGGGTGCTAAGTACGTTTCTAAGATTGATCTTTGATTTAGGTATAATCATTTAAAAATTAGGGAGGCGGATATCCCTAAGACTATTTTTCGTACCCGGTATGGTCATGTTGAATTTTTGCTGATATCCTTTTGTTTAACTAATGCCCCGACGACATTTATGGATCTTATGAATTGGGTTTTCCGTCAATTTCTTGACTTGATTTCCATTGTCTTTATTAAAGATATTTGGTGTATTTGAAGAGTGAGATAGATCATGACAATCACCTCCGCCTGGTGTTGCAAAATTTTAAAGATCAATGATTTTATGCTAAGTTCTCAAAGTGTGAGTTCTAGTTAAAGATTGTGACTTATCTGTGTCATGTTGTTTCTAATGAAGAGATCATGGTAGATCTACAGAAAAATGTGGTGATTGAGAAGTGGCCTAGACCCACAACGCTAATAGACATTCAAAGTTTATTTGGTTTAGCTGGGTATTGTAGAAGGTTTTAGGAAAGGCTTTCTTTTATTACTGGCCTATTAACTAAGTTAACTCAAAAGAGGTGAAGTTCTTGTAGTCTGATGTTTGTGAGGGTAGTTTCAAGAAGTTGAAGGGTAAGTTGACTTTGTCCCCGATCTTGACGCTACCTGGGTTTTGTGTTGATACAACATACAAAGGTGGTTGCGTACGCTTCTAGACAGCTGAAAGTTCATGAGAAGAAGTATTTGACTCATGATTTGGAATTATAAGTTGTGCTGTTTTCATTGAAGATCTGACGACATTATTTGTATGGGGTCCATGTAGATATTTATTCTGATCATAAGATCTTGCAATACATATTCACTTAGAAAGAGCTAAATCTTAGGTAAAAGAGGTCACTTGAGTTGCTAAAGTACTATGATATGAGTCTCCACTGCCACCCAGGTAAAGATAAAGTGGTTGTTGATACTCTTAGCAGGTTGTCTGCTGATGCTCTTAGCAGGTTGACAATGGAGAACTTATCTCATGTGGACAAAGAGAAATGGGATTTAGTGAAGTGCGTTCATCATTTGGCTAATCTATGAGTCCGTCTCTTAGATTCAGAAGATGGGGGAGTGATTGTTTTGGAGGTGGTGAAGTCATCTCTTGGTGCTGAGGTTAAATAGAAAAAAGTGTTGGACCCTATCTTGATGCAAATTAGGAATGATATGGGTAGACAGAAGGTGATGGTTTTCGAGATTAGTGGTAATGGTATCTGATGAGTGGTGATTTTACCACTTATTTACACTCAACATTCCTTCAAATTACCATATTTTGAGTGAATAAATGAGACATAATTGTGATTAAATGCACTAATACCCGTATTTTGCAGGCATATTATTGATGTGATTTAAAGATGAGTATTAGACCTAAAAAGGATCAAAAGGAAGCAAAGAAGTATAGCTAAAGATCTGGAAAGACACAACCTCAATTGTCACAGTGCAGTTTGAAGGCCGCGAATCGCGGTCAATAAATAAGGTCAACCTACCATGATCGCATGAGGTAATGATCGCATGAGCTAATCGTAGTCGAGGTAGCTACGGTCGCAGCCAAGCCTATGCAATCGCGGCCTAGAGGAAAAATGCAGCCCAAGGGCAAAAGTATAAATGCACATGGCTTGCCCCAAATTTGACAAAAAAGGAAGACTCAAACCCTAATAATTCATTCATTCCATCCTCCTAAATTTTTAGAGATTTTTCTAAGGTTATAGCCTCTATTTTTGGAGAAGACAATATTGTATAAATTTTGGGTGAAGAATACTTTGGAGTTACTTCCAAGTAAAGAATTAGTGAACTCCCATCGAATATTTGTTGGATCTCATAGTTTGAAGTAACATTCACTTAGATTTTCTCAAATCAAATCAATGGAGATTTTGGGTAAAATATTTGTTTATTTATCTTATGAGTAGCTAGTTTTCCTATTGGGGTTATGCTAGAATAGGGTGCAATTTCATGTGGGTTGTGATTTATTTGTGCCTATGTTAATGTGTTGATTGATGGGTTCTATTTTTTCTTGATTAAATTGGATTGTATTTGTGGCTGAAAGCCCCAAATACTCAAATGGGTTTGTGGGTGAAAATCCCAAGCTCTTGAAAGCTCAATCTATATTTGAAAGAAGGGTTCGGGTGAACATTAGCAACCAACATCATTCTTGAAAGAAATGGGGATGCCTAATTGAGGTATTGGGTGGATTTATTTGACACACTCTATAGGTGCTCGAAAGGGTCAATGAGTGAAATCTTCAAGGCTATGTTGACAACCTATCCCCAAGGACTTACAACCTAGACTACCACATCATCATCAATTAGAACATACACTGAATTATCATATCTGCATGTATATTTTCCCCCTAGGAAAGCATAATCCCAACCTTTGTGCCTAATTGTTTAGACTCTAAGTATTCGTATCCCCAAATTTGTACTCAACAAACCCAAAAAGAAATATTAAGTGTGATACATTTCAAGGACCCCAATTTTCTGTTTTTGTATTATTGGTTTAAATTTAGCTAGAATATATCATTTCAATCTAATCTAGTCGCCACTCACATTGTTCCTCGTGGAATCGACCCCGACTCCCAAGTTGGGTAAATATATTGACAATGACTGCCTTGCACTTAAATTGAGTTAGTTTGGAATTTTAGCTTACTTGCTTGAATTCAAACTTGAATGTATTTGTGCGTGATTTTCTTTTGTTTCTTATGTTAGGTAGATTTTTATTTTATTTCACTTTACTTTATGGCATCTTCCGACAAATATGATTTTGGTAGTTGGAAGTCCTATCTTAACGATCCATTTTCATATTGTTATGGACCCAACTGTGGAAGAGACTGTAAATATATTTTCTGGAGAGAGATAAAATAACTATCTCAATCATATTGGGAGTATGGTTGTTCTTTATGTGGTGGTCAAGATGGACATTGGAGTGATTGTCCAAATGCCCCTTCCCTTATTATGCTAACTGAGTTTATAGTTCTTATTATGAGTTTCATAGGTCTTATGATGAGATGAAGGAAGAGAAACATACCAGATCCAATAGTTTTGAGGCAATTCCTCAAACCATTTTGGATCGGGTAACTAAAATGGGGGAGAATATGCAAGACATACATCAATCCAATGAGGCATTCGGAAGGGAAATTGTCAAGATAGAGGAAATGAGTAAGGAATCAAATCATGTAAATACCACTACCTTTCCCATTTCCCAAGAGGAGGTTGATCAAGAAGAGAAACCAAGCTATAATGATGAACTTGGTAGCGAAGAATCCTCAGTGATTTCCCCATCAACTAAATCAAATGATGTTGAATATCTCAAAATAAAGAAAATGGTACTAGAGTCAAAAGAAGAACCTAATTACATCTCTTATGAAGACTCTAGTTCATTTTGGGGTGAAGGTGCTTCAGAGGAGGCATCCCCGAAATTAGGGGATAAACCTCATTTAAACCACTTTTTAACATTATGCTAAGAGGATGTGATGAGAATTCATCAACCTAGGAAAATGATGGATTATGGGGAGAAGGAGGACCATCCCTACATTTTGGGATTTGATACTCCAAAAGATCATATGGGAGCCCCACCATTAATGGACAATGACCTTAATCTCCGATATGCAACTAGTGGCCTATTGATGTGCTCACTTTTACCTAATGAGACAAACTAAAAATTCTATGTGAAGTTGGGTAAAAGGTTCAAATCTTCAATATGGTGAGATAGAATCATCATATCATGTCCTCACCTCTATCTAGATTCACCTTGGATTTGAATATTTTGTCTCTCTGCCGCTCAATCCATAGCGAACGAAAATTGGAACGGTGATTCAAATCTTATAAATGGAAACACAAACGATAGTGGGCAAGGTGGTTTGCCACAAAAGATGGGAAAAACCCATCCCGCCATGAAATATGGACCATATCCTTTTATTTTATACATAATAGAGTAGATTTTATTTTTGCATTTATTCATGCATAACCATGAAAAGGTAGTGATATGAGGAACTTTGATTGAAATTGAAAAAGTTAACTGTGAAATTGGTATGTTTGGACTAAATAGGGGAGTGCAGGAGACCTCAATTTTAGTCTCAGTTACCGCGACTATGACCCGTGCCTCCTCGATCACGTAGGATGCTGCGATTGCAATTGAACCAGTTTAAATGGCCATACGACTGCCATTTTGCACATGCACCTATCTCAAATTCTCAAAAATTATCTCAAAATTTGGCATTGTGTAGAGTATCCAAGTGTTCATTTCAGTCTAATTTCATGCTCTAACTTATTATTTTGTCTCTACTCCCTTGTTTTTAATGTAATTATATGCTTATAACTTAAAGTTTAGATAATGGCTTGAAATAGTGTTTTTAACACTAAATCTATGCTTTTTTTAATCATTGCAGTGATTAGTTGTTTAGTTGGTGTACACACCAATGGGGAAGTCTTAAGTACCCAGAATTAGGCCTAAAGTTGTCAAAATTAATGTATACACCACGTGTTCGATTCAATGCCCCAATGAATTTAATGTTAATTTCTTCATGTTTGGGGTTATAATCATGCATTCTAGGCTTAAATTCCCCGATTATGATATTTATATGCTAGAGTTGGAACACAAATTTGGGGTTAAAATCATGTGTTTTGAATGGTGTGAAGAACTGTTAACCATGGTCTCAGGTACGACGAATTCTATCCCGATGACCTTGATTATGGCAATGCAATCACAGTCATTGCTCTGCGATAGCCGTACCTAGGGGCAGTCGTCTGCAACAGCCAAAATTTTTGCATATCCATTTCTCACCCCAAAACCTTATACAACACTACCACATGAGTGTACATGATTAATCTTGCATGATTTTGGCATGATAATGCTAATAATGGTTTGTATTGTAATTCTTACAGGTACTAAGCCGCAAAGATGAGAGATTTTGACAACACCAGGTTCATGGCTGCGGAATGCCAAAACCTCTACTACCATGATCTTCCAAGGATAGAATTACTCCCGGAAAGGGATATTTGCCTTGATATAGTGGAGGACAAGCTTCTAACATTCCATGCCTGACTCACTGCTACCGTGTGAATAGGTTTTGCCACGGACCCCTACTATGACAATAAGCAAGCATTGGGTACATGAGTTCTACGCAAACCTTAGCATATTTTCTCTCACAAACCCAGTAATAAAAATTTGGGGTAAGCAAGTGAACTTTGGAGCAGAGCAGATTAATGAGATATATGGGCTCCCGAATAATGACATGGATCCATTCCAAGCAGAAGCATGCGAGCCAGGGACCTTGATGTCAAACATATTATGTCCAGGCAAAGAAGTTCTCAGGGCCACTACTAAGAGAGATATTTTGATGAATGACTTCACACTTGAGGCCAGTCTTTGGTTGAATATTATCTATCGTAGAGTATCACTATGAACTCATATGACTATTGTCACAAATTTATGAGTGCGGATGGTGGATGGCATTCTCTCTGGCATTACTCTGAATGTAGGCAAAATTGTGCTCTCAGAGTGGTGTCACTTCATGAACCATGTAGGTACACTTCTTCTCTTTTCTTTCCTTATCACTTCTTCTCTTTTCTTTCCTTATCACTAAGCTTTACAAGAGGGCAGAGGTGGAGGAGTATGATACAGATACCTGGGTTCACCCAGTCCCTCGCATATTTCTACTCAAATTCTGGGGTGAGGGTTCCCCTCGTTAGAGCAAAAAAAGGAAGGTGGACATAGGAAAGTCTACCTAGGAAGACACAGACTCTTACAGACCTTCGTCAGCCAACCCCTTCGATGACATCTCTGGTCAGATGTGGGTGGTTAGGTAGCTATTGTCCAGATTACCTCAGGGACCGGAAGAGTCCTCCACTGCTTGCCAATCATATGTATCTCAGTCAGATTATGAGATATACCGGGAGGAGCAGAAGAATAAAAAAGCCATAGTTGCCAGTTAGGAAAGAGCTTATTCAGCCTTGGCTACATCACAAAGGGACCTCAAGGAGTCTTATGAAAAAATGATGAAGAGAGAGAAGAAGATAGATAAATTCTCCAAATAGCCATGGAAAGGGGTAAAGGTCATCTTCAAGGTATTCAAACCCAATGATAGACTACCTTCGCCTAGGTTGGAGAGTGATGACGAGTCCCTTACAAATAGGTAATTTAATGTTGGTAGTGGTGATGGTGACGAGTCATCGGGAGAGAGCAGCTCCTAATGCAGATTCAGGGAGGACCTTTACCTTTTGTCTATGCTTTTATTAACTATGTAGTGGGGACACTACTTCCCTTTCAGTTGGGGTGACTTTCCCTGTATTTGTATTATTTTGATGTGTTGTCGGATATTTTTATGTTATCTTGATAATGTTGTAGATGCTATTTTTATTTTTTTTGGGATGCAATATTCAGGCACTCTGATAGACGTTTCATGGATTATCATGTAGTTTTATTTTTAGTTTTTCTTTTTTATATTGTTTTTTTTATTATGATGATGCATGATAATCCCTGACCTATGATAGATTGAGCGATGACATTATTTAGGGTAAAACATCGTATTTGGGGTTTGATCCATAAATGTAGGGGAATTTTAAGTACCTGTGCCATCTAAGTCATTAGTTCAAGGGAAGTCTTAATACCTATGGCATTGTAAATTTGGGATCCCATTGTGCACCATTGGCGAAGTCTCAGTAGCCATATGGTTGGTTTACCTATATTAAGCCAAAATGTGAGGCTAAGGCTTTGGTTGTAGCAGTAAGTTAGCAAATTGTGTGAGGTGTAAATGCAAAACAAAAAACCTCCTCGATCCAAAAAATTTTCAAAAATCAAGGGCATGGACGTGAGTAACCCTGTAACAAAACTCTTTTTCTTTTTATGACTCCACAAATATTTGACTTGTTAATAGTGATAGATACACCAATTTTGTCTCTAACGGGACCGGCAATTCAACCTCTTTGGAAAATTTCTCACGCTATGTATGGGGAGCCATTTACATTTATCTCTTGTATACTTGTGTTATCTAGAACTTGACCCATTAGTCTTGTATTTGGTTGAAGAAATGGTCTTAGGCTATCTTTGTGATATTGGAAGCCCACTCTAGCCTAAAAAGCCTACCCATGCATGAGTGTAATCCCTAGTTACCCACTTTGAGCCTTTGGGTCTTTCTTTGGCACACACATTATAAGTCGTGAACCCTTATTTTTATTCGTGTTTTGAACCATACCCTCCTTGAACTTAAAAATTCAACTTGAGGCTGTAATCCTATGTTGGGGGTAGTGATGATTGATGGAAGTAAGTGTGGGGTCATAAAGTTGTAAGTGAAATGCCTAAGTGCCCAATCATTGAAAATAAATGAATAAAAAGAAGAAGGTCAAACAAAGGAAAGAATTGCATGAAAATTACAAGAAAGAGAAATAGAAGAAAATGGGTGAACAAAGGAAGCAAAAAGTAGGCATATAAAAGGAGAAGAGATCAAAGAGGTGTGACCCATAGTAAAAAATATGGATTAATTAGTTTGATGTAGATGTTCAAGGAAGGGTGTAACCATGTTGTTCCCAAATAATTTCCTACCCTAACCAGAACCTACATTACAAGTTCAAAAAGTCCTTTGAGATCATCAATAATTTACTTTCTTTGTAGTGACGATTTAAAATAGGGTCAATCCTATGGTATAACACTTCTTGACATAGAGAGTTCTTTTGTGTGAGAGAGAGTTTTTGCACTTAAATTCCTTGTTGCAAATTTTGTAGCTTGGTGTGTAGAATTTTCTTTCTTGTGAGGAGGCATGTGAACGAGTTGATGTAGGTGATTTTTAATCTTCTAGGCAATGAGGAAAATGAAGTATAGCTTAGTTTTGATCAAAAGTGAGTCACTTTTAGAGTATTGGTAGTTTTTGCTTGGTTCTCTTAAAAGTCTTGTGCATCCTTAGATATTACATTTTATGATGAGGGGTGTAGTAAGAATAGCTTAGCCACATGCAATGAGCTACTTGTGGTAGTGACTAAGCTTGAAGTCATTCTGATCTTTGAGGCATGAAAATTGGGCAAAAAAGTGTAATGTCTCATGATAAGGGGTAGTGTTGCTTGAGGACAAGAAAAGCTTTAAGTTGTGGTGTTGATGAGTGGTGATTTTATCACTTATTTTCACTCAATATTCATGCATATTACCATGTTTTAAATGAATAAATGAGACATCATTATGATTTAATGCACTAATATCCGCATTTTACAGAAACATTATTGATGAGATTGAAAGATGCAGATTGGAGCTAAAAAGGATAAAAAAGAAGCAAAAAAGTGTAGCTAAAGACCTGGAGCAGACACAACCTCAGTTCCCATGGTTGCAGTCTGAGGACCGTGATCGCAGTCAATCAATAAGGTCAACCTACTGCGTTTGGATAAGCTAATTACGGTAGCCGCAGTCGCGGTCAAGCCTATGAGATCGTGTTCGACGAAAAAATGCAACCCAAGGGCAGAAATGTAAATGCACGTGGTTTACCCTAAATTTGACAAAATAAAGGCTCAAATCCTAGTCATTCATTCATTCCGTCTTCGCAAATTTTTAAAGATTGTTCTAGGGTTATAGCCTCCATTTTTGGAGAAGACAATATTGTATAAATTTTGAGTGAAGAATACTTTGGAGTTACTTCCAAGTGAAGAATTAGTGAACTCCCATTGAAGATTTTCTAGATCTGATTGTTTGAAGTAACATTCACTTAGATTTTCTCAAATCAAATCAATGGAAATTTTGGGTAAAATTTTTACTTATTTATCTTATGAGTAGCTAGTTTTTCCTCTTGGGATTATTCTAGAATAAGGTACAATTGCATGTGGGTTGTGATTTATTTATGCATATGTTAATGTATTGATTGATGGGTTCTATTGTTGCTTGATTAAATTGGATGAGATTTATGGGTGAAAACCCCAAATACTCAAATAATTTTGTGGGTGAAAATCCCAATCTCTTAAAAGCTCAATCTATCCTTGAAAGAAGGGTTTGGGTGAACATTAGGAACCAACATCATCCTTGAAAGAGGGATGTGGGAACCAAAGCAATAGTAGACACTTGTTGGCGTAGTTTTCTAAATTTTCAATATCTTAAATATAAGAGTGATTGTGAAGTTGACTATTCCTTGGGTATTATCCTAGAAATAGGGATGCCTAATTGAGGTATTGGGTGTCTTTATTTGACACACTCGTTAGGTACTCGAAAGAGTCAATGAGTGAAATCTTTCAGGCTATGTTGACAAACTAGCCCCAAGGACTACAACCTAGCCTACCATATCATCATCAATTAGAACATGCACCGAATTAACATGTCTCCATGCATATTTTGCCCCTAGGAAAGCATAATCCCAAGATCCTTGCCTAATTGCTTAGACTCTATGTATTTGTAGCCCCAAATTTGTACTCGAAAAAACCCAAAAGGTAATATTAAGTGTGATATCTTTCAAAGACTCCAATTTTGTACTATTGCTTTGAATTTAGCTAGTATATATCGTTTCAAACTAATTTAGTCGCCACACATATTGTTCCTCGTGGATTTGATCCCGACTCTAAAGTATGTTAAATATATTGGGAACAACTTCCTTTCACTTAAACTTATGTTTAAGGTGAGCGTTATTAGTATCTTGAGGTACCAAGGTAGATTATGTGTTCCCGATGTTGATGGGTTGCGTGAATGAATTTTTGCTGAAGTTTATGAGTCGCACAATACGGTTTTTCCTAGTTAGACAAAAATGTATCATGATATCTAGGAGATTTCTTGGTGGAATAATATGAAGCAGGATGTGGCCAAGTTTGTTGCTAATTGCATGGTGTGTCATCAAGTGAACGTGGAGTAATTGAGGCCCGGTGGGTTAACTCAAGAGATTGAGCAGCCGGTGTGGAAATGGTAAATAATTAAAATGGATTTTGTTTCCAGCCTTTCGTAGTCTCTCAATAAATTTGATTCGATTAGGGTTATCGTGGATAGGATAACAAAGTTTGCGCACTTCTTGCCAGTAAGAACTAATTTCTCTTTTAAGGATTATGCCAAGTTGTTCATTAAGGAGATCGTAGAGTTTCATGGTTCTCTAATTTCTATCCTTTCTGATCATGGTACTCTGTTCTCATATCAATTTTTGAGGTTTTTCCAGCGAGATTTGGGACCTTAGTATCATTTTCCACCCTCTTCTCAATTCTCATTTCACTTTTTGAGTCTGTCCAGTGAGGTTTGGGGACTAAGGTAACCCTTAGTACCGCTTTCCACCCATAGACTGATGGGCAAATAAAAGGGATAATTTAGGTCCTTCAAGATATGCTTTGAGCTTGTATATTTGATTATGGTGGTAGTTGGGTTGACCATTGATAACGCTCAATCTACAGCTTTCATAAGAGTGTAAAGCGGTCGTTGTCAAATATATAACCCAACTGGATTGGGTATCGATCCCACAGGGAATAGCCGGTCAATGAGTAAGCAAAGATTACTAGACTTTTGGAGCAAGTCTCGTAAAAAGGGGGGATTTTAACGTGCAAGTAATGTAAACAAAGTAATAAAAACAGCAAATAAAGGAGTAAAAACGGTTTGCTTAGTTGGTTTTTGATCAATGAGAATTGAGAAGCTGGGGTTATGTCCACCTTATGAGTTGTACGTCTCTATTGGCTATGAGTTGTGCGGAATTCAGACATGCATGTGCTTATAGAGAATTGTATTCGATGGTAAATCCAGGCGTCTTTCGACCTTAACCAGGACTATTTCACTTTAACTCTTTCGAGCTTAAAGCGTATCTAACAGTACAAATTCTCCAAGAGGTTAATCCAGTTACGACACTAACTTTTTAACAGGGGTTGGTTCCCTATTACCTTGACATTATCTCTTTTCCAGACATATAACTTTTCTTTCGAACAAGTTAATGCTATACTGGCGTATTCTATGCGTTTGCAACCACAAAGAATTTAGATTAAGATGAAGAGAATAATGATATAAGCAGCATACGTGTCACGAATTCACAAACTCATAGCAATAGATAGTATCTCATATGGCTTTCATAACCCCAACAGAGAAGTTTAGTTACCCATGAGTGCGAAGGAAATCACAATAGACATTATTAATATACCATAATAAAAATCTCGTGTAGTAAGGTGTGGTGTGGCGTTTTAGGCATGAACTCCCTTGCAGAGTAACGTTTCTCTTGTTGTGGAAATTAGGAATTGAATAGATGAATAAAAAGTAGAATTAAAAGTAGAAGAATTGTTTTCAGAGTTAAAAGTAATGGGCGTATTCTCCAAATCTCTAGCAGAATAGGGTATTTATAATACTCCTATCCTATTCCTACTAAGCTACTGCATTACTTAACCCAATCCTACTGGGTTACTGCATCATTATCCTACTCCTAATAAGTTACTGCTAGTCCCCAAAGTCTTTAGAATTGCTGTTTTTGCCCGGGACAGATTTTCCATGCGCCACCTTTGGTCCTTGGCGTCCAAGTTTTGCTTTCCTCCTTTCGTGAAGCTTTCTTTGGCGTCAAGTTATCCATAAAATGCTGAATTCTGCATCATTTATACCTGAAAACTTGCTAATCATGTTCGTTAGCTCACTTACAGGAAAAAGGACTAAAAGTGTATGAAATATATAATTTGTCCTCAAAACTTAGCTAAAATATGGGTCAATTATAGTACTTTAGGCGTGTAAATACACCTATCATCAACACCCCATACTTAAAGCTTTGTTCGTCCTCGAATAAAATATCATGTCCATCTAAACATCTACTTAGGGTTTCACAGCAACAACACAAAATATTCATCAAGACAGGCACGACAATCATTAACAAAGAGTAGTTTTCTAATCACTTCTAGAAACAATTCAGCCTCCAACATAGACTCGTGATGATGGTTAATTCGTATCCAAAAGTTAAGGCCCAAAGAATCATATACGACTTACCCAAAACTCATCAACCATGTGTGTCTCACAATATGTCACCTATAATTACTCACAAGTATTTCATTTTTCAAAACATGGGTATAATATTATCCTTGCTCTCACTCTCACAAAGAATTCATATGTTTGCAACTGATGACCATAGGCTTTCCCTTAATGTAATGCTCCACTAAATATCAGAATGCTAAGCTTAAGATCAAATAGGTCTTTACAGGTTGTAATGTAGGCTAAGGGATGGGTAGGACTATTTTGGCCAGAAATAGTGACTAAGTTCCTAAGCACTTTAATACATCACATTATGACATTAACACTCTCTTTTAATCAACCCTGCTACCTTTCTTTCATCTATCACCCCTTTTCACTTATTTTGCCATTCAAGCATAATTATCTTTTTATTTAATCATAAACACAATTTATCTTTTTGTTTTTCTATTTCTTTTTCTTTTCTCTTTCTCTTTTTTTTTTATAACACACCTCCATGATAGCCACTCTTTTTCATAACAAATTCAAGTACCAATACACTCTAAGGCATCACTCTCACCCAATTCCCTCTTATTTTGTCACATGACTTCACAATTTAAAACACTTAGGAATTTGGATCAAATTATGGTCTTGAAAAAAATGGATTAGGCTTACATATGAGGCTGTCAAAGAAAATAGGCTAAAGGCTCAAAAGGGGGTTAACTAGGATAATGTCCACGGGTAGGTAAAAAAAAGTAAACAAGTATAGGTTGCCAAAGAAATGCCTAAATCATCTCCTAAATTCGCACTCTTTATTTCGCTTTACATACATACCAGGCAAGTTCTAGCATCAGCCACAAACATAGAATATACTATATCCTTACACACACAAGGCACATGGTCGACTTTTTTGGGAGTAGTATAGACTCTTGACCCAGCAGATAAAGGAATTGAACTACACAATTATCACATAGTGAGTCACAATTAGATCCTAAACGTCTCAATAGTAATGGTTTTATCACAGACTCTTGTCATAATACCATGCTGCCTATTAGAACAATTTCATGCAAAAAAAATTTTAACTACTAAAAAAAACAAAACAAACAAACATTAATAAATGCAAATGCAGATAATGAAGTATAGCATGCAAATACCAGCACCCCACACTTAGACGGGACACACTGTCCTCAGTGGAGAATAAATAAGAAGAACTTGGTTAGTCGGACTCCTCCTCTATGTCTGGGGTCATACCCCCTTCGTCGGAATCATCATAGGAGTCGTCGTCATCAGAATTCTCCTTCACGTCGGAGTCTGGCATTCGTTGATCATCATCGGTTGGCACATCGTCATCAAGAGGATCCTCGAAGTATGTACCTACTCCACACATTGCCTTTGCATGCTCATTCATGGGGTAGTCATAATCCAGCAGTTGGAGCTCTGCAGCAGTTGGAGCACGACCCCCGCTTATCATTGTAAACTGAGTCATTCCATAAAGATGGCGAAAGAAACTCTCATCTCGAGCATGCCTTTCTGAAGTTGTAAGGTTGACTCCATGCGTGGTTTCAAAATCTTTAACCTTCGTGAGGTCAACCTTCTTTGGGTTGTGTGGGAGTTTATGATCAGCCGGTTCCTCTTCGATGTCTTCTTTCCTTAGTATTGCAGTCAACAGGTTGCCAAAACTGAAGTGGGACCTCTTGTGTAGCCTAGCTTTCCGCATTGTGGAACGAATAATTGCCCCAACGTTGATAGGGACATTCGTCATCAATGCGTATACCAAGCACACTCTATCTCTTGTTATCTTGGTGTACTGAGTCCCTGGAATTAGGCAAGAGTTGACTATGCGCAACCATATCCTTGCTTCCCTATTCAAAGGAGCATATGGGAAGGTGTTGTGTCGACCAGTGTCCTTGTGTCTACTCCAGCGTGCCATGGATCTTGTTCCACAGAGTGTGTGTCGAATAGCTCTATATGGAGGTCTACTGTATAGCTCCTTGAATGGTGATGGATCGATTGAAGGTAAGCCAAGAAAGGAGTTGAAGAAATCCGCATTGAGTTGTAAAACTTGGCCCTGAATCTTGACCTCGCTTCCTGTGGTTTTTGGTGACCAGTTTGCATAGAATTCTCTTGTTAAATCGAGATTGCATTCTCCCATGTCTCGGAAGATGAAATCCAAATGTAATGCCATGATCTTGGCCAACATGCGCGGTTCTTTCTTTGCTAGGCTTTCCTTTTTTATCAAGTCCACATGAACATATTTTCTTTCTTTGTTGTTCCTATACCATTCCTTTGCTTCCTCCTCAAGAACCCATTTTATTCCGAACATGCGGCGTGGTAATTGCATCGAGGATGATTCTCCTTGCTCTTTTCGACCTCTTTTCTTGCCTTTTTGTGAAGTGGTAGCCTTATCTTTGCCTTGTCTTGCTTTGGGTGCCGTTGTACCTGAGACTAAAATAATGTTCATGTTAGCATCATCTCGATGGATACAATCTATAAACGAGCAGTAGGGGCACCACCCCACACTTAGTTTGTTGGTACAGACTAGTGAAGTGAAAGTGGTCGACTAGTCAGACTTCATCGACATACGTTTTAGGTGCTATATTTCAACAATAAAATCAGAGCAGTCATACTTCTTGTAATCTTGGCAATACTTTCATGTTTGATATATCAAGACTACTACATAGGGATTGAATCAAGGTATAGTATCTAAATAATCACAACCTCTTATGTCGGTAGGCAACTATAATTCTTATCCCGATGAACAAGTCATTCCAACATGTAAGTATTCAAGTGACAAGATTATGCAATTTTTGTGACCATATTAATTCCGCAAAAGTATGACAGTGCATCAAAATCAAATACAAGTTGGGAACAAGTTAAGATCATTCTTACGTATACGTTCACTCACTTGGTTGTATCACAATAATTCAATCACTTTCAAATCACCAATACTACTTCAAGATTTAGCAATTCATAATAGGCGTAGTAGTGTAGTACTTACGAAATATAAATGAAGAACAAAGTAGCACTTACTTGATTGATGACTTTGGATGATGTTCTTGTGAAGAAGAAGAGCAAAAGGAAAATTTTGGAGTGGATTTGGGGACTATAGGCGGTGCTTATGCTAGGTTTCCAATGTGTTTTTGGTTCAAGACTAAGTCTCATATTTATAGGAGAAGGTTGGGTCGGGTTTTGACCCATTTAAAATTGGATTTGGAGACAAGAAATGACCATAGGCGGCGCCTTTTGCTTTTCCTATGCTTGGCATAGGCGGTGCCTTTTGCATAGCATTGTTGAGCATAGGCGGCGCCTATGCCATGGCATTCTTAGGCATAGGCGGCGTCTATGACATAGCATATGAGATTCAGAGACAAAAGGCATTGGCATAGGCGGCGCCTATGCTATGGCACACTTGGGCATGGGCGGCGCCTATGCTATGGCACACTAGATTCCGAGAGCTTAGGCCATAGTATAGGCCTTGCCTTGCTCGTGGCCTAGTTTTATATAGGCCTAGCCTTGTTCGTTGCCTATATTTTCATAAGCAATGCCCAATCCATAGCCTTTTGCTTCTTCATCACTAACTTACCACCTTTTACATGCAATACGTCCAAATCAAAATTTGAAACCAATCTTCTCGTTTACGCCTCTTGCACCTACACTTGCTCAAAGACAACAAAAACGATTAGAACGATGGGTTGCCTCCCATCAAGCGCCTTAGTTTTGGTCGTGGCACGACTCTTATTTTTTGATTTTTATTTATCAAAAGCAAACACGTAAACGAAAAAAATGATAAACGATGGGTTGCCTCCCATCTAGCGCTTGATTTATTGTCGCGGCACGACATAGTTACCTCGAGTACTTAGACTTCATCGAGATAGTTAGTGGACATATAGTTTATCGAGTCAAGAGGACCGATATATGGTTTTACTCGTTGGCCATTCACCTTAAAGACAACACCATTATCATCTTCTAGCTCAACTACTCCAGTCGAGTAGACTTGGGTAACTTTGTACGGACCAGACCATTTGGACTTTAACTTACCTGGGAATAGCTTCAGTCTGGAATTGAAAAGAAGTACCATATCATCCTTTTGAAAGTTTTGTTGAACAATCCGCTGATCATGATACTTTTTCATCCGTTCCTTGTAGAGGTCTGCTCTTTCGTATGCATGTAGACGAAATTCATCCATCTCATTCAGCTGCTCCAATCTCAGATTCATGGCATCATCCCAATTCAAATTAAGTTGCTTTAACGCCCACAATGCTTTATGCTCGAGCTCAATGGGTAAGTGACAAGCCTTCCCATAAACTAGTTGGTACGGGGACATGCCAATTGGCGTTTTGAATACAGTCCTATAAGCCCATAGTGCATCGTCCAGCTTCCGAGAACAATCCTTCCTATTAGCATTTACAGTCTTAGCAAGGATTTGCTTGATCTCTCGATTGGAAACCTCTACCTGTCCACTAGTTTGTGGGTGATAAGGTGTGGCTACCTTATGTTGCTTGACACCATATTTGGCCAATATGGATTTGAATAGCTTGTTGCAAAAGTGAGATCCTCCATCGCTTATAATAGTATGTGGTACTCCAAAGCGAGAGAAGATATTCCTCTTCAAGAATGCTACAGCACGCTTTCCCTCATTGTTGGCCAATGCTACTGCTTCAACCCATTTTGAAACATAGTCTACAACAACTAGGATATATTTCATTCCAAACGAATTTACGAATGGACCCATGAAATTAATACCCCATACATCAAAGAGCTCTACTTCAAGAATTTTTGACATAGGCATCTCATGGTGTTTTGAAATAGCACCTTGTCTCTGACATTGGTCGCATCTTCTAACAAAGTCGTAGGCATCTCTAAACATCGATGGCCAATAATATCCACTTTGCAATACCTTCCTTGCTGTCCGATTACCTGCGTGATGTCCCCCAACTTGGGAAGTGTGACATGCTTCCAATATATTAGACACCTCTACATGGGATATGCATCGCTGAATAACACCATCCGCGCATCGTCGAAACAAGTATGGCTCATCCCAAAAGTAGTGTTTTACATCATGCATAAACTTCCTCTTTTGATGGTAAGATAAGTTTGCAGGTATCACATTACTCACCACAAAATTCGCAAAGTCGGCATACCATGGTAACTCTTCCATTATCGTGGCTAAGATCTCCTCGTCAGGGAATGCATCATCAATCTCGATTTCAGGCTGCGCTATATGCTCGTTCTCGAGTCTAGATAGATGATTAGCCACTTGGTTCTCGCAACCTCTTCTATCTTTTACCTCGAAATCAAATTCTTGCAGCAGCAATACCTATCAAATTAGTCTTGGTTTTGCATCCTTCTTTGTCATTAGATATCTTAGAGCTGCATGGTCTGTATGAACAATCACTTTGGTTCCCAACAAATAAGCACGAAACTTCTCAAACGCATACACGACCGCTAGGAGCTCTTGTTCTATGACAGTGTAGTTCTTTTGGGCTTTGTTCAGGACCTTGCTCGCATAGTAGATAGGATGGAATAATTTCTCCCTTCTCTGGACAAGTACAACTCCTAATGCTACCCCACTGGCGTCACACATGACTTCAAACGGTAAAGGCCAATCTGGTGCTACCATGATAGGATCTTCAATTAGTTTTCCTTTGAGGCATTCAAATTCCTTCAAACAATCTTTATTGAAGTCAAATTTTGCATCTTTCTCCAAGAGTTTGCACAATGGACTTGCAATTTTGGAGAAGTCTTTGATAAACCATCGATAGAAACCTGCATGACCGAGGAAACTACGGACTCCCTTTACTAAAATTGGGGGTGGTAGCTTCTCAATAACTTCAATTTTCGCTCGATCAACCTCAATTCCTTTTTCGGAGATTTTATTCCCAAGGACGATACCTTCGTTGACCATAAAGTGGCACTTCTCCCAATTCAGCACTAGGTTGAATTCTTCACATCTTTGCAACGCCATACTCAGGTTTGCTAAGCACGCTTCAAACGTCTTGCCAACAACTAAAAAGTCATCCATGAATACCTCCAAAGTATCTTTAACCATATCAGAGAAAATGGACATCATACAACGCTGAAAGGTGGCTGGTGCGTTACATAGCCCGAATGGCATACGTTTGAAGGCAAACATACCATATGGACATGTGAACGTTGTTTTCTCTTGGTCTTCGGGGGCAATAAAAATCTGATTATAGCCAGAATAATCGTCTAAGAAACAAAACCATCCTTTCTCCGCTAATCGATCTAGCATTTGGTCCATAAATGGCATTGGAAAGTGATCCTTGAGCATCCATGAATTTAGATTTCGGTAGTCCATGCATACTCTCCATCCGGTGACGGGTCTGAGTGGAATAAGCTCATTCTTTTCATTCGCGACCACCGTCATGCCTCCTTTCTTGGGAACACATTGTACCGGGCTTACCCATGTACTGTCAGAGATTGGATACACAACTCCTGCATCTAACCACTTAATAATTTCTTTCTTTACCACTTCTTGCATAGGTAGATTGAGACGCCTTTGATGCTCAATGATGGGCGTGCAATTTTCTTCAAGCTGAATCTTGTGTGTACAAATCCCAGGTGGAATACCAATAATATCTGCGATGGTCCATCTGATGGCTCTAATGTACTTCCGTAAAATAGCAATGAGAGCTGCAACTTGTTGCTCACCTAAATCTGCCGCCACAATGACTGGAAGTGTGTTTCCGCTTTCTAAGAATGCATACTTTAAATGACTAGGCAGCTCCTTTAATTCTAACGTGGGTGGCTCTTCAATAGATGGTTTAGCTGGTGGTGTAGGTTGATTTTTGAGATCAAGGTCCAGCTTCTTGGGAGCATGAGGATATGACCCAAATCCTGTTAGAGCATCAATAGTTTCTTCATAGTTTTCAGCATCCTTACTCTCTCCATTCATGAGCACAACCGCCAATGGGTCATCAATAGTTTGCTCTTCTTCAAGTAATTCTTTCTCATCATCAACATAAACATCCGCTACCGAGAATACATTCAGATCTTTGGGTTGCTTCATTGATTTGCACACGTTAAAGCGAACTACTTCGTCATTTATTCGGAATGAAAGCTCATTAGCTCTCAAATCAATAAGCACACTTCCCGTAGCAAGGAAAGGGCGCCCTAAGATTATGGGAACTTCTGAGTCTGCCTCACAATCCAAAATAACGAAGTCCGCTGGAAAGATGAATGAATAAACCTTCATCAATACATCACATAGAATACCAATAGGTCATTTTACCGACCTATCCGCCATTACGAGCCTCATATTGGTTGGAGTAGGATCACCCAACCCCAACTTTTTGTAAATGGATAGTGGCATCAAATTGATGCTGGCTCCTAAATCGCATAATGCCTTGGCAAAATTCAAAGATCCAATGGTGCAAGGAATAGTGAAAGCACCGGGGTCAGCCTTCTTCTGAACTAGTGATCGGGTAGCGATTGCGCTGCAGTGATGAACATTATCTTTCAACTCATAGCTTGCTGCCCGCTTCTTTGTCAAAAGATCCTTCATAAATTTCGCATACCCAGACATTTGTTCAAGTGCCTCCACCAATGGAACATTAATGGTCAGCTGCTTTAACATAGTCATGAATTTGCTGAACTTTGTATCGTCTGCCACCTTCTTCAATCTTTGAGGAAAAGGTGGTGGTGGATATGTAATTGTTTTCTCCACGGCTTTCTTCTCCTCTTGCCTTCGTTTTTCAGCCTTTTCAGGCTGCAACATACTCGGTGTACCGTTATGGACGTCGTGGGTGGATTCTACGGCAGCTTCTCCTTTTGCCTTGTCATCAATGTCTGCTACTTCGTCAACCACTTTCTTGCCTTTTGATGAGGTTTCCAGAACCTTACCTCTTCGGGTAGTAATGGCCATGCATGACCCATCATTCCTTGGGTTTTGCACAGTGTCGCTAGGTAAGGTGCCAGTCTTTCTTTGATTGAGTGGTGCTGAAAGTTGGCTCAATTGCTGCTCTATTTGCTTGATCGAAGTGGAATGTGAATAAACCAATTGCTTCATTGAGGACAAATAATTTATTACCTCCGTTACTCCCGCGCTGGTTGCTTCCACTCCTTTCAACAGTTTAGCCATCATCTCTTGCATATTTCCAGAACTAGATGTGGTGGCGTCACGTCTTCCAGGGGGAACATACAAACCACTTTTGTCATTCTTATTCTTCCAACTACCTTGGTCCTTGTTTCCAGATTTATCATAATAGTTCCGACCTTGGTTTCCTTGGGTATTACCTCGGAAACCCCCCTGATTGTTCAAGTAGTTGGCCTCTTCATCCGAATCAGATTCGTCTCTTCCTTTTGACGCAATGGCTTTGAATTTTTCGGTCTTCCCTGATAATTGATGCTTTGTAAGAAGATCCACTTGTGTCTTCATGTGCGCCATATCTTGATCACGTTCTTCTTCTCTTCTTCTTTGGTCTGCAGTCATGCCTATAGATATAGTGGGGCTTGCTACCTCAGAATCCCTGGTATGCCAAGCTCTACTTTGTTTCATCATCCGGTCTAGAATATTGCTTGCTTGACCAAAGGTGAGATCCATGAATGCTCCTCCAGCCTCATTATCCACAACTGGTTTAGTTATTGAATTCAAGGCTCTGTAAAGTATCTGGTGAACATTAGTCATGTGATGGTTTGGGCACCTTATTAGCTTGGTCTTGAACCTCTCCCATGTTTCATGAAGGGCTTCAGTTGGAAGCTGACGAAAGTTGCTGATTTCATCTCTTATTTGTGCTCTTTTGGATGGCGAAAAGAATCTTTCTAGGAAAGCGTCTCTTAATTGCCTCCAATTTGTAATAGAATCAAGAGTCATTCCATTCAACAATAGAGTTGCCTCCCCAGACAGAGACAATGGAAATAGACATAATCGAATTGCATTCTGACCAACGCCAGGATTGTCAAACGACTTGCATGTAGAAATAAAGTTGATGAGATGCATATTCGGATCATCGCCTGCTAGTCCACCAAATAATCCCTTGAGTTGCAATAACTGAATCATGGTGCTTGTGATGTTGAACTTGGCTCCAGGTGCCAATGGTGGAGGAATAATGGCTCCTGTGGCTCCGGCTCCATCAAGATCATCATCATCATCGTCAAAAGCTGGTTGCATAGCTCGGCGTTCAGGCCTAAACCTAGCTTGACGATCTCTTCTGTTGGCAGGTGTTGCGATCTCAGCGGTATGCCTAGGGTTTAGTAGCTCGTCATCACCTAGATCCTCATCGTCAGGATTTGTTGCTCGCCCAGGGTTATCAATATTCTGTTGATGCACTTGAGCGGTGGCTAGCGCAGCTAGTCTCGCCTGTTCCTGTTGAGCAGCCATCCTTTCAATTTCGTGTTGTGCCTCCATTCTGCCAATATGTTGTGGTTCAGGATTGATAGGTAATAACGGTTGACAAGAACTTTGGGTATAGGGCATGCACTGAATAAAAACCTGCAGTAAACAAAAACAAAAACTAAAAGTAAAAGTAAAAGTACGAGAATCTTTGACCAAAGGGTCTAGTAATTATTACAAACTTAATTGACACTTGTATTCCCCAACAACGGTGCCAATTTTTGATAACGCTCAATCTACAGCTCTCATAAGAGTGTAAAGCGGTCGTTGTCAAATATATAACCCAACTGGGTTGGGTATCGATCCCACAGGGAATAGCCGGTCAATGAGTAAGAAAAGATTACTAGACTTTTGGAGCAAGTCTCGTAAAAAGGGGGGATTTTAACGTGCAAGTAATGTAAACAAAGTAATAAAAACAACAAATAAAGGAGTAAAAACGGTTTGCTTGGTTGGTTTTTGATCAATGAGAATTGAGAAGTTGGGGTTATGTCCACCTTATGAGTTGTACGTCTCTATTGGCTATGAGTTGTGCGAAATTCAGACATGCATGTGCTTATAGAGAATTGTATTCGATGGTAAATCCAGGCGTCTTTCGACCTTAACCAGGACTATTTCACTTTAACTCTTTCGAGCTTAAAGCGTATCTAACAGTACGAATTCTCCAAGAGGTTAATCCAGTTACGGCACTAACTTTTTAACAGGGGTTGGTGCCCTATTACCTTGACATTATCTCTTTTCCAGACATATAACTTTTCTTTCGAGCAAGTTAATGCTATACTGGCGTATTCTATGCGTTTGCAACCACAAAGAATTTAGATTAAGATGAAGAGAATAATGATATAAGCTGCATACGTGTCACAAATTCACAAACTCATAGCAATAGATAGTATCTCATATGGCTTCCATAACCCCAACAGAGAAGTTTAGTTACCCATGAGTGCGAAGGAAATCACAATAGACATTATTAATATACCATAATAAAAATCTCGTGTAGTAAGGTGTGGTGTGGCGTTTTAGGCGTGAACTCCCTTGCAAAGTAACGTTTCTCTTGTTGTGGAAATTAAGAATTGAATAGATGAATAAAAAGTAGAATTAAAAGTAGAAGAATTATTTTCAGAGTTAAAAGTAATGGGCGTATTCTCCAAATCTCTAGCAGAATAGGGTATTTATAATACTCCTATCCTATTCCTACTAAGCTACTGCATTACTTAACCCAATCCTACTGGGTTACTGCATCATTATCCTACTCCTAATAAGTTACTGCTAGTCCCCAAAGTCTTTAGAATTGCTGTTTTTGCCCGGGACAGATTTTCCATGCGCCACCTTTGGTCCTTGGCGTGCTTATAGAGAATTGTATTCGATGGTAAATCCAGGCGTCTTTCGACCTTAACCAGGACTATTTCACTTTAAATCTTTCGAGCTTAAAGCGTATCTAACAGTACGAATTCTCCAAGAGGTTAATCCAGTTACGGTACTAATTTTTTAACAGGGGTTGGTGCCCTATTACCTTGACATTATCTCTTTTCCATACATATAACTTTTCTTTCGAACAAGTTAATGCTATACTGGCGTATTCTATGCGTTTGCAACCACAAAGAATTTAGATTAAGATGAAGAGAATAATGATATAAGCAGCATACGTGTCACGAATTCAGAAACTCATAGCAATAGATAGTATCTCATATGGCTTTCATAACCCCAACAGAGAAGTTTAGTTACCCATGAGTGCGGAGGAAATCACAATAGACATTATTAATATACCATAATAAAAATCTCGTGTAGTAAGGTGTGGTGTGGCGTTTTAGGCGTGAACTCCCTTGCAGAGTAACGTTTCTCTTGTTGTGGAAATTAGGAATCGAATAGATGAATAAAAAGTAGAATTAAAAGTAGAAGAATTGTTTTCAGAGTTAAAAGTAATGGGCTTATTCTCCAAATCTCTAGCAGAATAGGGTATTTATAATACTCCTATCCTATTCCTACTAAGCTACTGCATTACTTAACCCAATCCTACTGGGTTACTGCATCATTATCCTACTCCTAATAAGTTACTGCTAGTCCCCAAAGTCTTTAGAATTGCTGTTTTTGCCCGGGACAGATTTTCCATGCGCCACCTTTGGTCCTTGGCATCCAAGTTTTGCTTTCCTCCTTTCGTGAAGCTTTCTTTGGCGTCAAGTTATCCATAAAATGCTGAATTCTGCATCATTTATACCTGAAAACTATCTAATCATGTTCGTTAGCTCACTTACAGGAAAAAGGACTAAAAGTGCATGAAATATATAATTTGTCCTCAAAACTTAGCTAAAATATGGGTCAATTATAGTTCTTTAGGCGTGTAAATACGCCTATCATCAACCACTTACCTCTCATACAATTTGCCTATAACAACAATTATCACTCTACCATTAGTATGGCTCTATTTGAGGATTTGTTTTGTAGGCGGTGTAGGTCTCCTATTAGGTGGTTTGATGTTGGTGTAAATAAGTTATTTGGACTTGATTTGGTTCACCATGCCATGGAGAAGGTGAAGTTTATTCAGGATAAGCTTAAGACTGCAAAAATTCCTATACGAATATGAGGAGAAGGGAATTAGAATTTAATACTGGTGATTGGATGTTCTTGAAGGTGTCTCCTATGAAGGTAGTGATGCGGTTTGGAAGGAAGGGGAAGCTCAACCACTGTTATTTTGGTCTATATTTGGTCTTAAAGTGGGTTGGCAATGTTGCATATGAATAGGAGTTTCCTTCTAGTTTGATCTCTATTAATTCGGTCTTCCACGTTTCGATGTTGAAAAAGTGCGTGGGTGATCCTTCAACGGTTGTTCCTTTGAAAAATATGGGCATTTTGGATTCCTTATCTTATGAGGAAGTCCCGATTGAGATTTTTGGTAGGCATATCCATTGGTTGCAGACAAAGGACGTGGATTCAGTAAAGGTTATTTAGAGGAACCAAAAGTTTGTGGAAGCTACTTGGGAAGCTAAAGAGGACATGAAGTCCAAGTATCCGTTCCTATTCCCTATTCTTGAAAATCGTCCTTAAGGTATATATAATCTTAGCTTCTTTTTTCTATATTTGTAAAATGTATGTGTGGTTGTGTTAGGGGTCAAATCATGCTAAGTGTGGTCATGTTCGGTGACCTCAAAGAATAAACTGGCACACAATTCCCTCTAGGCTCTATTACAGCTAATCTCTGCTAATGCTCCATCATTTGGGTGCGTAGAGGTGCAAGTCTCCTCTCAAAATGGCCTGAATGAACTGAGGATTATCGAAAACTAACCAGGTAATATCACTGTTGTATTACAAATTCATAGAAACAACTTTGGCAAATGTGATTGTGGAAGATTGCGGTGGGCAGATAGGCTATGAGGGTGAAGCAATGTTGAAAAAATGTGGTGCATAAAGAGGGTCAACCATCGGATTTGTCACGATCCAAACCTGGGCCTAGTCGTGATAGGCATCTCATGTCCACTGAGGACAGGAGACCACCACCATTAGCCAAGCAAACCAGAACACAATAACTAACAGTGGATGAATTCTGAACAAACAACAAGATAGAGCTGAGTTCTAAACAATTAACAAGATAGAGATGAGTTCCGAACATTTAGCTAATACTACTAATAGTATCGGGTGCGTGTCACATCCAGCACCTAAACTTGAGGTATGACAAACTTGGTATCAGAACACAGAGTTCAAATGTTCTAGGGTGTTTGTGAAGCCATGTCTAGTAGAGTTATTTTTATGGGTATAAAGTTCGCCACACTTATAATTAGAAGGCTAAAAAACATTTAGTAGATGCTTTCATTTTTTATACTCTAAATCGTGCGATAGAGCAGTGCCATAAGAAACTTATCCAGATTCGTGTTTTGCTCAAAATTCTTCTGACACCCCTCATATTTGAGATGATAGAAGCATAAAAGCTCAGATTCATATCATTTTAGTATTCTAAAAAGAAGTAATACAATATTTTAGAGATCATACGAGTCTTATAAGGAGCCCATTAATTTGAAATAATACATACTTATTCGTATTAATCATGCATTTGAGCCAACTAGGATGCATTTTCATACACCTTCTCCAAACTTTATTTTATAATGGAACTTTTAAGGGGGACATTGTGTCTCTAGATTCTTGGGTAGTGCTGTTACGCAGGAGATACTATGACTTGGGATGTTGTGACCCATAAGTTGAATAATAATCCTAAGGTCAAAATATGATGTCATAAGTGTAGAAGACGAAAAAATGAAGAAGGTAAATTGATCAAAGTATGTAGCTGGAGTCATGTAACCATTAACATGAGGCAAAATGTGCTTAGGAGTTGGCCAAGGTGTAATAAGTTTAGTGAAGATTTTATGGTTTCAAGTAGAGCAAGGATTTTTGGATACGATAATTAGAAGTATACTTAAACTAGGAAAGAAGTTTGGATGATATGTCATGGAATTAGTAAAGATTAAGTATAGGTTGTGGACAAGAGGATATAATGGTCAAGAATTGAAAGATTTATGATACCCCTTAGGTTGTAAAGAGAGTACCCCTCCCCCATACTTATTTTTATAGAGCTACGAATGTAATTTAGGTAGGTCATTGGATAAGTAGCAACAGTGTGTGAAAGGAGAAGATGAATATAGATCGTGAGATTAGATTAAATATTTACCATTTTGTCACGAGCCCTTAGTGAAATAGTATTTATTGATTTTTTTGGTATCTATAATTCCGAGTAGTATAAGTGGATGAGTGTTGCCGTCTTTGTTTAGTACTAGACTATAAGCTTGAACTTAGATGATTTTCATGGTAAGAAGGAAAATATGACAGTTTTATGTTAGTTAGGATTTGATCTAGTGCGCTTGGCATAACATATATGAGAAATTAATTTGTTAACTTGTGACAAGTAGGAAAGTATATGTGTCATATATGCGACTTTGGATGAATAAGTGAATTAAGGCTAAAACATTTGATAAATAAGAACATGAGTTATAGATTCATGACGAATGAGTTATAGATTCATGACCAAATAAGTCCTAGAGAAAGTTTTGTATCTGCAATATAGTCTAACAAAGGGAGTTTAAGCATTATTATGTAAAATGATCCACAAACCTTTTAGACTATTGTGATTATAGTTCAACATAGAGGATTGGTACGCAAACCTTGGATAGTGACCATTGAATTAGGGAGAGATTATGAGGTGCTAAACAAATTCATTTCTTGAGTTTCAACTAGTAATAAGATCTAGAAAGAAAAACTAGGAATAAACATCGATCCATTCCTATCTTAATTATTCCTTGTAATTCAATCAAGATAACACTCTACTTTTGTCTTGCATACTAGCGTTATTCCAATGAACGAGGATGATGCACTTCATACTAATTCATATTCGTGCTTAGATCCTAGAATGAGAAGTAATAACATCACTCAATGATCACGATATTACTCCATGAATCTATGAATTTCTGTATGACGTTACATAATTCCTTATGTACAAACTCGTGTTTCAGAGTATGTCCAATATGTCTCAAACTAATGTTATGTCATTTTGTATGCCCAAAATTACTTTCCATTCATGCTCAAAGTATTAAAAATATAAAATATTCATGATTATTGTACATTACTTCACTAGCCCCATTTTAAGTGCGAGAAATCATAATGAGTATAAGTAATGGTTTAACCATATCCCTATTATTCTTAAACCTTATACTCTAGCCCTTAAATGGTCTTCCTTATTACCTAATAGTGGCATTGAAGGTGGTTGTACAATGGTTTAGATGGAAGAGAGTTGATGTTTCTTATGGTGAAGGATATATGGTGTGATTTCGTGTAGAGGTTCTTGAATCTTAGTATTTTAGAAGTGCTTGGGAAAATTTTTAGATAGTTTGGGTTGCAAAGAAGCCAGGAAGTGATTAGGGTGATAGCTTGAATGTAATGTGTATATACATGAGGAAAATTAGATTAAGTGACTAATGACTTCTTGATTAGATCTAAAGGTTGGTTGAATTTGGTAATGAGAAGAAGTGGTATTCTTGGTGATAGCACTAGATAAAAATAAACCTTGTTGAGTTTTAAATCATCTTAATGATAGATCAATGATCAAAGTAAAGTGTCATAAGGGGGAAAAGATAGGATCTTGTGATTAAGACTAGCATGATCATTCTAAGTTTGGCATTTTGTACCTCCAGGTTAGGCTTGAACATAGAACCATCGTGGAGTTATACTCAAAATTTAATAACTATATGTATCCTCATAAGAATTATAGGTTGCTAATGATAAAGTGTATTACTCAGAGGACGGAATGTAGTTTAAAAGTGTTTCTAAGTTTAAAGGCTATAAATCCTCTCATTTAAGGTGGAAATACTCTTATTTTTATGACCGATGCACTCATGTTTCATGTACTGTACCTTTAGATCGAATAAGGCTAGTGTCTAATCCTTTTCTATGTCATTCATTCTTTATGAACCTAGTTTAGATGACTAAGATACTAAGGTTATGTTGAAGCTATATATCTAAGTTATCACTGGTGACTTGTGCCATCAATATATTTATCTTAGGGCTTGTTAGAGCTCCTCATGTTAATGAAACTCGTCTTGTTAAAATCTAGTTGAAGAAATACAAGACCATTACTATTCCCATAAAAGGTACCCTAAAATTAACCTGACCTATTACTATTCCCATAAAAAGGTACCCTCACTTATGCACTCCTCAAGAGGGGAGCGATGGAGGTAACAATCCTAATCCTTACTTATAATTTTCTTCCATAAATTCAAGTTGTGTGTTGTATAGATCATGTTCCACATGAAACCCACATTAGATCATGTTTTTTTCTAGTGCATTGTATGGAAGGATTCAAGTTTATATCCTCTCTTGATTGGTTATTTTGGAGCTTGAAAGTTATCGGCTACCTACGAAGCTTAAAAGTCAATTGGTGGAATTTTTTTCCCTAATTCTAGTGTGTAGATTTTTCCATGAGTCTATAACCTTCATTCAAGGACAAATGATCCCAATGGGGATATATTTTTGTACTTTACATTTTAAGCTTAAGGTATAGTTGTAAGTGGAGGTGTTATGGTTGCATAATTGAGCTTGTTGTGCTTCAAATTTAGTTGGAAATCCACTTGGAATCACTCGCGTATGTTTCAGGGGTTATAAGAGTGTAAATCATAGTGGGGGGGATGAAGCTTTTACTGTTGCATCATTACAGCAATGCAAGAGAAGGAAGAAGGGCAGTAAGCAACAAGCTATTGTCCTTTCATTTTTACCTTAATCCTAATCGAATAAATATCCATTTTTCCTATGAGTTTCATACTTTTTTTTTAATATTCTATCAGGTTTTAAACTCTTCCCTTCATCAGTTTCACACATTAAAAATCTTTTTTCCCATCAGCTTAACATTAAAAACCACTATGGTCCATTAGTTTTGCACATCTCATTTTCCATCATCTTCACACATCTTTTTCTCCATGAGTATCGCATGTATCATTCTCCATAAGTTTTATTCAATATTCTATCACCAAATATCCCTTTACCTTTTCTCAAACATTGGTCCAACAATCCTAAGAGAATTTGTTCAAAAAAATAAGTTCATATCTACTCTTTCAATATCAAGCTCTTCAATTATTAGCGGTATATAGATCTGTTTCTTTTCAAATGTAAGTTTTATAGTTTCTCTCAAATAATATTACTCTCAACATGTTTGAGTTCTTCAAATATGTTTTTTGGAAAATCTGGAATTTCTTTATCTTCATCCATTGCGTTGATTAAATAAGTAAGTATTCTGGAAATAAAAAAATCACCTTAGATCATGAGTACTTATACATTTTTTTTGTCAAAATCACTAAATCCTATTTCGACAGAAGTATAGTTCTTTTTTGCCTTTTAAGCTGATATCCATTCCAGATTATACGATGGAATACTAAATCTTTTTAAGTTAACAAGTATGTATGATTGGTAATTGAATGTGGTTTTAGTTGGATCTGCTTCTTTTAATTGATGAAAAATTAATAGAATTTATAAGAACAAACACCAACTGAAAATAAAATATGAAGATGCATAAGCACTTGTAGATAAAAGAGACCACTTTCTTTAGTCTATATTAGTTGCTTTACTAACGTAGACTTATCAACCAACCATCCCCTGCATTATACATCCTCTTATTTACATGCTTTCCTCATTACCTAACTTTCCCATCTCTTAATACCTTTTTGTTGTGCTCCCAATCTAAGATTTTCCATCAAATCACGTTATTCTTATGTTACAGTAGGTAAATTACATCATCTTATGAAAGACGATTAAGCTGATTGACAAAAAGTGTTAGTCAATAAAAATTCAAAGTTATGAATCTTAACTGGAACACTCATAATTAGTCCTTAATTCATTAAGTTCGGTAAAAGCCATGATTTGAGAACTTGATGGACTATTTTTGATAGCTTAAATATGGTCTCTGAGGTATTTTTTTCTTACAGTAAAGGTGTGAATCCTGAATTTAATTGTTCTTTATATAGCAAACCAATTGAAGTTAAGTCCATCGTTGAATACTAATTATGACTCCTAGTGGTAAGGATTCAATTTTCTTCATAATGCTTGTAAATTCTATGAAATAGTACCAAATCAAAATCTTATGAACCTAAAGTGGTTGAATTCCCAACATGAGCCTAAGAGGCTAAATTATGTATATGAGCCTAAAAGGCTAAACCATGAGAATGATCCTAATATGACGTAATGCTTTGAACTTAAATAAATGAGATAATATCATGAGTATAAGAGAGTTACTTAGCTAACTATGAAGGTATAGGTTTAAATGATAAATGCCCGAAACTATGTTTGTCGACATATGATAGAGTTCATTCCACAAGTCAGATGACTTTTTTTTTCATGTGTCCCGAAAAGGGTCTAACCATGGATACTTTCTAGCAAATTATGTCATGTCATATCCTATGTTTGACAAGGTATAGGATGGCTTAGCTGATCGGACCCATATCATACTCTTTTCTCTAACATGGTGGTTTATGACAGTTCACTACTTTCTCCCACAAATAACCAAAAGAATTAAATTTACCTTACTTTATCAACTATTAATTCAGTCTATACTCTTGTTATTTTCAAAATTGTCTTCACTTAACTTTGAATTTTATTTACATTGATAATCGTTTGCTTTACTATTTTCCTGAAATGGTTTTACATACCAATACATTCCACTTACTGACTGTCTTTGGCGCTACATCTATAATACCTAAAACTTTTACCTAAGCCTAATTTCATCTCTAGAAGGTTAAGAAAAAACTTTCTAAGTGAGTAACATTTAAACAGTATAGATTTTCCCTAATTTTGACTTCTTATCATGTACGAATTTTAATTAGCTTTCCAACGATATATGATCTGCCCAAATCCGATAATTGGGAAAGAATTTATGGCTAATTTAAGTTCTAGTAGTAAAACACCACCATTGTAGTGTTTGGCGCATTGCGGAGAGGGTATATTTAACAATTTTCAAATTTCAGTGGAACTCCACAATAGTGGCATGTCGCGGAGGACCCCAATTTCCCAATAGTAAATTTCTAGTGGCCTAGCGCAATTATGATGCATCGCGCTGAAGTTCCAGGTCCCAACTAATGGGACAACGCGATGGCTCCACATCGCGGTAACTCCTAGATTCCCATTTTTCAATTTCCAGTGAGCCACCATGACAGTGGCGCATAGTGTGGCCCATAAATTTGGGTTTTCAGTTCAATTTTTTCAGCTTTGTATAGAAGTTAAAAAGGGCACTTTGATCTTTTTTCAAGCCTCTAAAACCGTACAAACATCAGAACTAAGGTAGTTACAAGCATCATATGAGATTTTTCTCAAGATTTCCCTCAACCAAAAACCCTAAGAATCCAAATCCTCTTCCAAGAATCTCAAGGGTTCAACATAAATTTTCTAAATTGAGTCAAGATTTAAGACTCCCAAGTCAAAAGCTTTTAGAACCCGCATTCAAGAGTTCCAATAACATCTCAAAATCAAGTTGTTCATCCAAGTTTATTAATCTAAGGTATGTGGGGTTCGAACAAGGGCAATCCTTTCGCCCTTGTGCCCAAAAACTATATTTTTACGGATTACCTATGATTTTAAATATTTAATTTTATACCCATAGTATTTTGTTGGGAAATTTTGAGCATGATATGATTGATTTATAAAATTTCATGGTTTCTTTGAGTTAAAGAATGTTCTTTTATAATTTTGAATATCATGAGCAAAATTTGAGCCATTGATTTCAGTTTTCCATTGAATTAAGTATGAGATTCCGATTTGAAGCTATTATTTTGGTATTATGGTAAAATTTTGAGAAAAACTTACAAAGCATGATAATTTTCCATGTATTTATATGAATTGAGATATTGATATTAAATAGTATAAACAATATTTAATCTTTTGATCCTTACATGAGTTTTGAAATCCACATCCCAGAGTTATTCTCGTAATGTTAAATGCATAACTAGTTTTTAGTAAACCCTTATACGAGTTTTAATGTGGATTTCCATGAGATGAGAGTACCTAATTAAAGGGAGTAGTATTTAGCACCGAGTTGGGTAAGATACTACGGTTTCATACCCCAGAACTACGTGCCACTGTAGGATTGAGATTTATGGGACTGAGGCCGAGATAGTGATCACTGAGTTGAGGTTATACTCCCTAGAAAGAGTATGACGCCTCTCCCCAATGTGAGGTTTCTTCCTTAGGAGGAAAAGACGTTGGAATCCATATAGCTCGCATGGTGTATGTCAGTTGAGAGAACCTCCCTGCTAGTGAAAGTAAATAATCAATTCCTAAAGTATTTTTTCCCTCAAGATGAGTTATTTTCTCTATTAATCAATACAAGCTTTTAAAAGTACATTTCTCCAAGGGTTTAGAAACTAAGTGTAAAGGCTCACAATTTAATCAAATATATGTTTTGAGAAGGGAATAGAACTACAGATTCCAGAAATAAGTATATTGACTCACGAGATTTATACTATACATCCTATTATTCATAATGGATGAGATTTACAATTTTTTGAGTTACTCAAGCTATGTGAGCCAGTTGTGTCAGCATGCATGATTTCTATAAGGATTGATGATATTGTTGTTTTAATCACTGCATACACCCCCATATACTCAGTACATCCTCAAAGTACTGATCTATATATACGTCTGTGTGCTATATTGTCTCATAATGTAAGTTCAGGTTCTCAGTCTCAGCAGTGACAGTGATCTCCGAGCATCCCATCTACATCTTTATACTTGGTGAGTCCTCATGGTTCGAGGACCAATATCTGCAGCTTTTCCGCTTTCATAGTGTTTTGAGCATTACTTTTGGATCAAATCGAGTCAGTTGATGGTCTGTCCTAATGGCTCTCTAGTTTGAGTAGTAGAAGCTTTGTCAGACTAGACTATCAGTGATGTTTGAGACTTTTCAGTATGTTGCTATTCGGATAGTATTCTTTTATTATTTCAGTCGAGATATGATATGATAATATACTTGTTTTTCTATAATTGTCCTAAAGTAAGTATTGGGAGTAGTAGCAGGCTCAAAGGGTTAGCTTAGGGATACTTGTAGCCTTAAGCACCGTGTGACATCTCGGGATGAGATTTTGGGGCGTTACAACATCATTTCATGATGATGGTTCCAACTCTCAAGTCGGTGACCAGGTACATTATTAGGATCTTTATCTTCTTTCATTAGTGAGCCTATTTTCTACCTGGAGGTTGAAAGTGATAAGTTGATTTCTGTATATTTTTTCTTTCAATATTATTGTGTATTAAAGGCTTCACGGGCTGGTTTAGTTTTCAAATAAACTTTGTATCTTTGAGTTATTATTTATCATGTCTATTTGTATTGTTCAATATTAAGCGGTGTTAATAAACCTTGATAAAAGTATCTCTTCTTTAAGGAATCTTATCTTAATTTCATATGGGTTATATTTTATTCTTTTATGTCGATTAAATACTTATGTGTGATTTTAGAATGTTCTCTTATAATACTAATAGTATCAGGTGCGTGTCATGTCTAGGACCTCGGCTTGGGACGTGACACCTTATTAGATCTAGTAATAATATTTTCTGATGGACAGTTCCTCTGAATATGACCAAGCTGTCCATATTTGAAACATAGATTCCTCCTCTTGTCACAATAACCATGGTGAAACTGTCCCCAGAATCTACAAGGAGCATGAGATAGGACTGACTGAGCTCCACTAGCTTGAGACTTGTCATCTTTGGATTTAAACCACTGTTAGTTTGACTGTGATATTCACTAGATGGCCTTAGTATATGGACCACTAGAATATGAACCCGAGTCTCCCAAAGTCATCTTCTTGCCCCGCTGCCTACCATCTCTAACACTGTTCTGCTAGCCTCCACCCTTCTCTGAATATCTAAACTTTTTATTCAGCCTCTCTCCCAGTTTTGTTGTTGTTTTCTTTTCATCTTCAACCTACTATATATACACCACAAACCTAGAGATATCCATGTCATTATTCAACATTGCGGCCTTACACTTTAATACCAAGTCTCGAGACAAACCCTAATCAAACTTTCTCTTTCTCTCCCTCATACTAGACACAATATCCGGGGTGTAATGAGACAAGTGGTGGAATTTTGAAGCATCTTCCTTTATAGTCATACTTTCCAGTTTTATGTTCACAAACTCTTCAGCCTTAGTCTCTCTCAACTCTTGAGAGAAGAAAGGATCAAGGAAAGCACTAGAAAACTGCTCTAACATATCATGTTCAGCATCATCACCCCTAAACTGATCCCACTCCTCGTACTACTGATACGCCATATCCTTCAACTGATAGTTAGCAAAATCCACACCCCCACATCAATAGATCCGTCATCCTTTATATCTTCTTCATTTTATCGATGAATCCTTGAGGATCCTCCTCAACCTTAGAAATAGTAAGAGTCGATGGATTTAACCTCATAAACTGACCAACTCTAGTGACCTCAGAAGATGGAGCAATATAACCAACATGGTAAGGTTGACGAGACTGAAAAGTCACCAACTAGGTTAGCAGATGAATATATCGATAGAATTTTGCATTAGAAATATCTCCTTGGGTGGTAAGGTATGACATCATCAGCCCAAAAAGCCCAAAAAGGACTGGTAGCGACCAGTGAAACTCCACACGCGCACTCAGAAGTACGGACCCTTGAATGGGTCTGTACTTTATAAGTAGAATGAGTTCCATCCATATTGTCCTCAGGTGGGGCAGAGGAGTTTCCACGAGTATCAGATCTTTAGGGAGGCATGATCTGAAATGCGAACAAATGGAATTAGAAGAGATTTTAATACCCTAGACTCTATAGCTCAAAAATAGAACACAAAAAAGAGGAACATTCCTAAATTATTAGTAGCCTCTCCCTTATAAGTGTGGCATGATACACACCTATAAAAGAGATGCTACTTAACACTGCTTTATGGAAACCTAATGATCCTGAACCTAGGCTCTGATACCAATCTTTTCACAACCTAAACCAGGGTCTAGTCATGATAGGTATCTCAATTCTACTAAGACTGGAGACCATCCCTATTATCCTAGCCAACCTGAACACAATAAATAGCTATGGATGAATTTTAAACAAATAACAAGATAAAGCTGAGTTCAAAACATATAACAAGATAGAGTTGAGTTCCAAACATATAACAAGATAGATTTGAATGTCAAATATATAACAAGATAGAGTTGAGTTCCAAACATATAATAATATAGAGAAATTTATATTAAGAGGGATCAACAAATCCACAAAACAATCCACCCACACTTTGTCCACAAAATCCTCTAAGAAACCAAACATCAACAAAAGTCAGGACATGCCCCCGACCATAACAAAATACATACAAAAATATTCTAAGACATAAATATATATAAGACCATAAAACAAGGTCCTTTAGGAGAATGAAAGCTCACCACTTCAAAGCTGACTCTCGTATAATCCAAAAATCACCTATCATTGTGCTGGAAAAGGAGAGGTATCTTCGAACCCTACATCGCATGGGGATATAGAGTACAAGGATGGTTAGCAGGGTGAGATCCAGCATGTAACTTAGAAAAGAGAAAAAATAATGCCATGATCAAGTTAGTCAAAAATCATTCAAAATTATATACATACAATCATATACATATATAATTATAACATACCGAGATGGGGAACGAGGTTTAGTATGAGATTAAAAACATTAACCTGTACTATGTAGCTATCTCATTATGTAGGCACCAGCCGACTATATGGGTTTAGCTCCCACCACTGAAAGAGCCCCAATACGTGTTAGTCATATGAACTAGAGGTATCCAAAGAAGATCAGAGAATGAACCAACCCCATGTTGTTCCAGGATACATTAATATATATAAGTGTAAACTATGTATACGGTCATCAAGACTTCTACAGTAGCAAATATGGTTTCCAGTGTTCGTCCTCTCTAGGACTTACACCTTCATGGTAAGCTACACAACCCCCATAAGCCAAATTAAAATAGTTTACACATTCCCATTTATTAACAAGGAATCATCCATTACAACATATATCATAAGTATCACCATACCAATTACGCTTGAAAACTAATATCATTATGACATTCTAATTATTCATCACCATCGGGAAATGCCTCGACCCCCAGGATTTATCAAGTCAAATTTTAGGGGTATGACTCGACCCCCGTAGTTTATAAAAATCAACTTAGGTAAAATGCCTCAACCCCCGAAGTTTGTAATTAAGTCAATACATGTCCATCAAGTCCTTCCAAAAAAATCATTTATATTCCATTTAGCATTTTATGCAACGCAATAATTTCATAGCCAATTATGCAAGTGGGTTGAGGTTACACAATTTTCAAAAAAATTCCAATACAAAAAATCATTAATATGGGGGAATTCCACGACCCCCATCACATATTACTATACCCATGCACCCAATCAATTCATAAACCATTACTAAAGCATAAACAATGCGTATAAAATCATAGCAATACCATACAATCCCCCAAAACTCTCAACCCAAGTTTGAAAATCAATATTTAAAACCACATGAATAACAACATTTCATGACATGAATAAAATACAAGTTTGTATAAAAGATATACATGCCTAGCAGTATTGAGAATTATGGAGGGAAATTACCAATTGGAGCTTTAGAAGCCAAATCCTTTGAAATTATTGTTGTTCTTACCTGGGGGATTTGATATAGAATAATAGTGCTTATTTTATGATAATTTAATTATAATAAGTATACATGAGTGTTTTAATTCATGGGATAGAAGTTGGATGGGATAAAAGGATGATTTGCTTTAATGAGAACATGTAGGAAAAACTATCCCCAATCGGTACGGGTCACATCACGACTTGTGACATATGGGTACGAGTCATTTACATGACTTGTAGTATATTCAATGACTTATTTCATCCTTAATATTGACAGTACGAGTCGTATAATATGACTCATAATGTGACATTACAACCCGTAGGGTCCTAGTTGTACTCAGGACAGAAATATTAGCCAGTCCAATAGTTTGGTCACGAGTCCCTCCATACGACTTGTGACATCACCTTACGACTCATAAGGTAGATTTCATAATCAAAATAGGAACTTGGGAACCTACACTAGTCAGGCTACAATTAGGGTCTTATAACTTGTAATGAGTCTTTACGACTCATTAGGCGAGTCGTTACCTGGGAAGTGAGCAGAAAAGTCAAGAAATTTTAAGAGAGAAAATTTGGGGTATTACTAGATTAATACAATTAGAAGTACACAGGGTTATTCAAAAAAAGTGAAGGAACCAGCGGGATCTCCACACCCTCCAAACTAGACAAACTTCCAACAAAAAAACCACTTTTATTGAGGCTTTCATCATAATCCCCATAGGATTATCAACATCTTTAAAATGTGTAATGTCAATCACACCAGTGAAAATAACTTTCCGATCAATCTTGGGGAAAATAAGTACCTAGTTTCTTTGACATCAATTTGATTATTTCATCAATCAACTCCCCCAGATTAACTATAATCAAATCCATGATGCACTCATCAATGATAGCTCACTCTATAGTGACATCCTTGTCATATCTTGAAGGAAGTAAGCGATTACTAAAAAATCCTAGCCTATGTTTAGTTTGGATTGAAAGTTCTCACCTCTTAATTTGTCCAATGCCATGGCCCATGGAGGGAGCCCTTTTTAAATCATCCGTGCTAGCCAAGGAAATCACCCATGCCCACCAACCAGCTTATTCTTGCATTCAACCACAAAAATTTGATTACAAGCAAAATAAGTTTCATTGATTTTTCATGGGGTACATGGAACTTTAACTCCCCATACTAGAACACTAGAAAGAAATGGTTGGTCTGCTACCAGTGCCGTGTATTTGGTGTTGTTGTGGAAGACAATGTAAGAAACATAGAATTCCTAGATAAGTTTTGGGAAGTAACTCGATGGATTGCAAGTGGGATCCATATCGGTAAAGACATCCCAAACACGCTTTTTGACTTATGCAATAATATCAGGGAAATATTTATCAAAGCCTTAGATACTAAACACCTTTTAAGAATTGATACCCCGAGTATTCACTAAATTATTATGTAAATCACACATATTTTCCATGCCGTATTAAATTTTGTCAGCTACTTTGCCCGACCCTTTTGTAAGCTTAATGGTGTTTTGGACCTCGGGGCCTTTTTTGCCTTCTTGGTAGATGGTTCTTTTTCTTTTTCTTTTGAGGTTTTAGATTTTGATTTACCTTTATCTTGTGTGGTAATTCCCTTTGCACCCATTGGTAAGTTCTTTCATGGATACATACCTAAGAAAAATAAAAAAGAACCAAACGCAAAAAAGGTAAAACAAGTTTTTGGATTTTTCATATAGTATGAAAGAAAATAAAAATAAAGAAAAATAAGGTGAAGGAAAGGAAAAATAATAAATGAAACTCATGGGAGCATTATGTAGCAAAATTCAACCATTTGGAACACTACATCTCGATACTTTTTTCTCACTTTGCAAACTTAGAACATGTGACATCATGACACTTCTTGAACAAAAACAACCCTATGCCATTAAGAATGAAATCACCCAATCTATCATAGGGCAAGGAAAGTACTTTTTTAAACAGGGTTACTTACACTTAACCCGTGGATTCTATGTCAAGCCATTCTATCAACCAAAGTCATGGTGCATTATATTATGCAACAAATGTCTTAAACTAAAACTACCGAGTTGACATGATCAAGAGTGTAGTGAACTCAAATTCATGCTCAAGAATGAGTTTACCAATAATCAATAGCATCCATGTCAACAATATCTCATTTTTATTTAAACAAACATTTGCATTTAATCGGACACAGTGATAATTAAAAATTTGAGCTTAGAAAATGTGAAAAAGACACATTTAATAAAGCCAAGTGTAGAAATTCACCACCAAACACATCCAAGATACTCCTACTATTATAATTGAATTACCCACCATAAGTAATTGCAAAGAAATTTCATGTGCATGTTGTATCAAACACATGAGGTGCATAAGTTTAGGTACTCAAGACTTCCTTATAAATAATACAAAAGTGTGGCACACATTTCAAATTCTCCATTCCAAAAACCATATTTCATCAAAAGAAACTTAAATAAATCAAAATCTAAACACAACGTGTCATGGAATGTGAATCAACATTGAAACATAAAGACATATTTTAAGAAATTTACACAAGTGAATTTACCTTTTGAATTCAATTTGGTAATGAGATGATGAAAGAAAATACAATTTAGTATCCCCGAAGTTTAACTTTGATGAAGTAACAAAGAGTTTTGATATTGAAGTGAAGAATTTTTTGAAATTGAAAAAGAGATAAAATATAGTGTTTAAAAGTGATGAAGTTGGGTATTAAGAGCCAATGGTGAAAAATGTTAAGTGTAGAAAGAATGGGTTAATTCATGTATTTAAAAATGAATTTGGGCTTATCGGTTTTGGTAAGCCCAACAATAACTTGACAAATCATTTAAAAGATTTAAGGGTGGTTGCACTACGCGTATATGAATGTTTACAGGTTGTCTCATTATATGCCTGGAAGCAGCCAGGACACCTATGTGGCTGGCCTCTGCACGCATGTGCCAGCCTACATGTGCAGGAGCCTGGCGCATGCCAAGACATTCTGAAACTTTATTTCAATCAATTTTTCACTCTACCCGTGTGAGCACATGCGCATGCAGGTGCAAGACATATTCCTACATATGGTTTTATCACCTCGGGGAATTGTTTTGAGTACCCATATCTAGTTTCACACTTTGCAACTTATTAGATCACCTACAAACACTCAAAATAAGATATAATTAGTACTCAAAAAAATATAAAACAAAAAAATAAACCTTGAGTTTCCTCCAAAGAAGTGCCTTAGTTATTTTTGTGGCACAACGTTGTTTTTCATCACTTGGAATCCTTGAAATGAAGTGACTCAACCTTATACACTTTGGTTCAACTCATATGGTAAAGCATTAAACTTTTCCCGTTGACAATGACCCTATACTTCTCATAGTCCTCTAATTCGACTGCCCTACTTAGATAGATATTTGAGACAACAAACAGGCTCGACCCTTTAGATTTTAGCTTTTTTGGGATGAGTTTCAATCTTGAGTTAAAAAGGAGCACATCATCACCTATACTAAAATATTATTTCAAGATCTAACAATAATGCCACCTCTTTATTTTCTCTTTGTACATATGAAACTCTCATATTCCTGAGCAAAAATTTTCTGATTCACGAAGTTGATCCACTCTTTATTTGGAGGCATCCTCCTAATTCATATTTAACTTATGTAAGTCCCACATACATTTGTGCTCCAACTCAACGGGTAAGTGACTAGCCTTTCCAAACACAAATTTGTTGGGTGACATGCCGATAGGACTTTTTTATGCCATCTTATACACCCAAAGATCATTATCGTGTTATCTTGTCCAATTTATACGACCAACATTCATAGTTTTCTCAAATATTGACTTCATTTCTCGATTTGAAACCTCAACATAGCAACTAGTTTGGGGATGATACGGAGTAGCAATCTTATGATTCATATAAGACTTATCAAGAAACATACCAAAGGCCCAATTATAAAAATGTGAACCACCATCACAATGATTTCCCATAGAGTCCCAAACCTTGTAAATATATACTTCTTCAAGAAAAAGGTGAACCTTTTATTTTCATTATTCAGTAGAGAAATGGCCTCGACCTACTTTGAGACATAATAGATGGCTACCAAGATATACTTATTACCATATTAACTCATGAAAGGGCCTATGAAGTCTATTCCCCACACGTTAAATAATTCAACCTTGAGGTTGGGCTCTGAGGAATTCATTCCTCCTTGAAATACCACCTTGTATTTGTCATTGAGGACACATTTTGACTAACTCATGAGAATATCTATGGAGGTAGGTGTTACAACCTAGGTTTTGGTACTTAGAATTTTTCCAAGAATTCTATTCTCTGAACCCAATATGACTCTAGGGTACGAGTCGTATGTTAGGGTACGAGTGGTGTAGTCCTATTATATGTTGACCATTCTTGGTTGGTAGGATGGATGAGTTAGTGGAATGGATATGACTTGGGAGATAGGATTTATATGATTGGGTATGAGTCGTATCTAGTACTCGTATAGGATACAGTGTTCAATCCTCTTTGTATTCTATTCTACCAGGGATACAGATGGAAGGTACTGATCGTATACTTTAGATATGACTTGGTTGGATGAGTCGTATGCTAGACACTATTGGTTCTACGAGCTGGGGTAGGATATGAGTGACGGGTTCCACTCGTATCGAAAGGGTATGACTCGTATGGGTTAATCATATCCCTATGATGGAAATTTTATGCAACTTAAGTGGGGGTAGTCTGGACATTCCCTTACTTACCCTAATAGGATCCCACGACTTATAGCCTATTTGGGGGGCTATTTACTTTATCATTTCTCTCTTTAACACTTATAAACTACTCCTAAACAATCTAAAATCCTCTCAAAAGCTTTAGGGCTGGAAAGCTAGGTTTTTATCTTGAGGACTAATTTAGGGCTTGATTTGGTGATTTCTTTCCATCAATTCTTTGGTATAAGGCATATTCTCTTCCCTCATTATTATTTCCAACTAAAGGCATGATTTTACTATTGTTTTTATGATTATCTTGTTGAATGCTTTTGGGTTTTCAAATATGATTTGGGGTTTCTATTTATGAATGGTTGGTTATGGTTTCCCGTGGTTTTAATTATGATTTTATATCCATTAATGGTAATTTTGGATAATTGAATTATATGGGACTGGTTGTTGGTAATTGGAATAGGTTTTGGATATATATTATGCCCCCAATGTGTTTGACAAAATGCTTATAACAATATGTTCTTTGCATTGACTTCTTTTAAATTGAACTCTTCCTTGTTTTAAACTTGGTAAAGTATTTATTCATGGATTAAATGGTTTTGAAAGATAAATGGCTAAATAGTTACGTTTTTGGTGTATGGATTCCCCCAAGTAGATTTAATATGGTAATCAGAAGGGCACCTAAGTTCCCTTATACCTACGTGTGGTTGGCTATCGATAGTACTTACAAGTATGGTTGGTATGATGATACCACCACTAAATGGACTTCATTAATAAATGGTAAATGGGTTGTTTGGAAATTATTTTTAACTGGGCATTAAAGGGGGAGATGTAGCTAAGCTGTGGAAGGTGGAGATCCCAGGGAGACCAAAATTAGAAACTCATATTTGATGGTATGAGGTTGGTCTGGGTGGACTGTGTGCATGATGTCACACCTCATATAGGGGGATGTACTAGACATCCTAATGGGATACTTCCGTGGTCATGTGGCTACCCACACTAGGCTATTTTAGAAGGGGGAGTTTAACACATATTTCCTGTGGGTGCTTTAGGACGACAAGGCTACATAGCCCGGGTAATGGTTTAAATGCATGCTAAACCTGGTTCCCTTTCCCAAAACTTATTTATATATATGGTTTTATGCATCATGGATGGTTTTACTTTGTTTTATAAAAGGAATTATTTTATCCTTATCCTAAGTTCATACTAGCGATCAATCACCAAACTGTCTACTAGTGGCGGTATACCCATGCTATGTAGGAACCGACCATTCTACTCCTTCTATTTAGCACGCGGATTTGGTATCTATATTTGGACTGAAGTGGTGAGCTTTCATCCTTTTGGAAGGCTTCATTTCATGTTATGGTCATCTTTGGATTTTTTATTTTATTATGGATATTGGTTTTGGTCGTGGTTGGGGGTATGTCCCAACTAGATATTCTTACTCTTTTGGATGAAGGCGTTATGGTACTTTTGGGGTTTGGTATGGATGGGATCGGTATTGGCGTTTACCTTCGAATTGATATTGGTGTTGGGACTTATAACCTTAGACGATATTATTGGTTGTTCCATCATATTATATTTTAGGATTGATTATCATATTATGTTTTTGTATTCCCTTTAGTTACAACCTACTTTATGGCCCTTTGTTTAGTTTTATATGGTTGGAAGGTTGGTTTAGTACGGTTAGACTCTGTTGGTTCAGTCATGGTTATGACCCTATTCTAGAGTCTTCATGAGAGCATTTACGCTATATTGTTATATGATTAAAATTTAACCCATATAAGGCTAGATATAAGTGGTTGGGTTGGGTAATAGGGGAAAGTTGCAGTCCCCGGTCATTGTTGGACTTGGGATGCCCATTACGTCTAGTCCCTGGTTTGGGTTTGTAAAAAGTTGGTATCAAATATTTAGGTTCATGGTCAACTAGGAAGTCCACCAAGTCTTGTAGAGTAGAGTCTCTTTTAGAGGTATGTAGTGCGCCACACTCATAAGATAGAGGCTGCAAGAGATTTAGGAATTTTTCACTTTCTTCATATTCTATTTTCAAGTTTGGAGTCTAAATTCCAAAACTCTTCTCTAATTCTTGTTTGTTTATCTTCAGATCATGCCTCGTAGATCTTGAAAACAAGGAAATTCTTTTGTCCTATCTGGGGATGATGCTAAAGGGGTGCGTCCTGCGATGGGGGTACATCTTTGATCTCATGGTCCTATTTTGGATGGTACTCAGGTTCCTCCTAATCCTACCAGTTCTTCTCAGGTTTCTCAGGGAAATATGATGAATGTAGAATTCCGTCAATCTATTCATATTATTGCTTATTTAGTTGCTTCTTAGGCTGAGTGGGATGAATCTAATGGGTTTTCTTCTGAGGCCACAATGGTTGGCCAATTTAAAAAGATGGGTTCTCTTACTTTTACTGGAGAGCAGGTAGAGGAGGATCCCCAAGGATTCTTGGATAAAATAGAGAAGAAATTTTTGGTGGTACAAGCTACCAATGTGGAGGGGTAAACTATGCATCTTATCAGCTCAAAGATATTGCCTATCAGTGATATAAGGAATGAGATAGAAATAGTGGTGATATGGAAGAATCTGAATTATGAGAGGCCTTCTCTAATGCCTTATTGGATCATTTTATTCCTCAAGAGCTTAGGGAAGCTAAGATGGAGGAGTTTGTGAATCTTAAGCAAGAGAGAATTACTGTCAAGCATTATGCCTTGAAGTTCCATCAGCTATTGAGGTATACTTCAACTGGGTGGCTAACATGAGAATCTTAATGTAGAAGTTTGCTTCTGGGTGAAATATATATATTTGATGTTGGAGAAAAATACTGATTTTCTTATTAAGGATATTGACATTTCTCGGTTGACTGTCCTTATGCAGCATGTGTAGAATGAGAAAAAGAGGCAGGCGAAGTTTGGGGATAGGCAGGGAAAAAGGGGCAAATTTTTTTATCAAGGAGGTGCACAGTCCCAGGGTGGTCGGGATGGCGACAAGTGAAAGAAGAAAAAGTGGGGAAGATTGGGTTCTTTCTCTACTTCCAGTGCCCCTTACCTGAAGCAGTCAGGAGACATGCATCATCGGGGTGGTGATAATTCTTGATCACAGGGTGCCTAATCTCAGGCGAGCAGAGGTCAGTCAGTTTCTTCATGCACTCCTTCTTGATTTTATAGTCAAACCCATTAGGGTTATTGTGAAGAAGGGAGGAATAAATTCTTTAGGTATGTCCAACCAGATTATTGACTTAGGGATTTTCCAGTTAATAAGGTGGCTACGAGGGCAAACAAGGTTCTTGTGGCTTCATCTTCTGCTCCTACACCTGGTGGTGTTGCATTGGCTTTTGTTACTTCTCTTGGTTTTAGTGTTGGTTGAAATAGGTTGTATTCTTTGGAATCCCAACAAGAATCTGAGGCATTACCTAATGTCCTTACTGGTACATTATAGCTCTTTTTCCGTGACATATATTATTTGCTTGATCAAGGGTCCCTTCTTTCTTATATGACTCCTTATATGGATGTATTTTTTGGTTTTGATCTTGAAGTGATTTAGGGTTTTTTTTATTTTTCTACTATGGTAGGAGACTCGATTATAGCCAAAATGGTCTATAGAGGGTGTGTGGGGTCTGTAAATAACAAGAAAACTTTGGTGGACCTATTTAAGCTAAGGATGGTGGATTTTGATGTCTTCTTAGGTATGGATTGGTTACTCTCCTATTATGCATCTTTAGATTGTCGGACCCAAAAGGTTATCGTTAAGTTTCCTAGTGAACAGGTTATAGAATGGGAGTATGGTTCTTTAGCTCCCCGAGAAAGGTTTATTTCTTATCTTAGAGATCAAAGCTTAATCTCCAAGGGGTGTCTTTATCACTTGGTTTGGGTTAAAGATTCTAACTCGGAACGTCCTTCTTTAAAGTTAGTTCCTGTGGTTAATAAGTTTCTAGAGGTCTTTTTGGATGATCTTCCTGGTGTTCCTTTGGATAGGGAAATAAAGTTTGGTATTAATTTGTTTTCGAACACTCATCCAATATCTATTCCTCCGTATAGAATGGCTTCGGGTAAGTTATGGAAACTCAAGGAGCAACTTAAGGATCTTCTGGATAAGGGTTTTATTCATCCTAGTGTTTCTTCGTGGGGTGCACCGGTGTTGTTTGTGCGCAAGAAGGATGGTTCCTTTGGATGTGCATTGACTACAGGCAGTTGAATAAGGTAAAGGTCAAGAACAAGTATCCTCTCCTGAGGATAGATAATCTTTTTTATCAGTTACAAAGTGCTAAGTTATTTTCTAAGGTAGATCTTCGGTTGGGGTACTATCAGCTTAAGATTAGGGAGGTGGACATACCTAAGATGTCTTTTCTTACTTGGTATGGGCATTTCACGTTCTTGGTGATATCATTTGGATTTACTAATGCCCCAATGGCATTTATGGATCTGATGAATAGAGTTTGTAGGCAGTATTTAGATCTCTTCATCATTGTATTTATTGATAATATTCAAGTTTATTCAAAGAGTGAGGTGGATCATTATAATCACCTCTGTGTGGTGTTACAGACGTTAAAAGAACAATGATCATATGGCAAGTTCTCTAAGTGTGTGTATTGGTTGAATATCGTGACATTCTTGGGTCATACTATTTCTAGTGAGGGGATAATGGTTGATCCTCAAAAAGTTGCTGTAGTGAAGGAGTGGCCTTGGCCCACGACTCCATCCAACATTTGGAGTTTCTTGGGTTTAGCTGGGTATGGTAGGTGGTTTGTGGAAAGCTTCTCATTGATAGTGTCTCCTTTGACTAAGTTGACTAAGAGGACGACTATGTTTTCTTGGTCGGATGCTTGTGAGGGGAGTTTTGAGAAGTTAAAGAATAAGCTCACTTTGTCTCCAATTTTTACTTTGCCGGAAGGCAATAATGGATTTTTGGTTTACTGTGATGTATCTCGGGTAGGGATTTGTTGTGTTTTAATGTAGCATGGGAAGGTGATTGTCTATGCTTCTAGGTAGTTGAAGGTGCATGAGAGAAATTATCCTACTCATGATTTGGAGTTATTGGCAGTTATTTTTTCTTTGAAAATATGGTGCCATTATCTTTATGTTGTTCACGTGGATATCTTTTCTGATCATAAGGGTCTACAATACGTGTTCATACAGAAGGAGGTTAATCTCAGGCAAAATAAATGGCTTGAGTTTCTCAAGGACTATGATGTGAGTTTTCTCTACCACCCAGGTAAGACTAACAAGGTTGCTAATGCTCTTAGCAGGTTGTCTATGAAAAGTTTGGCTCATGTAGAGGGAGAAAAGACGGAATTGGTGAATGATATTCACTTCTTGGACAATCTTAAAGTTCGTCTCTTAGACTATAAGGATAGTGGTATGATGGTGTAAGAAGTGGTTCAATCATCTCTTGGTGTAGAGATTATGGAGAAGCAAGTGTTGGATCCTGTCTTAATGAAAATCAAGAGTGATGTTGGCGGGAAAAAGGTGGTGGTGTTTGAGATTTGTGGTGATGGTATTTTGCGGTACCAAGGGAGTTTGTGTATTCCTAACGTAGACAGTTTGAGACAAAGGATTTTGGCTGAGGTGTATGAGTCGTGCTATGTTGTTCATCCTAGCTCGAGAAAGATGTATAATAATCTCAAGGAGATCTATTGGTGAAATAGTATGAAGAGGGATATGATTGATTTCGTAGCCAAGTGCATGGTGTGTCAGTAGGTTAAGGTTGAGCATATGAGGCCTGGTATATTGCATCAAGAAATTGAGTTACCTGAATAGAAGTGGGATATGGTCAATAGGAAGGTTCTTCGGTTGTGGACCAAGGGTGTGTCTTCGATTAAGGTTCTGTGGAAGAACCATAATGTGAAAGAAGCTACTTAGGAAGCGAAGGAGGACATAAAGTGCAAATATCTATTGTTATTTTCTGCTCCCGGGGTCTGTGCGGAAGGTATGTGTTCTTGAACACATCTTTATTTTCTGAGTTTGTTAAAGGGAAGATTCATATATTTGTCTTCTTTTTTCAAACTATGATGAAGATTAGGAATATGTTTGATAATTCAAATGACTCTGTGTATGGTTACCCCTACCTTGTCCGTCATTCAAGGATGAATGTTCCTAGTGGGAGAGAATGTTACATCCTGGGTTTTAGCCCTTAGAATTTTTCTTAAAATTCCATTGTCTGGACACAATACGACTCCAGGGTACGAGCCGTATGTTGGGGTACGAGCCGTATGTTCCTATTGTATGTTGACCAGTGTTGATTAGTTGGATGGATGGGTTACTGGAATTGATACAACTTGGGGGATAAGAGTCGTATGGTTGGGTACGAGTTATATCTAGTACTCGTATAGGGGAAGGGGACAATTTCAATCGTCTTGGTATTCAATTCAGCCAGGGATATGGATGGAAGGTACGGATCGTATTCTTTGGATACGACTTGGTTGAATGAGTCGTATGTTGGACAGTGTTGGGTCCAAGGGTTGGGTTAGGATACGAGTTGAGGGTACCACTCGTATCGGAAGAGTATGACTTTTATGGGTCAGTCATATCCCTGCGATGGGATTTTTATGCAACTTAAGTGGGGGTAATCTGTACATTTCCCTACTTACCCTAATAGGATCACACAACTTCTAGCCTATTTGGGAGGCTATTTACTTTATTATTTCTCTCTTTAACACTTAAAAACTACTACTAAAAAATCTAAAATCTTTTCAAAAACTTTGGGGCAAGAAAGCTGGGGTTTCATCTTTAGGACTAATTTGGGTCTTGCTTTGGTGATTTCTTTGCATAATATCTTTGGTATAAGGAATGTTCTCTTACCTCATTGTTAGTTCCAACTAAAGGTATGATTTTACTATTGGTTTTAATGATTTTATTGTTGAGTACTTTTGGGTTTTCAAATATGATTTTGGGGTTTTGTTTATGAATGGATGGTTATGGTTTCTCATTATTTTAATTATGCTTTTCTATTCATTAAAGGTAGTTTTGGATAATTGGTTTATATGGGAATGGTTGTTGGTAATTGGAATTGGTTTTGAATATATATTATGCCTCCAATGTATTTCACAAAATGCTTATAAAGATATGTTTATTGCATTGACTTCTTTTAAATGGAAATCTTGCTTTTTTTAAACTTGGTAAAGGATTTAAGCATGGATTAAATGGTTTGGAAAGGTAAGGTTAAATAGTTACACTTGTGGGGTATGAATTCCCCCAAGTAGATTTAATATGGTAATTGGAAGGGCACCTAAGATCCCCTATACCTACATGTGGTTGGCTATGAATAGTTCTTGCAAGTATGGTTGGTACGATGATACCACCACTAAATGGACTTGGTTAATAAATATTAAATGGATTGTTTGGAAATGGTTTTCAATTGGGTATTAAAGGGAGAGGTGTAGTTAGTTATGGAAGGTGGAGGTCCTGAGGGACAGAAATTGGAAACTCATATTTGCCGGTATGAGGTTGGTCTTGGTGGACAGTGTGCATGATGTCACATCTCATATTGGGGGATATACTAGTCATCCCAATGGGATACTTCCCTAGTCGTGCAGCTACATGCACTGGGGACCTTTAAGAAGAAGGAGCTTAACCCATATTACCCATGGGTGCTTTAGCACGGCAAAGCTACACAACCCAGGTAATGGTTTAAATGCATTCTAAATCTGGTTTCCTTTCCCGACACTTATATATGTATGGTTGTATGCATCATGGAAGGTTTTACTTGGTTTTATAAATGACATTATTTTATCCTTATCCCAATTTCATGCTACAGATCACTAGCTATCCCGTCTTCTGGCAGCTGTACACCCACGCTATGCAGGATCCACCCATTCTACTACTTCTGTTTAGCATGCGGATTTGGTATCTGCATTTGGACTGAAATGGTCAGCTTCCATACTTTCGAAAGTCTCCATTTCATGTTATAGTCATCTTTGGACATTTTTAGTTTATTATGTATATTGACTTTTTCCATGGTTGGGGGAATGTCCCAACCAGATATTCTTACTCTTTTGGATAGAGGCTTTGTGGTACTTCTTGGGGTTGGTATGTGCGGGATCACTATTAGTGTTTGGCTTGGAATTTATGTTGGTTTTGACACTTACAACCTTGGATGATATTTTTGGTTGTTCTATCTTATTACATTTTGGGATTGATTATCATTTATGTTTTGGTATTCCCTTTGGTTACAGACTGGTTTATGGCCTTTGGTTTAGTTTTGTATGGTTGGATGGTTAGTTTGGTACGGTTAGACTCAATTTGGTTGGTCATAGTTGTGATCCTATCCCAGAATCTTCATGAGAGAATTTATGTTATCTTGTTATATGCTCAAAATTCAGCCCATATAAGGCTGGATATAGGTGGTTAGGTTGGGTAACAGGGGGCAGTCCCCAGTCCTGGTTGGACTTGGGATGCCCATTACATCTAGGCCTTGGTTGGGGCCATGACAATAGGTCAATAGTATCTACTTTGAAAAGCATTTGCAACCATCACAATCCCATCATTAGGTCTACCAAATCAGAAGAGTTACAAGCTTCAAGAATGTTCCTCATTTTTGACTCCATGGCACACCAACGAATCATTCCATCAACACACTCTCTAAACAAGTATGGTTCATCCCAATAGTACTTCTTCACCTTAAACAAGAACCTCTTCTTTTGATAACGATTAAGATCATTAGGAATCAAGCCACTCACAATGTAAATATCATAGTCGGCATACAAAGGCTCAAACTGAAAGTGACATGACTAGCTCATTAGGGAGGGTAATTAATTTAGATCTCACCCAACTTCTTATGATTGGATTCAAGGAGAGAGAGGTTGTCGGCTACTTGATTTTCATACCCATTTTGGTCCTTCACCTCAAAATCAAATTCTTATAGGATCAATATCCACCTAATCAATTAAGTGTTATCCTCTTTCTTCACCATGAGATATCTAAGAGTTCTGTGGTCCATATGTACAACCACTTTTGTACCTAACAAATATGACTAAAATTTTAAAAAGCATATACCACCACGAGCAACTCTTTTTCAATAATATAGTTACATTGCACCTCATTTAATTACTTGCTAGTATAGTAAATCAGGTGGAACAAATTTTCTCTTCTTTGGCCCAACGCCACACCTAAGGCAACACCACATGATCACACATTACTTCAAAAGGCATGGACAAATCTGAAGCCATGATAATAGGACCCGACACAAGAAGCACCTTGCGGCAATTAAAAGATCTTATACACTTACCAATGAATTAAAACTTCACCTCCTTTTCAGGAGTTTACACAAAGGGTGAGCAATCTTTGATAAATCATTAATGAAATGCCTGTAGAACCCAATGTGACAAATAAAACTTCTAGCACCTCTTACTAAGGTAGGTGGAGGTAATAAGCAATCACTTCAACTTTTGCTTGATTGACTTGGATGTCTTTACCCGAAATCTTTTTGCCTAATACGACGCCTTATTTGACCATGGAATGACATTTTTCTCAATTCAAAATAAGATTGGTCTCCACACAATGCTTGAAGACCTTACTCAAATATTTGAGGCAAGATTAGAATGAGTCACCAGCCATAGATAAATTATCCATGTATACTTTCATGGTATCCTCTACCATATGGGAGAATATCAACAACAAACGCCTTGAAAGGTAGTGGGTGCATTGCATAGCCCAAATGTCATGTGTTTGAAGGCAAAGGTCCCGTAGGGACATGTAAATGTTGTATTTTCTTGATCTTCTATTGTAATACATATTTTATTATAACTCGAATATCCATCAAGAAAATAATACCATCCATACTCAGCTAATCGATCCAATATTTGGTTCATAAAAGGCATACAAAAGTGATTTTTTCAATTTTGATAATCCATATATACCCTCCAACTCGTGACCTAAAGAACGGGCACAAGATCATTATTTTCATTCGGGACTACTATCACACTACCCTTTTTGGGAATGCATTGGACCGGACTAACCCACATACTATTTGAAATAGGGTTGACAATATCCACATCAAGCCATTTTATAACCTCTTTCTTGACTACCTCTTATATTTGTGGGTTAAGCGTTCTTTGTTTTTTCAACACTAGGAACATGCTTAATCTCCAATTTGATTTTATAAGAGAAAATTTTGGGAGCAATCCCTATGATTTCCATAATGGTCCACCCAATAGCACAAACGAACTTTTTCACAATGTAATTCAAGGCCCCCACTTTCCAAGGTAATAGATAATCTGAAACAATGATTAACAAAGTATTATTATCACCCACGAAGATATACCGAAGATGTGTAGGCAATGGATTAACTTCAAATTGAGGTGATTTAATAATAGAAGGTTTGGCTGGTGGACTTTTACAATTTTTCAAATTAAGACCCAACTTGTTAAGATTTTTAGTATAAGAGGAAAGAGCCATCAATGAAGCAACTACCTCATTATATTCTTCAACAACCTCACTCCTAATGTTCAACAAAACACCCACCAAGGAGTCATTCACAAGATTCACCTTATGGTATTAGTCACCTCATCATCAATCACATCAACCACCAAAACAACTTACAAATCCAAAGGTTGTTTTATGGACTTACACACATGGAAAGACACCTCTTCATTGTTAGTCTTAACTTTATTTAACCATATTCCAATGATACTACGAAACCTTATGATTAATTTCACAATCTAGAATGGCAAAGTTGGTCAAAAAGATAAACCAGTTCACCTTCACATGAACATCATATAACCCACCCATGATCTTCTTGATAGAACAAACAAACATTAAGAGACCTCATTGAAGTAGGCTTAGGGTTACCCAAACATAGCTTTAAAACACGACAAATGACATCAAATTAATACTTTCCCCAAGGTCACGTAATGTTTTTCTAAATTGTACACCCCAATAGTGCAGGAACAGTTAGTGTAGTTGGGACTTACTTCTTCACAACCATTTTTATAGTTATCATCTCACTACAATTGTGTGGCAACTCAATAGTTTCAAAATCCATAACATTTTTCTTTGCAACCAAGTCCATAATGAATTTAGTATACGTGGGCATCTATTGTAAAGCTTCCAACAATGGTATATTCACCGATAGGTTGTTAAGTTTTTGAAGGAATTTCTTAAACTTGGTATCATCTTCCTTATTCTTAAGTTTTTGTGGAAATAGGAGAGAAATTTTGATTTGTGGCATTGAGACAACAAAAGTTTTTTCCTTTTTTTGAACATTACAATCAAACACTTGTGGTTATTTCTCACGTTTAACCTTTTCTTCAACTACTTTTGGCTTTTCAATAATTAGATCATTAAGATTTGGAACATCACTATTTGAGTTTGCTAGCTGCTGTCTCTTTCCATTAGCTTTCTTATCACTTTCATTTTCAATGGGTTCTTCATCAAGATTAACAACATCTTTACCAAGAGTTTGACCACTCCTAGTAACAATAACCATGACGTGAGCATTATTTTTAGGATTAGTAATTGTGTCACTAGGCATCCACTTTTTGGCCTTGCATTGAAATGAGCCAAGATTTGTCCCAATTAAGTTTCAAGTTGCTTGATAAAGGCTAAACAATGAGAGGTAATCATTTTATTGAGTTGTGACAAAATATTATTTATCTCTCTCAACATCCTATCACATCCTTAAACACTTATAAAGATATGATCAAGGACATTTTTACTCTTGAACTTCTATGGATTAATGGAGCTTTACTCTTTACCCTTGGCCAAATCATGTGGATAAACGTACCTTTCATGGTCTCTATCCCTATTTCTCCAATCATTATATGTATTATGCCAATCTCTATCTCGATCACAGTCCTTCCATTCATGATCCCTTTTCTTCCAACTTTGATTCCTACCTTAACTTAAATAGGTCGGGTGGGAACCCCACCCTATTTGGTTTGAAAAGAAACAAATTCCCTTATTAAAAGATTCTTCTTCATCATCATCATAAGCTTTAACACTCTTAGAACCAATGGCATTGACTACCTTTGGAGGAGCTCTCATTACTTGTTTGGTGAGATGATCTAGTTGAGTCCTCACTTTAGCCATATTCACCTCTCGTTCTTTATCAAATTTCCTTTGTTCTTAACATTTAAAAGAAACAAAAAAAGACCCCATAGACACCTCGATATCTCTTATATGACAACATCAACTTTGGTTGGTCACTTGATCTAATAAAACAGCCACAACACCATAAGATTGTTTTATAATAGATCCTCTGACCGTATTATCGGCTATTGTCTGGTTCAATTAATCCAAAGCCCTATAGAGTATTTGAAAAAGCATTTTATCCAAGACATCATGATTTAGACATTGTATTAGCTTCTTATTAAATCATTGCCAAGCCTCATATAATGGTTCACCATTAAGTTAGCAAAATTTAATGATTTTATCCCTTAGTTTCAACATCTGTGAAAGAAAAAAGAATTAATCCAAGAATACTTTTGTTAGCTTAGCCAATGAAGTGATTGACCCCATGAGTAACTACATATACTATAGGACTATTTATCTCATCAATAAGAATGGAAAAGATACAAAGGGATTGTTTCTTGACATATGTGGGCGATGTTAAATGAAAGACACACATCAATGAAATTCTTCAAGTGTAAATTGACATCCTCATGAGGTTAACCCCTAGATAATCCTTTCATTTGTTAGAAAAGGAAGCATCACTCTAGTAACATGAAACACTCTATTTTAATCGTTGGTGGTATACAAATGGCACTATCTCGACCTGCAACTTAGAGGTGATTATCATCCTCGATATGCCCATTAAAAGTACTTGTATTGCTATCGTATTGTCTCATGGTATTGTGTAAACTATGGTCCTCATCTGAGAAAGAAAAAAAATAATAAATAATGTAAAATAAACATTACAGCCTACTCAAAATGACTAGTAACACTACAAGAATGAAAACTATGTTTCACTCCCCAACAAAAATGCTAAAAATTAATGATGCTCAAATAACACCTCTAAGGTATAAGTAATCATCATCAATATAGTTAACCCAACAAGAGTTAGGGTAGAATCTTCATGGAATAAGAACTCAATTTTCAATCTTAAGTGCTATAACCAACTATAAGACGACTTGTAATGCGATGAAAATCAAACAAAAAGGTAAAATTAACGGGTTTATTTGGACATTTTTAGAGTTAATAATTTTATCGCAGTGAAAATGCAATTTCAATGATAGAAATGATTAGAGTTTAACCAAATGTAGAATGAGACATAGGGTTATGCCATTCTAAGTGTGGGTTCAGGCACGGGTAATTGAATATTTGTCTAAGTTTAGCCAAAAGTAATGGGCAGGCAAGATTATAGATATTTAGTGTTGATTTGTCAATCAAACACAAAAATCTGTCAAATGGGTTCTTTCATACCTCATAAGTGTAATGATTTGAGAAATTTATAGAATTAATTAGTATCCTTACATACGAGAGATACTAATATATTATCTAAACCAATTTATTATTTACACCCATTTCTCACCCTCATCCCCTTTGTCAAGGATGATCAGGGTTTAAGGATAATTAGAGTTTATAACATCTTCTAAATTAAAACATGGAATAGGAGAAAATCTATTTAAATTAGATAATTAGGAAGACAAATAAAAAACACCGATACAATAATAAAAGCATATTCAAGTATAAGTCAAAGCAAAGAAATCAGTTACTTAAGGAGAGATAAAGAAGAGATTTACCTATATTCTCCACAAAGTGTTCCATTGAATCACAATTTAATTCAATAAGGAAGATTCGAATTTAATAAAACATAAGAATAAATCACTAATTTTACACTCTGAGCCTTACTCTAATGTTTCAAGATTTAGAAGAATGGAGGTTTTAAGATGAAAACCACCTTATTTAGACCCAAAATTCATGTTCTATAGAAATTACAAAAATACCACAACACTAGTGACCTGCAAGCATTTTTGGTTGACCTATGCATGCAGTTCACTTATATAAATGACACTAGTTGCTTCAATTTAGGCACCTTCTTATGCAGGTGTTGCATGTGTATGCACAGGTGGCTCCAACATGCCCAAATGAGCTTTTAAGCTCCTTTCTTCCATTTTTGACCTCCAATTGACTCGTATGACTTGCTCAACTTCATTTTAAAACTTTACCTGCATAAATGAGCATTATAACATGAGAATTACTTGGAATCATTAGAAAAAAATCATAATTCAAGCTTAAAAAGTGCTTATAAGTCATCAATTTATGACTTATCAACAACCTTAGGAATCGATGGGTAAGACAAGTTCTCGCTTAGTTAAGGACTAGGGGGTCTATGAGCTTTGGTAGATAGACAATTCCCGTTTGATGCTCTCAAAACTTAGTAATTTTCCCTACATGTACTTAAAGCATGGTTTTGGTATAGGCATAGATTTTGTGAGGCATTACAATATCTCCCCCTTGGAGTTATTTGCCCCCAAATAGAAATTATTTAATCTGGAAGGTTTGGGGAAAAACTGTGATTCACATATTTCTTCACTATTTCTCCTGATATTATAGGAACCCTTCTACACTATCTGTATCTGAAATTCCTTTGTTGAGTTTCTATGAGTTGGATATTGATAGGGTGCTTGATCGATAACTAAAATATGGATGGATCCAAACCTATGGACACGTGTTATGTCATAGGAATAGCTAGGTGACATGAAATAGAAAGAACTAATTAAATATATAAAACTATTACCTCAATATAAGACTGAGCTAGAAGGAAAAAGATGATGATACTTGGTCATCATGTATGCCTCTGCTTCTTAAGTATTTCCCTCAACTAAGTAATTTTCTAAAGAACCTTTACCAAAGAGACTTCTTTATTGCTCAACCTCCAAACCTAGCAGTTAGGGATTTCCAAAGGAACTTATTTATAAAAGAGGCTATCTTTCGTGCCAATCCTTTCTAAGGGTAACCTAATACGGGATCACTAATGAACTTCTTTATCAAGGAAACATGAAAGATTAGATGCACTACTACTAAATACACTGACAAACCTAACTTATAGGCCACCTTGCCAAAATGACCTGCAATCTCTCAAGGACCAATAAATAGGGGAATGGGATTTACTTGCTTCCCAAACCTTTTTACCCCTAACACATGTGGAAATTTCAAGGAGACCAAATCACCAACAACAAATTTAAGCTCCCTTCTCCTTATATCTATGTAGGATTTCAAAGACTTTGAGCCATCCTCAACCTCTCTCTAATTAGTTAGACTTTCTCCATATCCTCGTGGATCAATCATGGTCCTATCAATGTAGCTTCACCAACTTCAAACTAACCAATAAGAGATATACACCTCATCCCATAAAGTTCCTTAAATAAGGCAATTGAATAGTAGAGTGATAATTGTTATCATATGAAAACTTGATAAAAGGTGGATGACCATCCCAACTATCTTCAAAATCAATCACATATGTTCCCAACATATATTCTAAGGTTTGAATGATCCTCTTGACCTGACCATTTATCTACAGGTGAAAAGTTGTACTGAGATAAACTTAGGTACCAAGACCTTTCAAAAATGTCTTCCAAAATTGGGAGGTAAACTGAGTACCTCTATTTAAATTTATAATCAAGGGGACTCCATCCAATCTCACCAATTCCTTTAAGTAGAATTTGGAATAGTCCTCACCTGAATCGAAAAAGTTAACTGGCAAAAAGTTGGCCGACTTAGTCATTTTGCCCACAATAATCCAAATAGAGTCATGTTGTCGATGACTATGAGGAAACCCTAAAACTAAGCCAATGTTCACTACATCCCAATTCTAATTAGAAATATTGATGTTTTGTAGTATGCCACCAGTTCTCTAGTGCTCAACCTTAACGTGCTAGCAATTCAGGAATTTAGCCACAAATTATGCGGTATTCTTCTTCATACCACTCCACCAATAGAATTCCCACAAATCATAATGCATCTTAGTGGATACTAGGTGGATAAAATACCTATAACCACTCTCTTCAACTAGCATCTATTGTCATAATTTATCTATCTCTTAAAAACAAAGTCTGCCCTAATAACAAATAACAACATCTCCCTCTTAGGAGAAATCCTCAACCTTCTGACTCTGGGATGCTTTTTTTAATTTAAGAAATATATAATATATATCTTTATTTTCCTTTACCTCAGCTACCAATAAGGATTTCAAACTATTTTGAACCAAGATACTTCCTTCATCTAATTTAACCAATCGAACTCCCAGTCTGGCGAACCTTTGATCTTTGAAAGCCAATTCCTTCTTTTCATCCTATACATGAGCAACACTTGATAATGCTCAAACTACAGCTCTCGTAAGAGTGTAAGCGGTCGTTGTCAAATATAGAACCCAACTGGGTTGGGTGTCGAATCCCACAGGGAATACTTGGTCACTAAGTAAGCGACGATTATTAGACTTTTGATGAAAGTTCTGCGAATAAAGGGGGATTTTGTACGTGAAAATAATGTAAACAAAATAGTAGAGTAAAAACAGAATACTTGGTAGGTTTTAATCAATGAGAATTGAGAGTTAGGGTTATGTCCACCTTATGAGTTCTACGTATCTATTGGCTATGAGTTATGCGGAATTCAAACATGCATGCGCTTATAGAGATTCGTATTCTATGGTAAATCCTAGCGTCTTTCAACCATCTAGGATTATATCACTTTAACTCTTTTGAGCTTAAAGCGTATACTAATGGTATGAATTCTCCAAGAGGTTAATCCAGTTACGGCACTAACTTTTAAACAGGGTTTAGTAGACCTATTTCCTTATCATTCTCTCTTTTCCAGACATGTACCTTTTCTTTCGAACAAGTTAATGCTATACTGGCGTATTCTAAATGTTTGCAACCACAAGAATTCAATTAAGATGAAGAGAGTAATGATATAAGCAACATACGTATCAAGAATTCACAAACTCATAGCAACTGATAGTATCTCATAAGGCTTCCATAACCCTAACAGAGAAGTTTAGCTACTCATGAGCGCAACGGAAATCACAATAGATATAATCATCATACCACCACTTAGGATAGTCTTGGCGATGGAAGTGATAAACCTCAACTAGGGTTGGACATTTTTGCTTCTTCCGTTCTTCTCAAGAGAGTCGTGTTTCTCTGTTAAAACTTACAGAATATTGTAACGTGAAGTAGTAGCAAAAGTCGAATGGAAAATACTTGAATTAATGAGTGAATCGAATTGTAAGAGTTGAATGAATTATTCGAATAGAGAGAGATCATAATAAAAACTTCAGCAACATAGGGTATTTATAACACCCATATACTATTCCTACTAGGCTACTGCGTACTTATCCTAATCCTACTAGGTTACTGCATCCGTATCCTAATCCTACTAAGTTACTGCTGATCTCCTAAGTCTTTAGAAATTCTGTTTTTGCCTGGGACAAGTTATCCATGCATCACTTTCAGTCCATAGGTGTCCAAATGCTACTCTCCTTCTTTCGTGAAGCTTCCTTGGGCGTCAATTTATCCATAAAGTGCTGGAATCTTCATCGTTTATACCTGAAAACTTGCTAATCATGTTTGTTAGCTCACTTACAGGAAAAAAGACTAAAAGTTCATGAATTATATATTTTGTTCTCAAAACTTAGCTAAAATATGGGTAAATTAAGGTGCTTTAGGCGTGTAAATACGCCTATCATCAACACCCCACACTTAAAGCTTTGTTCGTCCTCGAATAATATATCATGTCCATATAAACATCTACTTAGGGTTTCACAGTAACAACACAAAATATTCATCAAGACAGGCACAACAATTATTAACAAAGAGTAGTTTTCTAATCACTTCTAGAAACAATTCAACCTCTAATATAGACTCGTGATGATGGTTAATTCGTATCCACAAGTTAAGCCACAAAGAATCATACAAGACTACCTAAAACTCATCAACCATGTGTGTCTCACATAAGATATTACCCATAATCACTCACAAGTATTGCATTTTTCAGAACATGGGTATAAGATTATCCTTGCTCTCACTCTCACAAAGAATTCATATGTTGCAACTGATGACCATAGGCTTGCCCTTAGTGTAATTCTCTACTAATATCAGAATGTTAAGCTTAGGATCAAATAGGTCTTTACAGGTTGTAATGTAGGCTAAGGGACGGGTAGGACTATTTTGGCCAGAAATAGTGACTATGTTCCTAAGCGCTTTAATACATCACATTATGCCATTAACACTCTCTTTTAATCAAACCTGCTACCTTTCCTTCATCTATCACCCCTTTTCACCTATTTTGTCATTCAAGCATAACTATTTTTTTATTTAATCATAAACACAATTTATCTTTTTGTTTTTCTATTTCTTTTTCTTTTCTCTTTCTTTTTTTTTTCTTTTTTTTATTATAACACACCTCCATGATAACCACTCTTTTTCATAACAAATTCAAGTACCAATACACTCTAAGGCATCACTCTCACCCAATTTCCTCTTATTTTGTCACATGACTTCACAATTTAAAGAACTTAGGAATTTGGATCAAATTATGGTCTTGAAAAAATAGATTAGGCTACATATGAGGCTGTCAAAGAAAATGGCTAAAGGCTCAAAGGGGTTGACTAGGATAATGACCACGGGTATGTAAAACGAAGGTAAACAAGTATCAGTTGCCAAAGAAATGCCTAAATCATCTCCTAGACTCACACTCTTTATTTCTCTTTACACACACACCAGGCAAGTTCTAGCATCAGCCACAAACACAAAATATACTATCACCTCACACACACAAGGCACATGGTCGACTTTATTGGGAGCAGTACAGACTCTTGACCCAACAGATGAAGGAATTAAAACACCCACTTATCACATAATGAGTCACATTTAGAGCCTAAATGTCTCAATAGTAATGATTCTAGCACAAACTATTGTAATAACACCATGCCGCTTATCAGAACAATTTCATGCATCAAAATCTAAAAAAAATCTACGACTAATTAAAACAAACAAAAAAAAATATGACCATAAATGTAGGCAAAGAAGTACAACATACGAATGCTAGCACCCCACACTTAGACGGGACACACTGCCCTCAGTGGAAAATAAATACGGAAAACCTGATTAGTCGGACTCCTCTTCTATGTCTGGGGTCATTCCCCCTGCGTCAAAATCATCATCAGAGTCATCATCCTCAGAGTTTCCTCAAATTGTACCCACTTGATCCAAAAGTGCGTTGATGTATTTGTAGTGAGGAGGATTCAGCTTGATCTTTTCTTCCCCTTTTCTGGCCTTTCTGTGAGGTGGTTGCTTTGTCTTTTCCTTGGCGTGATTTGGGTGCCATTGTACCTGAGATTAAAATAATAGTCATGTTAGCTTCATCTCGGTGGATACAATCAACAAACAAGCAGTAGTGGCACCACCCCACACTTAATTTGTTGGCATAAACTAGTGAAGTGAACGATGTCGATTACTCAGACTTCATCGGTATACGTTTAGGTGTTATGTTCCAACAATATAATTAGTGCAGTCATACTTTTCTTGTCAACTTAACTATCCTTTTTGATTCTATTTCATGAAATCTTGGCAATACTTTCATGTTTGGATTGATGTATCTTTTGAGCAAGACTACTACATAGAGATTGAATCAAGTTAAGGCATTAGAAATATCGTATGTTTGTAGTCAACCATGATTTTCATCTCGATGAACAAGTCATTCCAACATGTAAGTATTATAGTTACAAGATTATGCAATTTTCTTGACCATGTCAATTCTGCAAAAATATGACAGTGCATCAAAATCAAATACAAGTTGGAAACAAGTCAAGATCATCCTTACGTATTCTTTCACTCACTTAGTTGTATCACAACAAATCAACCACATTCAAATCACCAATACTACTTCAAGATTTAACAATTCATTATAGGCGTAGTAGTGTAGTACTTACGCAATATAAAAGAAGAACAAAGAAGTACTTACTTGGTTGATGGCCTCGGAAGATGTTCTTGCAAAGTAAAAGAGCAAAAGGAAAATTTTTGAGAGATTTTGGAGAGGTAGGCGGCGCCTAGGTTGAAGTTGCAATGCATTTTTGTTCTAAGACTAAGGTTCTATTTATAGGACAAGCTTGAGTCGGGTTTTGACCCATTTGGAATCGGATTTGGAGACCAAAAGTGACCATAGGCGGCGCCTATGCTATTGAATACTAGATTCAGAGACAAAATGCCTTTGCATAGGCGGCGCCTATGCTATGGCATTGTTGAGCATAGGCGACGCCTATGCTATGGCACTCTAGAATCTGAGAGCTTAGGCCATAGAATAGGCCATGCCTTGTTCGTGGCCTATATTTACATAGGCCTTGCCTTGTTCTTTGCCTATATTTTCATAGGCAATGCCTAACCCATAGCCTTTTGCTTCTTCATTCCTAACTTACCACCTTCAACATGCAATACTTCCAAATCAAGATTTGAAACCAATCTCCTCCTTTACACCTCTTGCACCTACACTTACTCAAAAACAACAAAAACAATTAGAACGATGGGTTGCCTCCCATCAAGCTCCTTAGTTTTGGTCGTGGCTTGACAAAATCTTAAGAAAATAAAACAATTAAAAATGATGGGTTGCCTCCCACCAAGAGCTTGATTTATTATCGCGGCATGACATAGATATCTCGATTACTTAGACTTCATCGAGATAGATGGGGCATCATTTTCTGAATGGATTCAGACGACGCTGATGCTTACTTGTAGGCATGCAATCTTCTTCGATATGACTCTTGTGCATACATATCCCAGGAGGGATACCAATTATATCATTAATAGTCCAACCCATAGCTCTCTTGTATCTCTTCAGAGCAGAGATGAGAGCCTCTACGTGCTGTTCACTTAAATCATCCGTCACACTCAACGAAAGTGTATTTCCACTTCCCAAGAACGCATACCTTAGATAATTGGGGAGCTCTTTCAATTCTAGCACTGGGGGCTTTTCAATGAAAGTCTTCACTGCTGGTGACGGTTGATTCTTAAGATCAAGGTCCGGCTGCTTAGGAGTATGAGAATAGGACCCTATTTCTGTTAGAGCACACATAGTTTCTTTATAATCTTCATCGTCCTCATGCTCAACATTCAGCAGCGCAGCAGACAATGGCTCAACAGTAAGCTGTTTCTCTACAGATAATGCTTTCTTATCCTCATAATGAACATCAGCTACGGAGAACACATTCATATCGCTGGGCTGCTTCATTGCTTTACATATATCAAAGCGGACCACTTCATCATTCAACCTAAATAAAAGCTCATTAGCTCTCATGTCAATAAGCACACTTTCTGTTGCAAGGAAAGGACGTCCCAAGATTATGGGAACTTCAGAATCCACCTCGCAATCCAAAATCACAAAGTCTGCAGGAAAAATGAAGGTAGACACCTTCACCAACGCATCATTCAAGATACCCACAGGTCATTTTACCGACTTATCTGCCATCACGAGCCGCATATTAGTTGGTGTAGGGTCGCCCAACCCCAACTTTCTATAGACGGATAGTGGCATCAAATTGATGCCAGCTCCCAAATCGCACAATGCTTTGGTAAAATTCATAGATCCAACCGTGCAAGGAATAGTGAAAGCACCAGGGTCTGCCTTCTTCTGTACTAAGGACCTTGTGGCAATTGCACTGCAATGATGAATATTATCTGCCGGCTCATAGCTTACTACCCGCTTCTTTGTCAACAGGTCCTTCATGAATTTAGCATACCCAGGCATTTGTTCCAGCGCCTCGACCAAAGGAACATTAATAGTCAGCTGCTTCAACATAGTCATGAATTTACTGAACCTGGTATCATCAGCTTTCTTCTTCAGTCTCTGCGGAAAAGGTGGTGGTGGAAGGGGAAGTGTTTTCTCCACCATTTCTTTTTTATCTTGCTTCCGATTATCAACCTTTTCAGGAGTGTCGTCAGCCTTCTTCTTCAGTCTCTGAGGAAAAGGTGGTAGTGGAAGGGGAATAGTTTTCTCCACCACTTTCTTTTTACCTTGCTTCCAACTATCAATCTTTTCAGGCTGCAAACGTCTAGGGGTGACGTCATGAACACACTCTTCAGCTTCTTCAGCCTCTTCATATTCTGCATCAATAACATTATCCGCTATATCATCAACTACCTGCTTGTCCTTGGATGGATTTTCCAACATTTTAGCACTCTGGGTAGTAATAGCCATGCATGATCCGTCATTTCTTGGGTTTTCCACCGTATTGCTGGGTAGTGTTCTAGCCTTTCTTTGGTTGAATGCCGCAGATAATTGACTCAATTGTTGCTCCAGATGTTTTATTGAAGTGGAATGCGAGTCAACTAATTGCTTCATTGAGGACAGATCATTTATTACCTCAGTTACTCCTGTGCTGGTTGCCTCTACTCCTTTCAGCAGCTTAGCCATCATATCTTCCATGGACATATTTCCAGAACCAGATGCAGCGGCGTCACATCTTCCAGGAGGAACATACAAACCACTCCTATCGGTACTGTTTTTCCAACTTCCTTGATCACGGTCCTTGTTTCCAGATTTATCATAATAGTTCCGACCTTGGTTTCCTTGGGCATTGCCTCGGAAACCCCCCTGATTTTTCAAGTAGTTGGCTTCTTCCTTGGAATCGGATTCCTCTCTTCCTTTTGACGCAACAACTTTGATTTTTTCGGTCTTCCCTGATAATAGATGCTTTGTAAGAAGATCCATTTGTGTTTTCATGTGCGCCATATCTTGATCACGTTCTTCCTCTCTTCACCTTTGTTCTGCTGTCATGCCAATAGATACAGTAGGTCTTGCTACCTCAGAATCTCTGGTATGCCAAGCTCTACTTTGCTTTGTCATACGATCTAGTATATCACTTGCCTGAATAAAAGTGAGGTCCATGAATGATCCACCTACTGCGTTATCAACCACTGGCTTAGTCACCGAGTTGAAAGATCTGTATAATATCTTTATCAAGTGGACATTGGTCATATGATGGTTTGGGCATCTCATAAGCTTCTTCTTGAATCTTTCCCATGTTTCGTGGAGAGCTTCAGTTGGAAGCTGTCGAAAATTGCTGATCTCATCTCTCAACTGTGCTCTCTTGGATGGCGGAAAGAATATTTCTAGGAAAGCGTCTTTCAGTTGCCTCCAATTAGTAATAGAATTAGGAGTCAACCCATTCAACCATAGAGTTGCCTCCCCAGATAGAGACAATGGAAATAAGCGCAGCCGAATTGCATTCTGTCCAACGCCTGGATTGTCGAATGACTTGCATGTAGAGATAAAGTTGATCTGATGCATATTCGGATCATCGCCTGTAAGTCCACCAAATAATACCTTGAGCTGCAATAACTGGATCATAGTGCTAGTGATATTTAACTTAGCTCCGGGTGCCAAGGGCGGAGAAATAATAGCCCCTGTGGCACCAGCTCCATCAAGATCGTCATCATCATCATCAAAAGGGGCCTGCACAGCTTGGCGTTCAAGTCTCATTCTAGCTTGACGATCTCTCCTGTTTACAGGCGCTGCCACCTCATCTGCACGCCGTGGATTAAGTAACTCATCATCACCCAGGTCCTCATCATCAGGATTTGTTGCCCGACCTGGGTTATCAATATTCTGTTGATGCACTTGAGCAGCTGCCAACGCAGCTAATCTAGCCTGCTCCTGTTGAGCCGCCCTTCTTTCAATGTCACGTTGTGCATCCATTCTGCCAATAAGTTGTGGTTCAGTATTTATGGGTAATAACGGTTGACCTTAACTTCGAGTGTTTGGCATGCACTCAAACAAACCTGAATAAAACAAAAACAACAACTAAACGTAAAATATGAGAATTTTTGACCAAAGGGTCTAGTAACTATCACAAACTTAGTTGACAACTGTATTCCCCGGCAACGACGCCAAAATTTGATAACGCTCAAACTACAGCTCTCGTAAGAGTGTAAGCGGCCGTTGTCAAATATAGAACCCAACTGGGTTGGGTGTCGAATCCCACAGGGAATACTTGGTCACTAAGTAAGCGACGATTATTAGACTTTTGATGAAAGTTCTGTGAATAAAGGGGGATTTTGTACGTGCAAATAATGTAAACAAAATAGTAGAGTAAAAACGGAATACTTGGTAGGTTTTAATCAATGAGAATTGAGAGTTAGGGTTATGTCCACCTTATGAGTTCTACGTATCTATTGGCTATGAGTTATGTGGAATTCAGACATGCATGCACTTATAGAGATTCGTATTCTATGGTAAATCCTAGCGTCTTTCGACCATCAAGGATTATATCACTTTAACTCTTTCGAGCTTAAAGCGTATACTAATGGTATGAATTCTCCAAGAGGTTAATCCAGTTACGGCATTAACTTTTAAACAGGGTTTAGTAGACCTATTTCCTTGTCATTCTCTCTTTTCCAGACATGTAACTTTTCTTTCGAACAAGTTAATGCTATACTGGCGTATTCTAAATGTTTGCAACCACAAGAATTCAATTAAGATGAAGAGAGTAATGATATAAGCAGCATACGTATCAAGAATTCACAAACTCATAGCAACCGATAGTATCTCATAAGTCTTCCATAACCCTAACAGAGAAGTTTAGCTACTCATGAGCGCAACGGAAATCGCAATAGATATAATCATCATACCACCACTTAGGATAGTCTTGGCGATGGAAGTGATAAACGTCAACTAGGGTTGGACGTTTTTGCTTCTTCCGTTCTTCTCAAGAGAGTCGTGTTTCTCTGTTAAAACTTACAGAATATTGTAACGTGAAGTAGTAGAAAAAGTCGAATGGAAAATACTTGAATTAATGAGTGAATCGAATTGTAAGAGTTGAATGAATTATTCGAATGGAGAGAGATCATAATAAAAACTTCAGCAACATAGGGTATTTATAACACCCATATACTATTCCTACTAGGCTACTGCGTACTTATCCTAATCCTACTAGGTTACTGCATCCTTATCCTAATCCTACTAAGTTACTGCTGATCCCCAAAGTCTTTAGATATGTTGTTTTTGCCCGGGACAAGTTATCCATGCATCACTTTCAGTCCATAGGCGTCCAAACGCTGCTTTCCTTCTTTCGTGAAGCTTCCTTGGGCATCAAGTTATCCATAAAGTGCTGGAATCTTCATCGTTTATACCTGAAAACTTGCTAATCACGTTTGTTAGCTCACTTACAGGAAAAAGGACTAAAAGTGCATGAATTATATATTTTGTTCTCAAAACTTAGCTAAAATATGGGTAAATTAAGGTGCTTTAGGCGTGTAAATACGCCTATCATCAACACTCCCCATCGATAATCTGCTAATATCATTAACCACCATATTGGCCTTTCCCGAATGGTGCAAAACACTCACATCATAATTCTTTAGCAACTCTAGTCGTCTTCTCAAATAGAGAATTAAATCCTTTTGACTAAGAACATACTCAAGAGACTGGTGATTGATGACCACATCAATATGAACCCTATAGAGGTAGTGTGTCAAAATCTTAAAGACAAAGCCCACTACTGCTAACTCTAGAACAGGAGCAGGTTAATTCTTTTTATGAGGCTTGAGCTGTCTAAAGGAATATTCTATAACTTTTTCCGACTGCATCAATACATAACAAAGACCAACCCTAGAAGCATCATAATGAACCATAAAAATATCTTAACCCTTTGGCTAAGTAAAAATTAGAGGGGTAGTGAGTTGAGTCTTCAACTCCTAAAAACTCTTCCTAGAAGAATCAGACTACGAGAATTTGACTTTCTTTTGATTTAACCTGGATATCGGATAAGAAATAGAGAAAAATCCCCTAGAACACTATCTGTAGTAATTATTTAAACTCAAAAACTTCCTAATATCTATTGGAGATATGGGCCTAAGTAAGTTTCTCGTTGCTTTGTTCTTTTAAGGATCAATTCGAAAGCCTTCACTGGATATACTATGACCAAGGTATGCTACTTATTTTAAAAAGAATTCACCTTGATAAATTTGAAAAATAGTTGGCGATCCTACAGAGTCTGCAAGACAATCCTCAAATAATTTTTGTGTTCATCCTCACTTTGAGAATAAATAAGGGTATCATCTATGGAAACTCTAATGAACATGTCCAAGGACTGCTTGAACACCTTATTCATCAAATATATAAAAGATGAAAGATAATTTATTAGTCCAAAAATCATAATAATAAATTCAAAATGACCATACTGAGTTTTAAAGGTGATCTTTGGAATGTCACATTCTCTAACTCTAAGCTAATGATGGCCTAATATAAGGTCTATCTTAAAGAAGCAACTAGCACCCTGTAGTTGGTTAAATAAGTCATCAATCCTAGGGATATGATACTTATTTTTTATTATGATCTTCTTTAACTGAATATAGTCGATGCATACTCCTAGAGAACTATCTTTCTTATGCATGAAAAAATTGGAGCACCCTATGGAGAGATATTGGTCCAAATAAAACCCTTCTCTAAGAGGTTTTTTACGTATTCCTTTAATTATTTAGGCTCAACTGGAACCGTTCTATAGGATGGAATAGAAAAAGGTTGGGTATCTAGAAAGAGATCTATTCTAAAGTCAATTTCCCTTTTGAGAGAACCTCTGGGTATGTCTTCTTGAAACACTTATACAAATTTATTTACCACTAGAATGGACCCAAGAGTTGGGGTTTTAGATTTTAAACCCTTAACCCAGAAAAGATGGTAGATATACCCTTCGGATATCAACTTTCTTACCTTAAGGTTAGAGATAAATCAATCTATAGGCATTGAGATACTACCCTTCTACTCTATGACTGGCTTGTTTGGAAATTGAAATTGAACTACTTTGTTTCTACAATCAGCTGAGGCATAACAAAAGTGGAGCTAATCCATACCAATAATGACATCAAAATTTACCATGTCTAACTCTATAAGATCATTTGAGGTGATTTTCTTGGAAACTATTACTGCGTAATTTTTGTATACCCATTTAGTTATGACTGAGTCACCAAATAGAGTAGAGACCGTTAAAGGTTCTCAGAAGATTTTAGAATTGAAATAAAAGTATACTACTATTAGGGATTTACGAAAGAAAGTTTAGCTACAAGATATAATAATGCATAAAAATAAATATGGAAAACATGTATCATACCGATGACCACATTAGTACCTAATCCTATATAGTCTAAAGAGAATACAACATTTTCAAATGTTGTTCACCAACTACCCTAGATTAGGCGCCTTGATAAGTAGGAAAACCTATGGGAGCTGCAGAAGAATTTTACTGGCTTTACTGACAGACATCCCTACCCTTTCAGGAAGCGACTGGAAATTTCCTAAGCCTGTGGACTTGATTGCCACACCAAAAGTACCCACCGAACATACACTCACCCTTGTGGTTCCTACCATATATCTTGAATACTGGGTTGGTATGACCATTATTTAAACTACCCTAAAATGTAGAGCTAAGGGCTTTATCACGATGATCCTTCTTAAACTTTTGCACTGGGTAATAGAAGAAGATGGTGCTAGAGATGAAGAATTATGGGAGAACTGTGAATGATTTCCAATATCTAACCTTTGTTGAGAGAAATTGAAGCTACCTATTCTGGACCTCTTATTCTCACTTTCCTTATCCTTAACTTTTTCTTCCTCTATATGTTGATCATGAGGCATCAGTCTTGAGATGTCTATCTTCATCACCAACATAGAATTCCTACGCTCCTTGAACACATCCTTTACAACACTAAACAAAAACTGGCTTATGTACGCCTTGTAATCAATAACTATAACCAGAGAATAACTCGCCAACTGAGTAAATTTAAGGGAATAAACTTCCACACTCATGCCACTCTACTTCATATTTATGAACTCCTACACCTTGGCCTCCCTCAACTCAATTAGAATGAACCTATCCAAAAATATAATCACACCTCGGCCCATTCTATCAGTTATGTGTTCTTACCCATATCCTTATTTCATTACTTATACTAGGTGTGAGCTACCTCTTATAGTTGATAAGCAGTCAGGTAAGTGCTTTCAGTTGGGGTAACACCCATAATCTCTGTTACCTTCTAGATATTTTCCATGAACTATTATGCAACCTTCTCCGACTTGCACCCAAAGAAGACTGGGGGTTTCAGTTGAGTAAAATCTTAAACTTTTGTCCTACCACATTTACTTTCAAATTGGATGGTGCCACGACATGTTTGTTATTTTGGTCATTCATGGAATGGGATAAGTCTATAAAAGTGTTCTTGAATCGACAAGAGAAACTTGTTCATTGAGAGGTTTTTCTGTTGTTGGTTGATTCTCCTACGTGCTCTCATTTCCACTCCTCCTTTTGTTGGTCATCTTTGGAGGCATGTTTTTTAAATATGTAGAGGATGATTTAGAAAAAGTTTTTAATATATCTCACACTTTATCGCATGACATAATCATGAAAGAAAGGAAACTTTTCTAAAAACACTCGTAGCGTCTCACTCATAATGTGACATGCTTCACACCCATGAATAAAACTCTATTCGATGTGGAGTTTAGACACCCTAGGGAAGTTTAATATTGTTTCTCTGATACTAAGTTTTTCATGATGCGAGACTACCCTCTAATCAAAACACGGTGCTTAGAATCACAATTGACTCCAAGATAACCCATAGCCTAGAAAAATACTAAGAAATATAGATAAATAACAATTAAAACAAAACTTTTGCAATAGCTAAACTTGAGCAATATAATAAATATCCAAATGAAACCAAATCATCACTAAAAAAGTCTGAGATCAAAACTGAAAATCTAATTGTATGTACTAAGAGACTCTACTAAGATGAGTTGCTGAGACAGACCCCAGTTAACTCTAAATATTTGAAAATTAGGAATGACAAAGAAAAATGAAATTAAAAGAAGAATCTAGTCATCAAATGATTAGGACCCACCAAAACTACTATTGTTGTTATGGGATAAGATCATCCTAAGCGCGATCAAAATGTTGAGCATTCGAACCTATATTATAAGATAATATAGTGCAAAGAAAGTTTGCAATCAGTACTTTGAATGTATTGAGTATGTGAGATAGATAAATAACTGAAAGAGTCAACCATGGAATTTTAACATGATAACTAGTTCAAGACCAAGTAAAAAGCACATGTTGTATAATAAACTAAATAACTAATTACAAGGCCATACAAAAATCTAAAATTTGAACTGTAACTATGGGCTATGGGAGATACTAATAATTGACAAACCACAATTTGATCTAACTGGAGTCTAAACTATAACCCTATCTTGAAGGGTGTTCAGTACCTTACAAAGGATACGTACACTAACTTATATGGATCCACTAAACTTTTATCCTAAAGGACTAAGGTGTCAAGTATGATCTAAGGGGTGAACCTTCAGAACCTATGGTGGTGCCGTAGTTCTGGTCTTAGGAACTTTTATTAAAGGTCTTAACCTAACTGGCAGATGATCCTTTATCCCTGTATCCACTCGATGCTAAGTACTACTTCAAACTGAATGACACTGATAATAAATAATACTCATAGATGGTGATAATCTGATAACTGAATAAATATATTCTCTAAAAGCATTGAAATAAGTAAACTAGGGTAATATAACATTTAATAGTATATGTATGAAATCCTAGGTCATCGAGTGTTCATAACCCACCATCTCTGAAGAATGCAACTATGGTGTCAAATTCATGAACTAATCGAATTAAGAGAATCCAATGACTCAAGTACAATAATTATGGATTTTATAATGTAAATAGGGTTTAGGATCAAGTTTAAATAACAAATCTGGAATTCATGCTAAACAAGAAGTATAACCCAATGACATAAAAAATGAGATATTAATGAATTTATTAATACCCATAACCCTGATTTGTGAAAAGGAATTATACAGGAAAATTTGGTTAACCTTGGGACTAAATAGGTGAAATAGGACCCACTAATAATATATCACATACTTGGATATAAGAACCTTAAAGAATTCCTTAGAGTTGGATATCTGAGGAAGGTGAACCCTAGCTTGCCTTAGAGAAAGGGAATCACCTCTTTTTTTCTTTTGAAGTTAAGTATTGGATAAAATCCTAAGTAATGATAGTTTAGGGTATTATTTAAACTAATAATAACACTCAGAATTCCCATAATAATGCATCTTTAATATTAAAAGAGTAGAAAAAGACTTATTTTCCCCTTAAAATTCCATAAAAAAACTATGGGGAGAAATGTACGAGACCTTCCCACAATATTGGGAACAACTACCAATCATGGGTTGATATCATGGTTGGGAACTGGTTTTGAATTCTGTGAAGATGATAAGACAAGACTTGGTATGATAGGTGGTTCTGCCTATGGTTGTAACTAGGTTCATATGTTCACTGATTACATCAAGGGCATCTATGGGACTCGCGATCATACCTGAGATCCTGGTTTCAAAGAAAGACTATGGTTCCGTCTTATGTCATGAGGTAAACTTTGTCAACTTTCAAAAGTTGGGGTTATATCAATCAGATGAGAACATTGTACGGTCGTACAATGTAACAACAATCATTGTTGGTCTCGTGGTATCTCACTGCAGAGTAGTGTTTTTTAGAAAAGGCCATAATTCCTACTTTGATGTCATATTAAGGGAAATATGTATGTATTGGAAGTGTAATTCAAATACCTATCATTTGGTGGGTTTGGGACTAAAAAATGTGTCTAAATTTGGAAGTTATACTAGTTTGAAGTTGATCACTACCTTAGGAATTGATAGGTAATAGAGGTTTAGTCTTGGTGGGTCTGTCATCTTTGGTACACAGCCAACTCCCTTCTTATGCTATTAAAACATACTGATTTAACATGCATGTACTTAAAGCATGGTTCTAGTCTAGTCTTGGATTTTCTGGGGTATTACAATTAAAGTCCATCGATTGAATCCACTGTAAATTCTAGACTATATACTAAGTCTATTATATATTGGATGAGTATATATCCATTACTAGTATATTATATAAAAATAAATAATTATTTAATAATAAATTAAATTATTGGAGTTTATACAATTTAAGGAGTTTAAACAAGTCATATGAGTATATAAAAGTTCACATAAATTGGTTGTGGTCATAAAAAATGTATAAGGATGACCAATGGTTGAACAAACAATTTCCTCAAAGTAATGTTTGGAAAAGGAGTATGCCATGCTAATGTGCCTTAGATGATCCACATCTCAGGATCAGGCGCCGATGAGCACATTGAACTATCCATGTGGCTGAGAGCCCTCACAACCCAGACACAATGACACAATTATCAGGGGCGCACTCTACCACTGAGCTAATAGCCCATCATGCGAGCCTCCTACTGGGGGCCTGCTATGCCAAAAGCGAGAGAAACCCCATCTCTCTCTTCCTTTTTTGACCCCATGTCGCCATACGGGGGGATCATGGAAACATAAAAAAGGGGGACCTATCAACTTGTTCTGACCTGGGATAATAAGCGCATGATCTTGGTCTTACTTAACCATCGAGAAAGGAAAGAAGACTTCCATCTCCAAGTTTAACTCAAACGTAGATCCTTTCTTTTTTTGGTGGGTGTAAAGTAGTGTCAAACCAAAATACCCAACAAGCATTAGCTCTCCCTTAAAAGGAGGTGATCCACTAATGTTCCTCACAATATATGAACAAATGAAATTTTCACAACATACTTATGCTTTTCCAAATATTGCTCTGAGAAAGTTGTTTGTTCAACCATTACTCATCATCATACATCTTTGATAACACCCTTAATTTATGTTGATTCTTATATGATCATATGACTTTTTTAAACTACTTGAATTGTATAAATTTCAACAATATAATTTATTATTCTTTAATTATTCTCTTTTTTACACTATAATAGTAATGTTATATACTCATCCACTATATTATAGATAAACGTATAGTCTAGGATCTATAGGGGACTCAATTGATGGTCTCAAATTTAATATAATTTATTTAATTATCATATTTTTACCATATAATAATATTTTTGGACCATTACATCGATCCATATATACCTTACAAATTATTGAGTGTCGATCTAGGTGGTCTAGAATCTACCATGCATACTTAAAAAACATCGATTATACTGATGGTCTATTAATTATGTTCAATGATAACAAAGTTAATTATGCTCAATGATAACAAAGTACAAGTATCCAAATATTTCTATGGTAACAAATTATAAGTTGTTACTTTTTCAATGATAACATCTGTGTTCTTTTGAGGACATCACACACCAATAGGAATATAGGCTGCAAATTGTTTAACTATGCAGTTGAGAAGACAAGTGCATATATATATATATACACACACACTTACTTGTGTATGCGTGTTTATGTTCTGTGTGTGTGATTTTAAAATGTTTTGTTTAAGTAATAAAATTAGCTTTTTTTTTATCTAGAATAATGACTGATGCTCTTTTATAAATAACCTGAGAATGAATGATCAACGAATAGCCTAGCAGCCCATCAACGTTGAATCCAGGATTGGAGACATTAAATTTTTAATTATGGTCAATCATCTATTTCCACCTATAACAAAATTAACATATATATATATATATATATATATATATATATTATTTTTTATATATTTTGATTTTGTTCTTTTTGTTTCTATTTTGCAAATTCATCTTTGTCTATTAATAGACTTGAAACTTTAACCAATTTTTATTGAAATATATTATCTTTATTTTTTTTATTTTGGTAGTAATTTTTTATGTTTTTGTTAAATAGGGAAGGGTATATCATTACCATTAAAATATAAGGAATTGATATTTTATTATCGTTGGAGCTGGTAAAAGTTCGATAATAGAATCTAAAACAAAAATGACTCAATTATATTAATAGTTTTACATATACCACCGACATAGTTAGTTATAGATTAGGATAATCTATGATTAATCAATATACTTGATTATAAATTGAGTGAAAGGCGTTGGCAACAGTGATGATATGATGATCATGTTTGAATCTTTAAGGACTTTTATCCTCACTTTTATTAATTATTTTTGTGATTAATATACAAATAATGAAGTGTTAAAGTAATATATTATGATGAATTTGAGAAAAAACAAAAACTAAAAAATGTACTATGAATCACACAAAATAAGTAAAATAACACATATTTCTATTGAAAATAAAATAAATTGCAAGTCCATTAATAGACCAAGATGAATTTGCAGAGCAAAAAAAAAAACACAATCAAAATAAGTAAAGTGAGTAGAAATAACATATATTTTAATAATAATAATCAAACAAGCAATAATGACTCATATCAATTTAGGCAAAAATTGAGAACTTGAAATGCGCACAACAGAAAGAGATATTGGAGGAACGGACACCCATTTAGTATCAAATTCTATGAGATTTCTTGAAAAAATTTTAGACATACTTCAAGCGTCAGCATACCAAAATGAAAAAATGAAAACAGAAAAAAAGTTTTTCTTTTCTTTAAAGATAATTATTATATGGTTTTTTTTGAAAAAAAGGGTATATGAAAATTGTGTTTTAGGTATTCAATTTTTTTTTTTGGTCTTTTCAATGGGTATATAACGGTTGTAAAAATTTCTAATGATTGTAATTTATAGTTAGTTGATGCCTAGATTGTGAGTGTGATCTTAACTGATCGATGACTATAAAGATTGCAGTACAATGAATAGAAAAAGTTGACTGGATCTCTATGAATAACAACATGAACTACTTGAATGGGGCAGAAATTAAGGATGACAACAGTCATCTTGTGTATGCTTAGGTTAAGAATGATAAAATCATCATTATTATAACTAATGAGGCTACAAATTATGTAAAAAAAGTAAGAGCTTTAATGACAATATAGAAAATTTTTAAAGCTTATGGATAATAATGACTAGAGTGACAAAATCTCTATCAATTATGGAGTGATTTTCTATCAAGAGCCAACAAATTTGGTCGAAAAAGAATTTTTTTTAAAGATTATGGATAATAATAACTTGAGTGACAAAAAATCTATCAATTATGGAGTAATTTTCTACCAATATCCAACAAATTTGGTAGAAAAAGGAGATGAAAGGGGAGAAAATAAAGATTTAAAGAAAAAGAAGCACTGATTTTCATCTTGATCCAAAAAATCAGAAAAGAAAATTCAAAAAATATCAATGTGGAGATCAAAATGCTTGAAATCAAAAGGTAACATATTCGATAACAATGAATGAATAACTTAGAGATTGGAGGAGAAGATGATTCGAATGAAAAAAATTAGAATTTGAAGAAAAAAAATGGGAATGAGGTGGAGGGAGCAATGGCCTAAAATTTATTTTTAAGAAATAGTAAGGGGCCTAAGTATATTTTTAATATAAGTTTAAGTACGATCAAAACTTAACAAATTAATAAAATGATTCATGACCCTATAATTTTACCCCACTTTTTTTTATTTCAAATTCTAATCCTAAAAAATAAATGAAAAAAGTAGGCGTAGACTACATTAAATTTTGAGAGTGCGTACCATTCTAAATATTTTCAAGTAACTCAATAAAGAGAAAACACTTTATTTCACAAAGCCCTGTTATTATTAGTTCAATACTATATTAGATAGTCAGCTCACAAGCATTGTTGTAAAGCGTACTTGACTTATATTTGCATTACTCACAGTAATATTTTGTCCTTTTTATTTTTATTACATTTCTTTAAAAAACATAATAAGAAGATAAAATAATAACCCTATCTAGCCTGTACAATTCCAACAAGATGAAAATATGTTTAAGATGAGAAGCATCATAGACCTCAAGAAAAGAGTATCAACAACAATTTTTTTCACGCATTGACACTTTTTTCAACTTTGTAAAACTTGGATTTCAATGCATTTATTAGCGAATCTTGTTTTTAATGTTACTCTCTCTGTTCCTTTTTACCAATCATATTTTACTTATTGAAAGTCAAATGACATGATTAACGAATTAAACAAAAGTGAGTAATAGTTTTAAGATGAATCCAACATACTCTACTGAGGCATCTCCATCCTTGTTGAAAAGGCTAAAAGCCTTCTTGAACTCAGAGATCTGATGATCGGTGAGCTGCAAAAGCTTTCCTAGTTATAGCTTGTAATACATGACATTATCTTGGATCCCCACGTTCATAAGCAAGTTGTATGGTAACTGTATTTGTAGCTATCACACCAATAGAGTCATCAATAAGAACAAGCTAAGGCAGAGAAATAAGTGAAGACTGTTAAATTTCTTGGACAAACACACCTCGATCGATATAAATCTTCTATTTTTTTCAAATTGACTTTAATAATCTCTATATAATTCAACGGTGAAACTTAATAATAGTAGAAAATGGTGGTTAGTTGGTAATGCTATGACTTTAAAACCATCTCCAAATAAAAAATCAATGAAGGATTAAGAAGGTCTATGTATTGGCTTTTTAAAATTAGCTTATAACCTTAAAATATAGTAGAAGAAAATAAAACAACGATGTGGTAGATACAAGATGGCCTAGACATGATAGGGTCATTACCTGGGCAGCATCACTAAAGTAAGGTAATAAATTCCCATTGTTGTATTTTACTTTGATAAATTCCTCCATCGTGCATCCATAAAGTATGTCATTCTTCTCAAGTTGTTTGTTAAGAGCTTCAACATAACCATTATGATGCTCTCCTAATATACCTCAACCATTCTTTGGCTCATAAATGATTCTAGTGCATCCTACAACGCAACCATTATCAAATTGCATGTATTTGTTAAATCTCTCGATGTGATTTTTGTGTTTTCTGCTTTTGAAATTATATATCAAAGAAAAAAATAACAAGCCTATAAGGTGAGGTTTAAAGATCATAATAATCCAAAAAAATTTTGTACCCTTCATGTCCATGAAGGCTTCTCTTTTTCCTATACAAATTAATCTAGAAATGTCGAATTGAATGGAATAAATATTGAAGTATTTAGTCTATAAAGCTAATCCCACAAACATGGAAATCATTGACGCAAGAAAATTTATGAAAATGAGATAATACTAACAAAGATTTAATTTTATTTTAAAAAAAATAAAGTTAGTAAGCAAAAGATCGAGAGAAAACAACTTAACATAATTTTTGTCCATAAAATATAATATATGTATAATTTTTTTTCTTCCCCATCAAGAACTCATAATCCGGTTGTGCATATTGCTTTGATCGTTAATGAATCAAAATCAATCATACTAATATATATGATTCCATCTCCTTCCTATAAGTAATCAAATTGACATTGGTTATTTCACTCATCTGCAAACAACTCAATCCGATTATTAATATGTTTCTACTATAAAAAAAAAAGTAAAATTGCTCATCTACGTACTATAATTCATAGAAAATTTATGAATATTAATCCTCTTTGTATATGTACATGTATCTCATGTCAATCATTAAAATTATATATAAAAAAATATTTATAAAGTAGCAATGAACGTTAAGATGTATAAACTAAAGGTCTTGATCTCTAAGTGAACCAAATAATGATCAAACAAATTATGTCCAATTTTTTAGGAAAATAAAAAATTAAAGAAAAAAATTAAAATTATTTGTACTGAAAGACCTTAATACAAAAATCTCTAACCTTTCTTTATTTTCAGCAACACAGAGTAGTATAATTTATGACTTGAATCATTATATCATGAATCAATAAATCGAGAGAAAACTAAGAAAATAATTATATCATTAGTTGTACATCAACCATTCAAGTGTAATTTTAACACATGTAAATTATAATTGCAGAAACTTGTAACCTTTCTTTGCATTCTGCAATATGGATATAATTTTTTACTTGAATTCTTTTTCATGAATAAATAAATCTAGAGAAAATTAAGAAATTGATTAGATTCATCAATCAAATTATAGATCTTTTTTTTAAATCATCAAAATTAGAAATGCAAGAATAAGAAGAGGAGAAATGAAATATAATTTAAAAAACAATGAAGTAATGGTTTTTACCTAAATTTTAGGGTTCTTAATTGCTTCCCGTATATTTTAAGATTCATACATTTATTTCTTCCCATATATTTATATCATTAAAGTTCTTCCTATTTATTTATTTCCATATATTTATATTATTAAAGTTCTTCTTATATATTTTAGAAGTCTTTTTAATAAAATAATAATTCAAAGAAAATAGTAAAATTTTATCTAAAACATGAACTTTTAATAAGGAAAAAAATTTCAAACAACATTTACTTTTCTTTTACATCTCCATATTCATTTTTGAAAGAAACAACTAAATCTTTTATAACCTTTCTTTTTAAAAAATAATTGACATATCTGATTACCTTGTACAATATAGAGCACATGGACCATCAAACTTAAACTTCAATAAAGGGAAACTATTTATGGTAATATGTGTCCAATATAATGAAAAGTTAAAATAAATTTTTTGATAGAAATATAAGGGAAAAATCACACTATGTACCTTAAACGCAACGAAAGTTATTGATTTTGCTATTGGAAGAAATTTCCCCAAATCCACTTCGTCTCACTTGGAAATAGAGTTTTATTCCACAAACTAAATGTCTTAATTGGTTGTATATGATGTTACGAGAAAGAAAATCGTGCTTTTCTTTTGTCACCCTTTTTCTTGTTTTTTTTTATTTTTTTTTGTTTTTTCTACTGATGATGAAGTTCTCATTGAAAGGGAATTTTCAATTCAAAATAATCAGTTACCATGTAACTGTTTCCTCTTGATTTTGAAAATTAGATCTACTTATTAGAAGATAATCTTTTCTTCTTATTAGAAATATTTTGGGTCGGATTGGGTCGGATCCACATGGGTAACCCATGACACAAATATCCAGCATCTCCTACTTCACTCATGATGGACTAGATCCAAGCCAATGCAATATCAATAAGAAACAAATTCATACGATAAATAGTTTGTGCGGTATCTGAGTATCACAAGATTTACCTAAGGTTTTACAAGCTACATATAGGAATTCAATCACATGTGGAAAGAATTCTCTATTAACATGAGGATTCTAATATTCACAATACCTCAGGCATCATTTACTACTTAGTAGTTAGAAATCTAATCCCTCATCCTCTAAAGAGGGGAACTCAAGTTCATGTTCAACTTTTTATACACACTTACACTCGACACCTATAGGGTTAGTGTAATAGTTGGTTTGTGTAGACAAGTCAAATCATTCATTTTAATCGTCCTCCTTTTTTTTACTTGAAGTTATCTGTTCCAAATCAACTTCTTTCCTAGACATGCACTACATTGCCAAATTTCTCAAGTCTAGTAGTGACATACTAAAGTATTAATATCGATTGAAATTATGAGACCCTGCGAAAATTTTAACCATTTAATTTTTGACCCTCCTGTATGTGTAATATCAATTTTAACTTGAATTATGTTAAGGGATGTTAAAATGGTGTTTTGATAAAGTTTTAAAATTTTTGAAAGGGGTTCAGGATTATTTTGGGACCTTGACCCAATAAGTCTCCATGATAGTGGCGTGCCACAAAGGTTAGACCCTACTATAAGGTAAAGGCATAAAGGATACTCTCCACGATAAGGGCGTGCCACACTCCTAAATTAATTTTGCTCAGTTTTTGTTTTTTCACTTAATGTGAGCGTTTTTAGGTCTTTTTACCCCTTGTATGACTTTTGAACATAAAATTAACCTTTTTCTTTCAATTTTAAAAGATTTAATTTCAGTATCTCTCTTGAACTCAAAATTCAAGAAAGTTTAAGGGGTTTATAGAGGATTCACCATTCAAGCTCCAAACTTCAAATTCTCTTTGAATTGTTCCATATTTGAAGCATGTTGCTTATCCCTAACTTGTATTTTTACACTGTGGCATCTATATAATCAATATTCAAATGTTTTAATTTATGGGTTTTAAATTAGGTTGAGGGGTTTTGATTGTGATTACTCGAATTGCTTTTCCTATGGCTTAAAGATATTATTCATGCTTTAATTTATAATTTTTGGGACTTAATTAGTGCATTATTTTAATAGTTGGAACGCGAGACTGGGTTACCCCAATTTGATCAATTTTTTTCATGATAATGGCATTAACCTCAACCCACTTTGTGAACTTAGTTTTGAATATGGATAATTACATGATTTATCTTATCTTTTGAACACATTGCATGACATTAAAGAATAAATTCACAAATATGGGCTTTGGATAAACTTAGTTACCATGGCTTGGATTTTTAAGTGGAACTTGGGAGTCAATTCTATTATATCTATTGGTTTTGCATAATGGAATTAGCATGCAAGCATTATGAGTATGATGATACCAAATTGTTAAATGCCTTAATAAATGACTCCTAGTTTAATGGTTGGTGTATGTGCAAAATATTTGAATTTTGTCTTAAAGAAAATTGTGTAGCTCATCGTGATGATATAGGTATTGAGGAGACCAATACGGGAAACCATATTTATCGGCATTGGGGGTCTATTTGACCGTATTCTTGGTGGACACATTATATATATATTTTAGGAGGGCTATAGCCTAGATGTTTTTAGCCTTTCCTCGGTTTTTTCTTAGTTGGTGCGTATAACATGCTCTAGGGACCTTTTAATAGGGGGTTGAACCCATATAGCCCGTGGGTACCTTTAAAAAAATGTGAGCTACACAGTTTAGGCTAATGATTTAAACTCACATGTTCAGGACCCTTGTCCCTATCCTTGCATCTTATATATATGTATATAAGTGTTGTGCATGTGGTTTTTGACTAGTTTATGGAAATGGCATTATTTTATCATTTCTCTTAAATTACATGCCAGTGCTTAAAACACCTAGGTTTGGGACCTATAGAGAATTCCCATAGTTTGAGGATCCTGGACTTAGTACGACTAAGGGTACTAATCGTACCCTTTGGATATAACTTGGTAAACCCTCTCTCATACCCTAGGCAGTATGGTGGGGGTTACATACAGTCCCAAGTATGATTTATCCTCCCCATGGTTTTATATTTTGGTATGATTCATACAAGGCTAAGTCGTATGAAGTGTTGTCTTGATCTAGTGCACACTGTTGTAGGTACGATTTGTGAGTACGGGTTAGGTTACCAATAGTACCCTTTGGATATGAGTATAGGGTGTATGCTAGTACCTTGGTCAGTGTAGGGGTCCTAGGTTAAGACTACGGTACAATTTAGGGTACCACTTTTACTAGTTGAGTAAGTGAGTCGTACCTTTCTGCGGGTTCATTTCCAGCTTTTAAGTCAATGGCTATATGGATATTTCCCACCATAAAACCCTTAATTACCCTCACTATATAAGGCATTGTGGCCTCCTAAACCCTTATTTGTAAGATCAAAACCTCCCAAATACTCTCTGAAAAACATCTTTGAAGATTTGAAGGCTAGGGTTCAAAGGGGGTTCATCTAGTGGCTAGAGGAGTCAAGTTTCTTGGTGGATCATATTTTTTAAGGCATGTAATTCTTTTCCATATTTTAAACTCGAAAACCATGTATTTCAAATGTGGATTAAGACTTGTAAATGATGATTTTGAAATCAAATAATAAGGGTTTTCTTAAAAAGTGATGAGTAATGCTTGTTTTTTGTTATACTTGTGATTATACATGATATAGGTGATGATTTGTACATGTGGGTTCTTTTTGTTTATGGTTTAACAAATGGGTCTTGATTAACCATAATAATGTTGAATTCTACTATGATTTTAGCCTTGATAAAGGTATGCACACAAGGTGTTTGTGAAAATGTCGAAGTAAAATGTATAGTCACATGTAGTTAATGTTTCGAACTAGGGAAATGGACCAATGAGTATTAATGGTTGGTAAATGGTACTGTACAAACATTGTTAGACATGTACTTAGTTAATTTATGAATATGTTGGTTGATGGCTAAAAAGGGGTTAAAGTCCTTAAACATGAAATTGAATTTTATTTGAGCTAAAGTTTGGTATAAGATTATTAATAAGGAAATAATGGATTATAAGGGTCTTGATGACCATATATTGAATTGAATGATGAATTTAATCAAGGCACCGTCCTATTATAGTGTTTGAATGACAAATAATTCCATAAAGACCTTATGGTCATATATAGTGTTTAATTGGTTAAATGGGTCAAAGTCCCAAGGTGTTGAATTGATTAAATGGGCTAGATTCCCTAAGGGTAAAAGTAAATAAAGGTACATGTATTGAAAAAGGGTTAGAGTCCCAATGTCGACTGATGATAGTCGTGATGACTTGTAGTGAAAGTCCCTTGCTTACTAAAGTGGACTATGGTTAGAGTCTCTTGCTAAATAAAATCACTCATGGTTAGAGTCTCTTGATGAAATACACCAACCTGAGGTTAGAGTCTTTTATCTAATACAACTTGAGGTTAGAGTTAATTGCCTAATGAAAAAGCATGAGGTTAGAGTACTATGCCTAATGAAATAGTTTGAGGTTAGATTCCCTTGCCTAAAAAATATATGTGTGTGGTTAAAGTCCCTTGTCTAATGAAAATATATATGGGTAAAGTCCCTTGTCCAATAAAAATTTGAGTGTGGTTAAAGCCCATTGCCTAATGAGAAATGTTTGAATCTATAAAGGTGGAAGGTCGAAGTCCTCCACCTCATGATATGCAAATGAGTAGATCGAGAATATTTTCTAAGTCTTGTTTCCTTGTGGCACATTATGAACATGTTATATAAATCTACATGCATGGCCATGAATATGAATGTTGTTGAATATGTTGATTTAACTTGATTTTGAATGATGTATTTATTTTGTCCTTATGCTTGAGTTACATACAAGCGTTCAAACCTCTAACTATCTTCGGATGTTATGTTCCTATGAGACAGGGGCCGAAGCTTCTTCTTGTCTTCCGGTGCAATGACAGGTGTTTGGGCGGTTCGTGTGTTGACATTAAAGTGGTGAGATTTCATTATTTGGATGTCATACATTTCATAATCTCTTATCTTTGGTCGTAGATATACTTAGACTTGGTTTGGCTAATATCGGGGGCTTGTTCGACATATATATAGACATCGAATTTATGTAGAGGTATTATGGATGACTGTGGACTTGGGTATGTTGGATAGTAGGGTTATGTAAATGAAATGTTTAGACATTGTCTAAAATATGATTACTAGTTTTGTTTTTGTTATCTTGATATATAGTCGGAGTTCCTCTGACGCGTATGGATTGATGTGATTTTTAGGTTGGGTTGACAGGGCAATCGCCGGCTCATGTTGGGATTGAGATTCCTACACGACATGGCTCAATTATAAGGCGTGTCATATTGGTATCAGAGCCTAGGTTGATGGTCAGTTGGGTGTTCACAAAGCCGTTTCAAGCAGAGTATCTTTTATGAGTTTGAAGCGCCCCACACTTATAAAAGAGGGGCTACGAGACATTTAGGAATATTTTTCTTTCTTGTTCTTCAATCTCAATCTATAGAGTCTAAGGTCTTAGATTTCTCTAATTTATATTTTCTCATTTTTCAGATCATGCCTTCAAGGAGATCTGAGACTCAGGCAAACCCGTCCAAGGGACCCATGGATGGAGTTCGTCCAACTTCTCAGGTCTAGACCTGGGCAAGGACTGTGACATTCGACCTTTTTCATAGGGTTCTACCTGTCCCCACCAACCCTGACTATGAGAGTAACCTTTCCCCAATTACCTTAAGGGGGTGCTACTAATATTGAGTTTCGTCACTCTATCAACCTCTTGACTTAATTGGTATCCTGTTAATCAAAGCATGGTGCTCCAGCTATTGCTTTTTTAGGCCACAAGAGTTGGCCAATTTATGAGGGTGGACCCTCCAATATGTACGGGTACGAAGGTTGAGGAGGATCCTCAAGACTTCATTCATGAAATGGAGAAGATTTTCAAAATCATGCATGCTTTAGAGGTTGAGACCGTTGAGTTTGCTTCCTACCAATTTAATGATGTAGGGTACCAGTGGTACGAAGGATGGAAATTATCTAGAGGCATGGATGGTTTCTAGCTTGAGGGTTAGAATTCATAAGTTTTTTTTGGGATTGTCCCGTAAGTTGTTTATTGAGAGAAACGAAACTTTATTGATCGATAACATGGATATTTCTAGATTGATTGTGTACATGCAACAAGTGTGGAAGAGAAAAAAATTAATTGATTTTAGTAAAAGGCAAGGGAAAAAATTTAAACCTTCAAAGCATAGTGGTAGAGATGGTGGTAAGTGGCCAAGAAAGAAGTGGGGGAGGTTGGGTTCTTTCTCCCAGGCTAGTGCTCCTTACCCAAAGTCATGAGGTGATCATCGGTCTTAGTTTGGGGGTAGGTTCCAGGCATCGGGTGCCTAATTTACGATTAGCGGGGCTCAGTCAGATCCATCCTACCCACCTTGTAGATTCTGTGGTCAGCCTCATCGTTGTCAGTGTGAAAAGGGGCAGAACATGTGATTTAGTTATGGTCAAATTAGGCACATACAGTAAGAGTGCCCCTTTTTAGTAGCTTCTTGAGCTAATAGGGCCCCTATTACTACTTCATCTATCCCCATACCAAAGGCTGCTATTTCTACTTCTGTCTCTATTTCTGGTACCAACATTGGTAGAAATTATTTGTATGCACTTGCTACTTTCCAGGATTCTGAGGCCCCTGCCGGTGTTGTCACGGGTATATTGAAACTTTTCTCCCATGATTTGTATTGTTTGCTTAATCCAGGGTCTACCTTATCTTATGTGACCCCATTTGTGGCTGTGCATCTTGCTTTTGACCCTGAGATTTTGTCAATTTCTTTTTCTATTTCTTCCCCGATAGGAGACTTAGTAGTTATTAAAAGGGCCTATAGGGGGTTTGTAGTATCTTTTAGTAGTAGAAAAACTATTATAGACTTGATAGAGTTGGACATGATTGATTTTGATTTTATTTTGGGGATGGATTGGTTGCATTTGTGTTATGCTTCCTTAGATTGTCAGGCCTGTAGGGTCATGTTTAAATTCCCTAATGAACCAGTCATTGTATAGGAAGGGGGGGTCTTTAGTTCCTATGCAAAAGTTTATTTCATATCTTAAAGCCCAAAAGTTAATCTCAAAGGGGTGTTTGAATCATTTTGTCTGAGTTAAAGGTTCTAACTTGGAAGGTTCTTCGCTAGAATTCGTTCCCGTGGTTAATGAGTTTCCCAAGGTTTTCCCCGATGATCTCCCCGGTATTCCTCCCAATAGGGAAATCAATTTTTGGATCAATTTTGTTTTGGACACTTGTCCAATTCTTATCCCTCCTTATAGAATGGCTCCGGAAAAGCTAAAATAGCTTAAGGAGAAATTGATTATCCTTCCATGTTGTTTGTGAGCAAGAAGGATAGATCCCTTCGTATGTGCATTAATTATCGTAAGTTGAACAAAGTGACCATAAAGAATAAATATCCTCTTCCTAGGATCAATGATTTGTTTGATCAACTTCAAGGAGTGAAGTGTTTCTCTAAGATTTATCTTACGTCTGGTTATCATCAACTTAGGATTAGGGAAGTGGATATCACTAAGATCATTTTTAGAACCCGGTATGGTCACAATGAGTTTCTAATCATGTACTCAAGGTTTACCAAATCCCCAGTGGCATTCATGGATTTCATGAATAGGGTCTTTCATCCATTCTTGGACTCATTTGTCATTGTCTTCATTCATGATATCTTGGTCTATTCTAAGAGTGGGGCGGATCATGTCGATCATCTCTAGTGAAGGAATTATGGTAGATCCCTAAAAGGTTGTGGTGGTTAAGAAGTGGCCTAGACCTGTGACTCCAATTGATATTTAGAGCTTCTTGGGTCTAGCCGGTTACTATAGGAGATTTGTTGAGATTTTTACCATAGCTGCCCTATTGATGAAGTTTCCCCAAAAGAAGGTCAAGTTCTTATAGTTGAAGGCATGTGAAGGTAGTTTCGAGAAGTTGAAAGATAAATTGACTTCGTCTCTAATTTTGACCTTGCCCAAAGGAAATGATGGTTTCATAGCATATTGTAACGCTTCTTGTATGTGTATTAATTAAACATGGTAGGGTGGTGGCCTATGCTTCTAAGCAATTGAAAGTTCATGAGAAGAACTACCCTACTCATGATTTGGAATTATTAGCCGTGGTTTTTGCTTTGAAGATTTGGCGACACTGTCTCTATGGGGTTCACATTGACATATTTTCTGATCATAAAAACCTTTAGTATGTGTTCACTCAGAAGGATTTAAATCTCAGGAAAAAGAGGTGGCTTGAGTTGTTGAAAGACTACGATATAAGTCTTCATTACCATTCGGGTAAAGCTAATGTAGTGGTTGATGCTCTTAGCCGATTGTACATGGAGAGTTTAGCCCATGTGGATGAGGATAAGAGGGAATTGGTGAAGGATATTCACTGTTTAGCTAATCTTAGAGTTCATCTTGCGGATACCGAGGATGGTGGTGTATTTGTGCATCCTATATCTCAATCATCTCTTATTTTTGATTTAAAGAAAAAAAATCCTAATTTGATGAGGATCAAGGGTAATGTGGGTCAACAAAAGGTGGTTGAATTTGTGATTGGTGGTGATGGTATATTAAGGTACAAAGGTAGTCTATGTGTTCCTAATGTTGATGGATTGAGGGAAAGGATTATGGATGAGGCTCATAAATCTCGGTATGTTATTGATCCCAGCTCTACTGAGATGTACCATGATCTTAGAGAGTTCTATTGGTGGAGTAATACAGAAACGAGATGTGGCTAGTTATGTGGCTAAGTGTATAGTGTATCAATAAGTGAAAGTTGAACACCTGAGGCTCGGAGGTTTGTACCAAGAGATTGCCTTGCCCGATTGGAAGTGGGAGGAACTTAATATGGATTTTATTATCGATCTTTCCTGATCTTAGAATCAATATGATTCTATTTGGGTCATTGTGGATAGAATGACTAAGTCCACTCATTTCTTGCATATGAGAACTAATTACTCAGTGGAAGATTACGCTAAGTTATATCTTGTGGAGATTCTCAAATTGCATGGTGCTTTGGTATCTATCATTTCAGATTATGGTACTCCATTTTTATCTCATTTTTGGAAGTCTTTCCAAAAGAGTTTGGGGACAAAAGTGTGCGTTAGTATTGCTTTCCACCCACAGATGAATGGACAAGCAAAGAGGACCATCCAAATATTGGAAGATATATTAAGGGCTTGTGCGATCGATTATGGGGGTTGTTGGTATGACTATTTTCCTTTGATTGAGTTTGCCTATAACAATATTTACCATTCGAGCATTGGTATGGTCTCTTTTAAGGCATTGTATGGTATGAGATGTCGTTTTCATATTGGATGGTATGAAATTGGTGAGGGTAAGTTGCTTGTCCCCAACATAGTTCACCAAGCTTTAGAGAACGTAATGGTGATTTGTGATAGATTGGAAACTATTCAAAGTCTCCAAAAGTCCTATGCGGATGAGAGACATTGGGATTTAGAGTCTAATATTGGCGATTGATTATTCTTAAAGGTGTCTCCCATGAAAGGAGTGATGTGATTTGGTAAGAAGGGGAAACTTAATCCTTGGTATATTGGACCCTACTTGATTTTGAAGAGGTTTGGTAATGTTGCCTATGAGTTGGAGTTCCATTCTAGTTTGATCTCCATTCACCTGGTTTTCCATGTCTCTACGTTGGGGAGATGTGTGGGTGATCCTTCATTTGTTGTCCTATTGGAGGATGTTGGTATTTTGGAATCCTTGTCCTATGAGAAGGTCTCGATGAGGATCTTAGATCTATAAGTTTCTGGTTATGAATGAATAAAGTGGCTTCGGTAGAGGTTCTATGGAGGAACCAAAAGTAAGAGGAAGCTACGTGGGAAGTGGAAGAGGACATGAAGTTAAAGTATCCACATTTGTTTTCTGTTCCAAAAACTCGTGATTGAGGTATGTGTTAACCTTCTTACCATGACTTAAGTCTTTGTTAGACTGTGGGTTAAAGTCCCCAATGCTTTGATATAATTTATGTCCTTGATAGATTGGGTTTAATTCGCTAGGTTTTGAATAGAACAAGTGTATTTGAGAAATGGTGGAGTTTAAGTCCCATAGTCAATTAAATGAATGGTTGGTTGATAATGATCATAATAGGTGTTGTATCATTGTTGTTCTCTTTGTTTTCTAACTTGTTTAAAGGTTGGCTTGATGTGTAATAATATGTTAACTTGTGTTTATGCTTTCCTTACCCATCATTCGTGAATGAATAATCCAAGTGGGGGAAAATTGAAACACCTAGCCTTTGGACCTTTAGAGAATTCCCTTAGTTTAAGGATTCTGGACTAGGTACGACTAAGAGTACTAGTTGTACCCATTGGAAATGACTTAGTGACCTTCTCTCATACCCTAGGAAGTATGGTGGGGATACACACTATCCTAGGTATGTGTTAGCCTCCCCATGGTTGTACATTAGGGTATGAGTCATACCAAGCTAAGTCATATGGAGTGTTGTCTTGATCTAGTGCACACTATTATGGGTACGGTTTGTGAGTACGATTTAGGATGCCAATCATAACCTTTGGATATGAGTCTAAGGTGTGTGGTCGTACCTTGGGCAGTGTAGGGGTCCTAGGTGAAGCCTAGGGTACAAAGTAGGGTACCACTCGTACCCTAGGGTACGATTGAGTAAGTGATTCGTACCCTTCAGCGGGTTTATTTCTAGTTTTTGAGTCAAGGGCTTTATGGATATTTCCCACCCCAAAAATCTTAAGTCCCCTTACTAGATAAGGCATTGTGGCCTCCTAAAACCTCATTCACAAGATTAAAACCTCCCAAATACTTTCTCAAAAATATCTTTGAAGATTTGGAGGCAGGGGTTCCAAGGGGTGTTCATCTAGAGGCAAGAGAAGTTAAGATTCTTGGTGGATCATCCTGTTTAAGGAATGTAATTCTTTCCCTTGTTTTTAACTCAAAAACCATGTATTTCAAATGTGGATTAAGATATATAAATTATGATTTTATAATCAAATGATAAGGGTTTTGTTGTCAAGTGATAATAATGCTTGTTTTTCTTATATTTGTGACTATACATGATATTGGTGATGATTTGTACATGTGGGTACTTTTGTTTGTGGTTTAACAGATAGTTCTTGAGTAACCCTAATAATGATCAATTCTACCAGAATTTTGACCTTGATAAAGGTATGCCCCCAAGGTATTTGTGAAAATGTCTAGTCACATGTTATTGATGTTTTAAACTGGGGAAATGGACCAACGAGTGTGAAAGGTTGGTAAATGGTATTGTTGAGACATTGTTAGACATGTAATTAGTTAATTTATGACCATGTTGGTTGATAGCTAAAAAGAGGTTAAAGTCCCTAAACATAAAATTGAATTGTGTTTAAACTAAAGTTCGGTATAAGATTGTTAATAAGGAAATAATGGCTTGTAAGGGTCTCGATGACCATACATTAAATTAAATAATGAATTGAACCAAGGCATTGACCTATTAAAGTGTTTGAGTGATAAATTCTTCCATGAAGACGTTATGGTCATATATTGTGTTGAATTGGTTAAATAGGTAAAACTTCCAAGGTGTTGAATTGGTCAAATGGGCTAGAGTCCCTAAGTGTAGAAGTAAATTAATGTCGATGTATGGAAAAGGATTAGAGTTCTAATGTCGACTGATGATAATCGTGAGGTCATGTGATTAAAGTCCCTTACCAACTAAAGTGTCTTCTGGCCAGAGTCTCTTGCTTAATGAAATCACTCGTGGTTAGAGTCCCTTGCTTAAATATGCTGACCTGGGGTTAGAGTTACTTATCTAATATGGCTTGAGGTTAGAGTCCCTTTCCTAATAAAAATGCATAAGGTTAGAGTCCCATTCCAAATAAAAGGGTATGAGGTTAGAGTCCCTTGCCTAACAAAGACATGTGTATGGTTAAAGTCCCTTGTCTAATAAAAACGTAAGTGGGTAAAGCCCCTTGTCCAATGAAAATATGAGTGTGGTTAAAGACCATTGCCTAATGAGAAATGTTTGAATCTATAAGGGTAAAAGGTCGGAGTCCTCTACCTCATCTTATGCAAATGAGTACATCGAGAATGTTTGTTAAGTCTTGTTCCTTGTGGCACATTATGAACATGTTATATATATCTACATGCATTCCCATGAAGATAAATATGGTTGAATTTGATTATATGTCTCAATTTTGAATAATGACTTTATTTTGTCCTTATCCTTGAGTTACATGCTAGTGTTCCAACCGCTAACCATCTTCGGATGCTATGTCCCTTCGCGACATCGGGTCTGGAGCTTTGACAGGTGTTCGGGTGGTTCGTGTGTTGACATTGAAGTAGTGAGCTTTCATTTTTCAGTAGGCATACAGTTTATAATCTCTTATCTTTTGTTATAGATATGCTTAGACTTAGGTTGGCTATTATTGGGGGCTTGTGTCGGCATATATATAGACATCAGATTTGTGTAGAGGCATTGTGGATGACTGTGGACTTTGTTATGTTGGTTAGTAGGTTTATGTAAATAAAATGTTTATACATTTTCTATGTTATGATTACTAGTTTTGTTTCCGCTATCTTGACATATTGTCAGAGTACCTCCGACACGTGTGGATTAATATGATGGTTAGGTTGGTTTGTTGGGGAAATTTACGGCTCATATAAGGCTTGAGATACACATGCGACATGGCTCGGTTTTAGGGTGTGTCAGTGCTTATGCTATTGACCGTCCCTGGACGCTATATCATTTCACTATATAGGGTTCGAAGGGAAGTTAGGTAATTTGGTATTCTCGTGGATCTACTGTGAGTAGTGAGCCTCCATCCTTTGGAAGACCCAAAACTTTTATTATTTTTAGTAATTTCTTAGTATTTCATTATGGATTCTTTTTGGTCATAGTCGGGGTCATATCCCGACTTAGTTGGCATTTTTGGTTTTAGTGGATCTTGTGGACAAGTGTGGAATTGGTTGTTTTATTCTGATTCTTAGAATTTACATTTAACTTATCTATCTTTCTCATTGCTATTGTGGGTTGACTTCCAGTATTTGTATTTATATGCTCTAGATGTAAGGCTAAGGGGGTGGTCTCTAGCTCACGATGGGCTTGACATACCTGTCATGTCCATTCCCTAGTTAAGGTCGTGACAAACTTTGGTTCAGATCACGGTTTAGGGTTGTTAGGAGTCAACAAAGTCGTGCCAAGTAGGTTCCCTTTTATGTGTGTGTAGCGTGCCACACTTATAAGAGAGAGGTTATATGGCATTTCAGAATGTTTCCATTTATGTGTTCTATTTTAGGCTATGGAGTCTAGTTATATTGAATTTTCTCTAAATCTCGGATTACTCACATTTCAGATCATGCCTCCCCAAAGATCTGACGGTATAGAAACTTTGTTGGACTCTCTGTCCTGCCTAAGGAACATATGGAAGAAGTTGGCCCTATTCATGGAGTACATACCCAGTCTAGGGTCCCTTCTCCTGATTGTACTGCTCCACGTAGGGTTTACCAGTTCCTACTAGACCTTCTCAGGCTTTCCGTATTGGTGACACTTATCTTCAATAACTTTAGAGAGATATATCTAATACAGAGTTCCATCAGTACATTCATATATTTTCTTAACTGGTTGCATCGCAGTCTCATTAGTCTGATCTTGTTGGTCCTTCTATTAGTTAAACTGAGGTCACTTAGGTTGGCCAGCTTATAAGGTTGAATCCCCCAAACTTTATAGGCTTTAGTGTTGAGGAGTATCATCATGGATTTATTGATGAGATGGACAAGATCTTTAGGGTGATACATGTTACTGATTCATTGGGTATGGAGTTTGCTGCCTAATAATTAAAAGATGTAGCTTACTAGTGGTATGAGAAGTGGGAAGCGATGAGGGTTGATGATGCTGAATATGCAATGTGGAATGAGTTTTCAAGTTCTTTACTTGATCACATCTGTCCTCAGGAGTTGATGAAAGATAAGGCCAGAGAGTTTGTGAACTTAAAGCAAGGTAAGATAAGTGTTAAGGAGTACACTCTAAAATTCCAGTACTTGTTTCAGTATGCTCCAGAATTGGTGTCTAATATGAGGTCCCGAATGAGAACGTTAGCTTTTGGGTTATCCCGTGATTTGGTGTTGGAGTGTAAGGTTGCTATGTAAAATATTGATATAGATATCTCCAAGCTGGTGGTTTACATACAATGGGTGGAGAATGAGAAAAAGAAGCAGGTAAAGATGGGAGAGATATGCTAAGGTCTAATGTGATTGATTTAGGTGGTAGTTAGGTGGATCATTTACCTCTCATTGAGTTTGCATATAATAACAATTATCACTCTACTATTAGGATGGCTCCATTTAAAGATCTTTATAGTAGGAGGTGTAGATCTCCTATTGGGTGGTTTGAGGTTGGTGAGACTTGATTTTTTGGTCTGGACTTGTTCACTAAGCCCTGGAAAAGGTGACGGTGATCAGGGATAGGCTTAAGACTTCCCAGAGTTTCCAAAAGTCCTACGTGGATGTGAGGCGAAAAAAGTTGGAGTTTGAGGTTGGCAATTGGGTTTTGTTGAAGGTATCTCCCATGAAGGGAGTGCTGATTTCTGGGAAGAAGGGGATGCTCAGTCCCCTTTATATAGGTCCGTACTTAATTTTTAGGAGAGTGAACAATGTTCCTTAAGCATTGGAGTTGCCTTTGAGTTTGGGTTTTATTCATCCAATTTTCCATGTATCGATGCTGAAGAAATGCATGGACAATCCTTCTGTGGTTGTGCTTATTAAGAACATTGGTATTTTAGAGTACTTGTCTTATGGGGATGATCCAGTTGAGATTTTAGATAGTCAAGTCTATTGTTTGAGGACTAAGGACGGGTCTTTGATTAAAGTCCTTTGGAGGAACCAAAAGGTGGAAAAAGCTACTTGAGAGGGTGAAGAGGACATAAAGTCCAAGTATCTTTCTTGTGACCCCAGGTCGAATAATCGTGCATGAGGTATGCATTTTTCTATTCCCATTTCTTTTTGAAATTTGGTTCATGATTCAGGGTTGTATTTTTGTCTTATCATAGTGCTAAGGGATGCCTTGATTCATTATTTGGGGATGAATGATCCATGGGGGGAGAATGTAACACCCTAGATATTTGGCCTCTGAAAATTTCTTGACTTTTGTGCTCACTACTCAGGTAACAACTCCCCTAACGAGTCATAGAGACTTATTATAAGTTGTAGGGATGAAGTTATAAGCAAATCAGTAAGGAATGCCCAAGTATCTGTTGATGTAAAACTGGACCCTTAAGAGTCATAAAATATGGTCACGAGTCATAGGGTGTGACTCATCACCAAACAAGTGAAGTGGGTCTAAGAATCTGCCCAGACTATGAGTCCAGGCTAAGACTCGTAGCTAGTCGTCCCAAGTCATGATGTGACTCTTAATGACTAGGCAGCATTTTCTTTTTTTATTGTAAGTATTCACACTTTGGTCATTTCCCTCTTTCCCTATTTAAAACCCATGTCCATAAACACCATTGGAAACCTATTATCATCCTAATGCACATCAAATACACCCCTTACACCTCTCAAATCTCTAAACAAGAACAATTAGGGTTTTCCAAGGGATTGGTCATCTAGGGCTCAAAGGTTGATTTCTTCTTCAAAATTCTTGGTGTCTCTAGTTTGTATCTCTCCCCTAAAGCTTGTTTTTGTTAAAAACATGTGTTTAAGATTTTTATCCATGTGATTTAATTATTGATTTAGAAATTGGGTTGAGATTGTTTGGGTACTATTGATTGAATTGCTTTTCCCCATGGCTTTTGTGAATCATTTACATTTTAATTGATGGTTTTTGAACTAATTAGGTGCATGGGCATGGTAAATAGGAATAGGGGGCTGTGGATTCCCCTATATTGATTTGATACACTTGCGGGGGTGTGGATTCTCCCAAATAAATGGATTTTAGTATTATAATTGGTAATAGCTTCAACCCACCTTATGTAATTGGCTTTATCACAAGGATATATGTATAATGAAAACAAATTTAAATTATTGTATTGCATAAGAGGCTAACAAAATTCAATGGGTTTTGAAAGGCCATTATGTCCATGAATTAATTACAAATTGAACCTTGGGGGTCATGGATTCCCCCAAGTAAATGGATAATTGGACCATGGAGGTCGTGGATTCCCCCAAGTTGATGGCCAATAAAAACAACATGATGATATTAGCTTGCAAGCGCAATTGGTATGACAATACCAATGGTATTTACCTATGGATGGTTCTTGGTTTTATGAACAAGAATATGTAAATGTTTTAATTAGGATTAAAGGGGGTTATGTAGCTGGCTGTGAAGGTGGAGGTCCCGAGGTACCAATACTGGAAACCCGTATTTACCGGCGTGGGGGTTGATCTTAATGGACGAATGCTTGTGTCAAACCTTTTATATATTTATCATGGATTGGCAAAGGGACTTGGATTCCTAGGCCATCCTTGATACCTCCAATTCATATGGCTAACACAGACTGAGGCCCTTCCGGTGTGGGAGCCAGACCCATTTAGCCTGTGGGTGCCTTTTTGATGGTTGAAGCTACATAGTCTAGGTTACTGTTTTAACTCTTATGCTAAACCTTTTTCACTATACTGGCATATAATATATATATATATATATGATTATATGCATACAATTTTGGAGTGATTGATAATGGCATTATTTTATTCCTTCTCTAAGTTACATGCTAGCGCTCATCCTATCTAGTTATATGTTCAAATCTCATGTCTATTTTGTTATATGTTTAAAACTCATCTCTATCTTGTTATATGTTCGGAACTCATCCAATGCTAGTTATATGGTGTTCTTGTTTTCTAGGATAATAGGGGCAGTCTTTGGTCCTTGGCGGACTTGAGATACCCGTCATAACTAGGACATGTTCTGTGTCGTAACAAGCTTTATATCAAATCCTAGGCTCATGGTCATTGGGTGTCCATAAAGTCATGTCCTATAGATCCTCTTTTATGGGTATGTAGCGCGCCAAACTTACAAGGGAGAGACTAGCCTTTAGGAATAATTCCCTTTTCATATGGTCTATTTTTTTGCTACAAAGTCTAAGGTCTTGAAAACTCCTCTAATCTCTATTTGCTTGCATTTTAGATCATGCCTCCTTGAAGATTTGATGCTCGTGGAAACTTCTATGTCCCACTTGAAGATAATACGGGTGGAATTCACCCTATTTATGAAGTTTAAACCCGATCTAGGGTCCCTGCTCTTGACTACACTGCACCTCGTGGAGTTCTACCAATCTCTACCAATCTTTCTCGAGCTTCTTATGCTGTTGATTTTCACACCCATTGCCTAAGGAGATATTTTTAATGTCGAGATTCATCAATATATTCATCTGCTAATTCAATTTGTGACTTCTCAGTTATGTAAGCCTGACTGCGTTGGTTCTATTTCTCCATCTTTTGAGGCCAGTAGAGTTGTCCAATTTATAAGGTTGAGCCCTTAGAACTTTGCAGGCTCTAAAATTGAGAAGGATCCTCAAGGTTTTTTCGATGAAATGAAGAAGATATTCAGGGTGATGCACGCTTCTAATTTTAAGGGTGTGGAGTTTGCCGTATAATGGTTGAAAGATATATCTTACCAGTGGTATGAGTAGTAGGAGCAACTCAGGGGTAATGATGCTGAGACTACTATATGGGATAAGTTTTTGGTGCTTTCCTTGATCGTTTGATTCCTCATGTATTGAGGGAAGCTAAGGTAGAGGAGTTTGTGAAATTGAAGTAAGGAAAGATGACTGTGAAAGAGTATGCATTGAAGTTTAATTAGCTGTCTCATTAATCTTCGGAGATTGTGTCTAGTATGAGGGTCAAAAGGAGAAAGTTTTCTTCGGGTTTGTCTCGAGATTTATTACCATAGTGTAAGGCGGTGATGTTGAATAATAACATGGATATCTCTAGGCTTGCGATGTATATGCAACAGGTTGAAGGTGAAAAGAAAAAGCAAGAAAAAATGGGAGAGAGGCAGAGTAAGAAATTCACAGTATAGTAGAGGCCAGTAGAATAGTGATAGAGATGGTAGGCAATGGAGAAAGAAAATGACTTGGGGAAACTCGTATTCATATTCTTAGACTAGTACTGTATATCCTAAGCTACCCAGTGATCTCCACTTTCAAACTAACAGCGAGTTTAAAGCATAAGGTGCCCAATCTCAGTCTAGTGGAGATCAGTTAGCCCCATCTTATCCTCCTTGTTAATTCTGAGGAAATCTTCATTGTGGTCAGTGTGAAGAGGGGAGAAATAAGTTCTATAATTATGGTCAGTTGGGGTATTTACAGTGACACTGTCTAGATAAGGTTGCTTCTGGAGCTAATAAGGTTTCAGTTTGTACTACTGGTAGCGGTACTGGCTGAAATCGTCTTTATGCTCTTACCATCCGTTAGGAATCTGAGGCATCTCCTGTGTTTTTACTGGTATGTTCCAACTTTTCTCTTGTGATGTATATTGTCTACTTAATCTGGGGTCCACCCTTTTTTATCAATTGTTCATCCAGTTTTTTATGTTTCTATCTCTTGGCATTACATTCCTGATGAGTCTCATGTCATTTGTTGGGATTCAGCTCTGTTAGATAAGTTGTTTTCCTTTATTGAAAAGAAAGACTCCATTCTAGCCAGGGATGTTATATGGTTGTGATCTAGAGATAGTCCAGAGGTTACTTTCCAGTGGATACATCATCCTGTAGATCAATCTACCGAGGAGGTTGAGCCTGATATGTGTAGTAGTTATCCCTAGCTTTTCACTGATTTAGGTATTTCTATTGCCCTTAGTTCAAGAATGAACTAAATTTTTAGTGGTTGATGATGTAATGACCTAATTATTGGTGATTTGTGTGAAATATTTATTTCTGTGTGATTTGACTATTTTAGTCCTTCTTGTAGTTGCTTTGTAGTATTTCTGGGGTATAGGGATTATTGGTACAGTTGATTCGTGTGAGTTTGTGGTTTTTTGTGATTTGAAAAGACTTAGAGTTGACTTTTATCAATATTCATTGATCTGCACATTGGATGGCAAAATGGACTGCACCAATAGATTCAGAATGATGATTTTAGGTTGGTAACTTAGTTGGCCTAGATTTATGACTTTTATATGTCACTTTGAATCTCTATTTGGAAAGTTGTGAAATTGGTTCTCAGGGGCCAATTCCATGAAAACAACATTTTTTTAAAAATCTAATATTGCCATTGAGTCTGGAGCATCGAATTTAGTAGGGTAGAATAGTTCGTTTGCATACTTGGGATTTCAGATGAATCTCCAGGGGTCCGCAGAGATTTGGAATTCTCCAACTCTCCAGTTGGTGCACTTACTTAAGCAATGCTTTGGTTGCTTAAGTGACTTGTCCTAACAGCCAAAGTGTCCCCTAAGTGACACAAGGCTCGCTTAAGCAATTGTCGCTTAAGCGATGGCATAAATCCTTAAGCGATGCTGCATTGACAAACGCATGTCGCTTAAGTGACAACCAAGTTTCTTACGCGATGAGGCAGGCTTTGCTTAAGCGATAGTTATCTAAGCGACCTGGTGGTCACTTAGGCAATGTTAGGTTTGATTACAACTCCATTTTTTGAGTTTCTTTGACCATTTTTGTGACTTAGAGCTTGGGGTTAATGTTTTTGGGCATTTTCTTTCCGTTTTAAGCTTGTGTAAGATCCGAATCCCTATTTTAATTTTTTTTATTTCTTTTACTAAATCTTGCTAAAACATGAATTTAAAGATGGAAATAAGGGATTTTGGCCCGGAAGGCCTAAATTAATTATTCTTCATTTAAACCCCAATCCCTAATCATTTTCTCTCGGATTTTCTTCCATGACTTCCTTTAATCATGGAAATATAATGTTGGACAAAAGTTTTGATTTATCTTTTTTTTTTCGTGAACCCGTTTTGGGGTGCATTTTGACCCCAACCTAAAATTGGAAAATATGGGTATCATTGACTTTCTTTTGTCAAGTAGATTCTATATTTTTATGATTTAGTTAATTATAGGTCCGTTCGTGATGTGTAATCTCGGGTTGAAGGCTTATTTGTACCAATTTTCTGCATTTGATGTACCTTATGGCTTAACTTTCTTCAGACTGGGATGGGTAGGAGATATTGGTATAAATCATGTTTTGGGTATGAGAACCAACCATGAAAATAATGTTGTTGCCATTTTTGGGTGTTTGAGGTTTTTAGATATTATGAATTATGTGGGACTGTGTAGGGTCTTATATGGTGATATTATCCAGATATTTGAATAATTGGTTGTTATCCTTGTAGAAAATTATATGAATTGGTTATTGTTTGGTATCAAATATGGTATATCTTACTTTGTTGGTATATGGATTGTGTTGGACCATGAATGACTGGTTTATTGAGTGGATTTTGGCTTATACCCTTGGTATATTGGTTGGAATTGGAAATTCTTATTATGTTGGTTATGAGCATCGCATCCCCATACCATATTCATTCATGAAGTATTGGTACTACTGCAGAAATACTGGAAATACTTGTTGGTGACCTCATTATAGATTATCTTTGAGGGATATGCCGGAGAAGAGGCATGGATATTGTATTAGTTATTGGATTGTATATGGTTTAATGTACCCCTTATGGGTTCTACCTTAAAGCATAGCTCGGTAGGTCTTGATGAAGGTTGTGCGACAACCTCATGCATCATATTACATCATTATTGTCATCATTATCATCATATTTAATATATTTCATATCTATATTTTGCTCATAATGTATGGTATTGTTGTTTCTGATGGGATGTCTATCTATGTGTATATTTTCCCATATCTATAGGTTCTATATTTGTCTATTTGTATTTCCTTTCTTATATTTGCATGTGGTATATGTGAATTTAGTAGAACTATTAGTGGAGACGGTGTGGGCGACTATTTGGGATATTTTTTTTATTGCAGGTCATATGCCCCTATAGTGTATTTTGTATTGCTTATTTTCTACTTTGCTCAGTTGGCCTATGATACCTACTGAGTACAAGGGGACCATATTCACCCCTACTACACCCTTTTAGCATAGATCTAGATACGAGTATGCCACACGGTAGTTGATTCAGGTGGTACTTGGAGTCTATTCGAGGTAGTGATTGATCTATGCATCCAGAGTTGACCAGTACCTTTTCTTATCTAGACTATGTCTTATTTTATTTAGATATAGAGTTTATTTTCCTTTTTGGATATTCTATGTATATTTGGACTTCGAGTTGTAATAGTTGGTTCTTACACTATGATACCGGGTTTAGGATATTATATTGTATCTTTGGTTGTCTATCTCGTATTTTTTCTATATATGTGTAGTCGAATATATTCTAAGAGTCTTGCCTTGGGTGTTGGTATTATCTTTCATTTTATGTCATTTTGGGTGAGAGGCTTACTTGTCAAGGCTTGCAGCGAGAAGTGCCATTATGACCCTTGGTTTCTGAGTCATAACAGTTAGTACAAGTTCTAAGTGTCTAGTAGAGTCCTGTGAAGGGTGCGGAGACATTCGTAACATATCTTTGAGAGGCTACATGTCATTTTTAGGAAATTTTATTCTAGATTTCTTATCGTGTATCCATACTTCTATGAGCTACAAGTACATTATTTGACTTTATTCTATCCCAAATGAATAATATGAGGATACCTATAAATAAGGATGGGACCTTGACATATGTTTCTAGAGTATTAGTACATTATTGGACTAGGAAGGTAGACTAGGGCTATTGATGTGTGTCGTGAATGCAGAGAGGATAGGCATATTAGTAGGGAGTACCCCCGGCGTTGATTGGTTAGCCAATTAGGGTCAGCCTGTATTTCTCACAAGTTAGGGATTTAAAGGCTTGCTACGACTACAATGAGATAGGTCACTAGACCTGAGACTGTCATCGGTGCGAGATTATTACTCATTCAGATTGCCCAGATCGGTCTTATAGTGTTGTGAAACCTTCTGTTAGAGGTAGTGCACTTAGTGCCTCAGTTAATTCCCTCTCAAATTTGTACTCCATCGGCATATTAGGCAAGTGACTTTGATTTCCTCCATGATGGGTGCACTTTTTTATTTCATACCTTTACCTTTTTATTTCAATTTATTTGGGTTTTTTTACACATCGATGATTATGTGCAATAGTAAGGTTATGTTTACTGTTGTATGTCTTAGTATAGAGTTCTTGATTATATGACTACCCCTGTAGATGTTTCTTTTAGTAGTGGATAGAGTGGATCAGTATTGGTATTTCCCTAGGGTGTACTATTTGGTTCGAATCCCATTTATAGTGGAAAATTTGCCTTTTTATAGCTCTATAGTAGTACTTGCTATTAATTTTATTTTTGGTACCAGTTGCTCTTTATATTGATGTTTATACAATTTTTTTTTATTATTTTCATTATTTGATATTGATCGATCGTTGCTTGGTAGACGACTAGATTAGCATTATCTAGTAAGAATTCCCTTCCTTACAGTTCTTGTTAATCGGCCTATGAGGTTAGCTTGGTTGGAGGATTTCTCTCTTGTAGAAAGGTAAGGTTGGTCATTTTCCACTTCGGTTGGCGAGGCTAGACCGATTTTTGAGTGGGTTACGGTAGTGAAGGTTAGTTCTCCTTTGGTGGTTCTATTATAGTTCTAGAGTTGTCGATTTCGTTAAGTAGCCTATTTTTAAGATTGAGCAGTTTAGGGTTCGTTCTTCTGATTTGACTAGTTTATCACCTTGTAGTGGTTTTCACATTGATGTCGAGAGGTTTTTGATCCACCTTTCAGGTTTGTTGGATTTGACTCATGGTAGTGGCTTTGATCTTAGTATCTGTGTGGAGTTAGGTACTCCATTCTTGTCAGATGTGGTTTTTGTTCTAGTGGAGTTAAGATAGTTGGAGATAGGTTATCTTTTCTATGACTGCTTCTTAAGTTGGTAAATTGGGTATCCATTACTAAGATGGAATAGTAGATTGACCAGTTCCGGCTAAGGTTGCAATTCTTCAAGTTGCTTAAGTTTTGGTTATCGCTAGTATGAGTTGCAATCGTGGTGCGTTCTTGGGTATGCTGTGGTGGTTCATTCTAGCAGATATAGAGTTGATTTCTTGTGTTTTCATTTAGTGATTTATCCTCTATTGTGATTTTGTTCTTCAACAATATTTTGGCTTCGGCTCTGGCATGACCTAGTGGGGTTATGCCAAACCTTGGATAATGAATGTGAATTGGGTATTTGTCCTCATATTGGACTTATTGGCTCCCGCTAGATGTGACGTCTTTGGACTAGTGTCTTGAGGGTTATGATAGATATAGAGTGCGGGTTCATACCCATCTATAGGGATTGGTATGGATAGTTAAGATCAGGAGGTTCAACCTTGGTAATGAGATTCAGCTGGAAGTTGTAGAGCTTACTACAACCTTCCTTTCTGTTTTCGCCTTAGTTGGGTTTCATCTATAGGATAGCTAATTCAACTTCTTGTCTACCTATTCGGTCTTCTTTAGTTTAGATGGATTGTGGTTAATAGGTGTTCAGATGATAACCCATGGGCATGGTGTTGGTTCATTCAACCTAGACCTTGATTTTCAATTTTCATCAGGTTTTTAGATGATCTACTCAGCGAGAATAGTACACTTGAGTTGGATTCAGCATGGCTTCATCCTTAATTAATGAGACATCGTGGAGAGGATCATTTTATGGTGTGTCTGTGAGCATCAGAAAGCTAGCTATCAGTTTTGATGGTCGTCCGAAACAGTTATAGCATCGGTACAGATTGCAACCTTAGTTATTTCCATTTGAGTACCTAGATAGCACGTTATATGCTTATGCTTGTGCTTTCCATTATGGATTTTAGAAGGATCACCTTCAGTTCTTCGAGGTTAATGTGATGTATTTGTGCGGTCAGGACTTGGGTGACCTTCTTCTTGGTTTGGAATGGATAGTAGGGTTGGAAAGGCAAATAAAGGTTGAATATAGATATTAGAGTTGTTACATGATTCATGACTTGGGCTGCCTTTAGCTTGGATGGTTTTTCACTTTATTATAAAAATATTGTTGTGGTCTTAGTGTGTTGTGGTTCGGATTTACGTGGTTCGGATTTACGTAAACCAGCCCTCCAAGGTTTCTTTAGGGTTCGGTTACTTATGGAGGGTCAGTTTTTGTTGTTTGAGAAGTAAAGAAAGGAAGATGGTTGAAAAAGGGATGACTATGTAAAAATCCCTTCGAAGTGTTATTTCATATTATAGGTTATCTGGGGAGTCTTAATTGGATCATATGGGCCTAAAACCTCATTCATTCAAGCTTTTGTGCTCCTCTTATTCGTTGACTTTTGTGGATGAAAGTCCTTTTAGTAGAGGATATTATAATGACCCCTTAGGTTATTACCTAGATTTGCATGCATTTCTAGCATGTCGAGCCTTCCCATAGCGGCTACATTTCATTTATGACTTACCAGAACTATTAGTTTGGTTATCGAATAGTTTGTATGGGTTTTAGGCTCATTTTCCTATTTTGGAGCTTTCACTGTTTAGGATTTGGTCTCAGACCAAAACTCTAAGTAGATCACCTCAGGTAAGAATTTTGAAAGCGCCATCAACTTTGGAACATTGATTTTATGTTGGGGGTCCCTTGGTTCAGGTCCTAAGGCTTTTAGACTCGTTTAGGTCTATTGGACGAATTATATGAAAAATGGAACTATAGGTGTGGTCCTTACATTTAGTTGAAACGATATCAAACGAAAGTTTTTATGGTTCCATTGAGTCTGTTACGTTGAATTTGGTGTAGTAGCATAGTTTGTTTGCATGCACGGGGTTTTCAAACGAATCTCAAGCTCCCAATCGGAGTCTATTTTCAGACTATGCAAAATATGGTATCTGGTAATTGATGCACCAACTTAAGCGCTCAGGGAGCCGCTTTAGCGGCATGTGATTTATCTCCCTATGAGCCGCTTAAGCGACCTAGGTTATTCAACAAGGGTTACTTTATCGGCAAGGTGGCCTTCGAACCCCACTTTAGCACCATTGGGGCCGCTTTAATGGTACCCGCACCAAGCTGCTAAGCACTTTACTGACAGGCGCCTTAGCATTAAGTTGTCTGCTTTAGCGTCACCTTGAGGCTTTTAGATCCTATTTCCCCCACTCGATTTTTTGTCTCTTTCACCATTTTCACACTAATTTGATAGATCAAAAAGAGGAAAAAATAGGAAATCTTCCATTGAAGATAATGTAAGCTAGCCAAACAGTCCTTGGTCATTTCCTATTAATTTTTCCATCAATTTCTATCCTATTTTATGTTAAATTCTTTGAAATTAGGTCCTTAAATCCCTAAACTTTAGGGGCTGATTTGGGCTTCGATTCATGCACCATTTGTGCACAACTTTTGAGCACACATTCCTTGTACTTCGAGGGTCCTCATAACGGATTCAATTTTAAATTTTGTTTGCGGGCCCCATGGGCTTGTTCTCCATCCAAATTTTGACTTGACCCTTCATATAGAAATATGGGTCTGTTTTTACTCCTTATGACATGAATAGTACTATTTTGATAGCATGGTGACATTTTAGGATCATGGTGCAAAGGCGAATAAGTTGTGGATGATTCGAGGACTTGTGTTTCAGCATTGGGTAGGCTTCTGTCTACTCTTCTTCATAAGATAGGGTGTTATATATGTTGCATGTTATATAGGGAGGTCAGGACGTGATTATGGGTATAACACCGTGACTTTGTCTAAATTATGAGTTTGGGGAATATAAGGGTGATTCGACCCATAAGGTGAAATACTTATTATACTTCTAGAATCCCATTACACTAGGTTACTAGCATGTTAGGCATAGTTGAGGCTAATAACCCTTTATTTTAAGGTTTACTACCTGACTTGGTGGATTATGATGGTTTCCCAGATTATGATATAGTTATGGCGGTTATATATTACTGGCCTAATGTCATGATTATGATATTAGTTGAATTCCAGGTGAGTGATTTATCCTTGTAAAGGATGTGGTTTAGTCTATTGACATTTAGATGCTTATAGTTGTGTTGTTTGGATGCTAGTGATGGCATTGGATAGATTTGGTACTTTTATGCTCACTAAATGGTACGATTCCAACTAAAAATATGATTTTACTACTTTTTTTCATAAAAAGAGAATTATGCCCACTTTTAACTTTTAAAGCGGATTCTTTCATAACGAGAATTGTACCGCCTTAATGAATGATTTATGAGATTTTGAGATTAAAAATGACATTTTAGAGATTTGATCGAGATAGATTCCAATCCACAATTTTACTAATACTAATTAATTCAGTCGAGAGAGATTCCGACCCTTTCTACACTTTTATGGTGATTTAGTCCCGGAGTTTACCCCCAAGCAATGGATTTACGGACTTAAACTCTTTTATCCACGATTTGAGTCTTTGCACTAATTATATATACACCTCTCCGATACTGGACGGAATATAGTGATGATGATGATGATGATGATTAGAAATCCTAGATAGGGACCATGTGGGTGTATACGGGTACTCCCGAATCCCCTAGAGGCCCCTTTGTTCGTGATCCATTATGCCGGGGAAGAGAGGTCACTGTAGGTCCTGCCTTTGCAAGTCATCCAGCTGGAGGAAGTGTATGCACAGGGTTATTTTATGGAGCTCGTAACAGTTATGGTATTATGGATTTACTTTTCATTCATTCTTGCATGCGCCTTGCCTATCACATATATGTTGTTTGGTTCATATATCTATCAGCCTTATGGGGGTTGCATAGGTATATGTTATGAGTGTTGTTTACTGTGTGTTGTGTGCTAATTGTGCCTTCTGGGATACAAAGCCCGTCTAGCCATAATAACAATAGCAATAACAATATAAAGTAACCATCTAGTCTAGATAAACAATACCTAAATTGGGCCTCATAACCTGAAGGGTCCAATCAGCACATAACACACCGCAAACAATAATCGTCACCTATACCTATGCAACCCCCCATAAGGATAATAGATACATGCGCATACTGGTGATAGGCAATGCACATGCAAAGATGAATACAAAGTATAAACCACACTACAATAACCGAACAAAGTACCATAGTGTAACCTAGTGTACACAACTCCTCTTGCTCGATAGCTCACAAATGAAAGACATGCAATGACCTCTCTCTCCAGCACGATGACTCACATATGAAGGGGCTTCTAGGGGGTTTAGGATTACCCGTATACACCAACCTGGTCCCAATCCAGGATTTTCAATAACCATCATCATAATCAATCTACTTTATTATATATATATATATAAATGTACGGTCTAGAACTGTGACTAAAAGAGTATAAGTCCTTAAATCCATTGTCTGGGGCTGAACTTTGGGAGTAAATCATCATAGAAATGTAAAAAGGTTCAGAATCTCTGTCGACCGAGGTAAATAGTAGTAGCAAAATAGTGGACCATAATCTATCTGGGTCAAATCTCTAAAACATCATTTTTAGTCTCAAAGGCTCATAAGTTATTCATTAAGATGGTACAATATTCGTATGAAAAAATCCATTTTAAAAGTGAAAAGTGAGAATAAACCCCTTTTTAGGAAAAATAGTATTAAAACAATATTTTTAGTTGAAATTGTATCATATACAGTTTTAGTGAGCATGAATGTACCTAATCTATGCATGTCATCACCAGTATCCAAACAATACGATTATTAGCATCTAATATCTATAAACTACGGTAGCCTCCTTTACAAGGATAAAACACTTTCCAAAATTTAATTAATATCAGAATCACGGCCCTGGGCCCAATAATACCTAACCGGCATGATCATATCACACTTCTAGAAACCACCATAATCAATGAAGTAAAGCAGTAAACTTGTGCTAAAGGCTTATTAAACTTAACTATGTATAAATATACTAGAAACCAACGGTAATAGGATCCTAGAAGCATAATGAGTATTTCACCTTAAGGGTCGAGTCACCCATCTACTCTCCGAACTCATACTAGGTTAATTCATGGCGTTCTACCCACAATCACATACTAAAATCCCCATCCAACATGCAACATATATAATACACTATCTCATGAAGAAGAGTCGACAAAAGCCTACCTCGATATTAAATCGAAAAGCCTTGAATCGGTTACAAATCGTCTGTCTTTGCTCCATAATATCAAAATGTTGTCACGATATCAAAATAGTAATTTACATGCTGTTAAGAGTAAAAGGAGGCCCTTATTGCTATATAAAGGGTCGGGTCAAGAACGAGCTTGTGAGGTCTGCAAACGGATTCCAAAATTGAATCTGTCACGAGGCCCCCCGAAGGATAAGGAATGTGTGCCCAAAAGTTGAGCACAAACAAAGCAAAAATTGGGTCTCAAATCAACCCTTAAAGTTTAGGAATTTTAAGACCTAAATCTAAGAAGTTTACTATGAATTAGGATGGAAAGTGACTGGAAAATTAATGGGAAATGACCAAGGAGAGTTATGCAAGCTTACCATAGCTTCTATGGATGATTTCTTACTTTTTCCTCGCTTTGAGTTCTTAATATGGTGTGCAAATAGTAGAAGAAATGATGGAAAATTGGGTGGGGAAAAAGAGGATAAATAGGCTACAAGTGTCATCTTAAGCGACCCCTGGGTACTAAAGTGTCTACCGCTAAAGCAGCAACATGACCGTTTAAGAGGTCCGGCAACAACAGTGGGTGCAACTAAAGCATTCCCAATGGTGCTAAAGCAAGCACTACTTTAGTGTCCATTGACGACTTAAGTAGAACCCGACATTGGTCCAAGGCTACTAAAGCGACCCATGGGAACTAAACCATTTGGTGATAAACCGGACCAATACACACTAAAGTGGTCATATCAAGTTCCATGCACCAAATTTTAACCAAGTCCAAAACATTCTTTGATCGGGTGCTCGAGATTCATTCGAAATCTCATGCCCTCAAACAAACTATGCTGTTATACAAAATTTGATGTTTGGACCTAATTGAATCATCAAAACTTTCATCCGAGATTGTTTCAACTAAGTGTGGCACCCACACCTATAGTTCCTTTTTTCACATAGTTCGCCCAATAGCCTAAAGTGAGTTAGGAATCCTCGGGACTTGAACCAAGGGTCCCCTAGAGTAAAATCACTATTCTAGAGTGGATAAGGCTGTAAGAGTTCTCATCTGAAGTCATCTACTAGTAGTTTTGTTCTGAGACTGAATCCTAAACAATAAAGGCTACAAAAATGGGAAACGAGTCTAAAATCCAAAGAACTGTCTAACAATTGAACCAATAGTTTTGGCAAGTCATAAATGATTTGTAGCTTCGGTGGGAAGGGTAAAAATGTCGGAAATACATATAAATCTTGGAAATGATCTAGAAGGTCATTACAATATCCACTACTAAAGAGACTTTTGTCTGTAAAAATCAAATGGATAGAAGAAGCAAAAAAATTCAAAGGGACGAGGTATTGGCCCCGCATACCCCAAGAATGATCCTCAGATAACCTCCAAAAAGAAACAACACATTCAAGGGATTTTGCTATAGGAATCCCGTTTCCAACCAACTTTCGCACTTCACTTTCAAATAGACAAAACTCAACCTCAACCACCAACTGGCATTCAACTGAGTAAAGGAAGGTTGATGCATGCAAATCCGAACCATGAAACACTGATAGCACAGCGATACCATCACAATCAATAAAAAACTCATCCAAGCAAAAGGGAAACCAAGGCATGAGTCATGAAACCAACTCTAAATCCAAATATAACCATTTTTTTCCTTTCCAAACCTGTTATTCACTCCAAAATAAGAAGAAAGTAACTCAAGTCCTGCATAAGCAATGCCATCACACTAACCTTGAAGAACTAAATCTAATCTACAAAAAATCCATAATGGAAAGCAGGAGAATAAGCCCCTAAGGCGCTACCTGGGAACACAAATGGAGACAACCAAGGTCTGCAATCTATGTCGATGTTATAACTATTCTAGATGATCTTCGAGACTTTTTGTCAGGAGTCTGAAGCACACACTCTTACCACAGAATGATCCACTCTAGGATGTCCTATAAGTCAAGGATGAATCCAGGATGATTTCAACTCACGCATACTACTCTCACTGAGAAAATTATCCAAAAATCTTGATGATAACTATAACCTGAGGTCAAAGCTGATGGAACTAATACCATGCCAATCAGACTACCATTTGAACACCTATCAACCACAATACATCTGAACTAAAGAAGACTGAATAGGTAAGCAAAGAGTAGGCTTAACCAATCTATAGATGAAATCCCAATTAAGGCAAATCTGAAAATAAAGGTTGCACCCAAGATCTACAACTCCAAGTTGAAATCTCGAAGTCAAGGATGAACCACTCGATCTCAACTACCCAAACCAAACCTGAAGATAAGTAAACATCCATGCTCCCAATCTATCATAATCTCCAAATCATCATTCCAAGGCGTCAAATCCAAAACTAAGCCAACAAGCCTGAACTAAGGCCAAATACTTAAATTGACCTTACTATCCAAATCAGACATACCCTTACTATATCTTGTCAAAATTAAAAATGAAACATAGCTGAAGCACTAATCACTGTAGAGGATAAACCACGGGCTGGTAACACAAGTAATCAATTCCATAACTGTTGAAGTACATGAATCATTAAGGCATACTCAAGAACTTACCAAGGCTACAAATAGTACTAGTAATAGCCAAAACTCAAGCAACTCAATAGAATGCAACTTTTTCCAAAAACTGGCCAATCCAATACTCCACCTCAGCAACAAATACTCAATTACCAACTTAGAAAATGGTCACTAGAAAGATCACCTATTTCCAACTCTCTTAACTCCCCTAAGATAAGAACTACATCACGGAAAGAACAGAGCATTCAACTCTACTCCAATACTATGATCAAACCATAACCATAAGACAAACCTGACAAACCTGAAAGACGTATCCAAGATCTCTCAATATCAAAATCAAAAGTACTATGGTGCAATGAACTAGTCAAATAGGAAGAATGAAACCCAAATTGGTTGATCTCAAAAATTGCTATACAACCTAATCGCCAACTCTAGAACCATAACTGAACAAATGAAGGACAGTTTACCTTCACTGCTATCATCAACTCTACAACTGATCTAGCATACCCAACAAAAGTGGAAAATAATAAACCTCACCTTGCTATAAGAAAGAAATCCTCAAACCAAGCTATCCTTCCAAGATAATGAATGAGAATCACTAGGAAGGAAAATTCTAACTAGATACTGCTAGTCTAGACGTCTACCAAAAGAGTATCAATAAACATCAAGAAATAACAATAGTAACAAAAATAATATAAACATCAGTATAAAGAGTAGGTGGTACAACAATGAAAATCAATAGAAATTACCAGTATAGATCCATAAAAAGGCCTTATAACAAGGTAAATGGGACTTGAACCCAAATGCTACACCCATAGGGAAAATATCAATAATGATCCACTCCATCCACTACTAAAGAAAATAATCTACGGGAGTAGAACTATAATTATTAACTCTATATAAAGGCACATAATAATCGATATGAAACTATTAAGGTCTACAATCATTGATGGGTACAAGAACCCAATACACACAAATGAAAAGCTAAAGGAAGGATATAAAACCATACCTATCATGGTGAATCCAAATTTACGTACTGAAAGGGTTCGAGGGAAATTCAATCTGAAAGGGTCCAAACTTAGACTGACTATTTAAATCACCAACTGTGGCACAAGGGAACTATCTCTGACAGAAGGTTCCATAAAACTACAAGACTAATCTAAATATGTTGAATAACTAATAATCCTATGTCGAAGATAATCTCTAGACTAGTGATTGATCTTTATATAGTTGTAGCAAACCCTTAAAGTCTTAACCTGGTAAGAAACATGAGTTGGCCCTAATTGGATGATCAATTGACATCGAGAACAAAGTTTTGTCTGCATATATAGATAACCTTGCCAAAGTCTCGTCTGCATCTATAGATAACCTTGCATTATCCATCTAGGACAAAATAGAGTCAAAGAACTTACTTAAGGTTCATAGAAATATGAACACACAATAAGCAGTCAAGAATAGAATTTCCTAAGAATGCCCTATAGCCTTTCGAATATAGGTTACAAAACTCTTTGCACTGAACCGCAGGACTCTACTAGACACTTAGATCCTGTACCAATACTCGAATAGACCTGGCTCTATTACTAATTTGTCACGACCCAATTTGTCAGGTCATGATGACCCCTACTCTCACCCACCAATAGGTACCAAGAGAAATGAAGAAAGAATGTGGAATAAATATAGTAAAAGGCTAAAATACAAAAGATAGTCCTAAAATCTAGTGAAATCAGTACAAAAGCTTCTAATGTAATAGAATTACAAAATGAAGTACTAAATGAAAATACTGATACAACCCATCTCTTAATAAAACATCGAGATTAGACTAGTACATAGGAGGGAGAATAGAAATACTTCGAATACTAGGATGACACCATATGCCTTCGAACTATAGTTTCTCTATATGATGTAGACAACAATGGAGAGAACCCATACTATGGTCTGCAGGGTGTAGAAGTGTAGTATGAGTACCAAATACATGGTACTCAATAGGCAATCGTCGACTGTGCTCTAAAGATAATGAAAATATACATAACATGCAAGAAAGAATATAACTACACGAAAATATCCAAGAATTAACAAAGCAAGACAGAGTACACAATAAGATAACTATCTTATTCCAGTCATACTCCGAGGCCTAAGTACTATACCATATACCGCTAGCCTTTATACAACCGAAGAGCAGAATAATGATATATATAGTAGTCTACAAGGCCAAGAAATGGATATACAACATGAACAAATGATTGTAGAGAGGGATATAAGGTAATACCCTAATTACATATTGATAGATACAAATACATAAACAAGGCTAACTCAAACGTACAACCTAAGTAGTCATACTAGCATCCTAAGTCCTCCTAATCATAGTAGAAATTAGTGCAAACATAATGAGGGTCTAAAACCATAATGACTAACTATAGGATAATCATGCATTTTAAAATAATTGTAAGATAAAGGAATTAAAATCATACCTCAAATATCAATAGCAGTCCAATAATCGAATTGTCACAAACAAACCATAGTAAAAATAATAATATAAAGTAATTGGCTAGCCTAGACAAATAATTCCTAAACAGGGACCTATAACCCAAAAAGTCCAATCAACTTACAATACACTGCAAATAATACTCAACACTTATACCTTTGTAACCTTTCCATAAGGCTGATAGATATAGGCACATACTAGTGATAGGCAATGTGCATACAAGGATGAATGCAAAGTATAAACCATACTTTTATAACCGAACCAACTACCATAGTGTAACCCAGTGTATACACCTCCTCCATCTCGAAGGCTCACAAAGGTAGCACCTACGATGACCTCTCTTCTCTAGTATGATAGCTCACGAATGAAGGGCCCTTAGGGGTTTAGGATTACCCTTACACACCGACCTGGTCCCGATTTGGGATTTATAATAACAATTATCATTATCAATCTACTCCGTCTAGTACCATACGAGCTAGAATCATGGCTAAAAAGTATATATCTGCAAATCTATTGCCTGAGGTTAACTCTGGAACTAAATCATCATTAAAGTATAGAAAGGATCGGAATCTATCATGACCAAGGTAAATAGTAATAAGAAAATCATGGATCAAAATCTATCTTGGTCAAATCTCTAAAACATCATATTTAGTCTCAAAGGTTCATAAGGTATTCATTATGATGGTATGATTCCCATGATGAAGAAATTCATTTTAAAAGTGAAAAGTAGGAAAAAGCCCCTTATTAGAAAAAATGGTAGTAAACTGATATTTTTTGTTGGAATTGTACCATTTAAAGTTTTTGTGAGTATGAATGTACCGAATCCATGCATGCCATCGCTATTATCCAAACAATAAGATTATAAACATCTAAATGTCTATAAACTATGGCCACATCCTTTACAAGGATAAAACACTTTTTACGATCCAAGCAATTGCATAATCACGACATTAAGCCCATTAATACATAACAAACATGATCATTTCATAATTTAGAAAACATCATAATCCACCAAGTAAAGTACTAAACCTTGTACTAAAGGGTTATTAACCTTAACAATTCTAAACATACTAGCAACCTGAGGAAATAAAATTATAGAACAATAATGAGTATTTAACCTTAAGGGTCAATTCACCCATCAACTGCTAGAACTCATAATTTAGGCTACATCACGATATTCAACCCATAATTGCAGTGTAACATCCCTATCTAACATCGTTTTCTATCCTAAATTGCATCCTAACATCCCTATCTAACATGAAAGATATATAATACACTATCTCATGAAGAAGAGTAGACTCAAGCATACCTCGATGTCGAATCGTAAATCCTTGAATCGCCAATAAATTGTCTGTCTTTGCTCCACAATTCCAAAATAATATCAAGTTATCAAAATAGCAATCTACACATCGTTAAGAGTAAAGCAAGACCTAAATTTTTATATAAAAGGTCGTGTTCAACTTTGGATAAAAATGATCTTGTGGGACCCACAAACAAAATCCAAAATTGAATCTGTCACGTGGTCCCTCGAACGACAAGGAATGTGTGGTCAAAAGTTGAGCATAGATGGAGCACAAATCGGGTCTCAAATCAACCCTTAAATTTAAAAATTTTAAGACCTAAATCTATGAATTTTACAATGAATTAGGATGGAATTTGATGAAAAAATATAGTAGAAAATAACCAAGGAGAGTTAGGCTAGATTACCTTAGCTTCTTTGGATGATTTTCCATGTTTCCTCTCTTTTGAGCACTCAATATAGTGTGAAAATGGTGGAAAATTAGGTAGGGAAAAAAAGGATAAATAGGCTACAACCGATACCTGGGTGCTAAAACGTCTATCGCTAAAGTGGAAACGCCAATGCTTAAGCAGTCTAGCAATGGTATAGGGTGCCTTTAAAGTGGACCTAATAGCGCTATAGCGAGCATTGCTTTAGTAGCCATTGACCACTTTAAGTGGACTCTGACCATTGGACCAGGGCCGCGAAAGCGACCCATGTGCGCTAAATCGGTCATATCAGATGCCATGCACAAGATTTTGACCAAGTCCAGAACAAACTTCGATCAGGTGCTCGAGATTCATTCAGAACTGCGTGCATATAATCAAACTATGTTAACATACCAAATTTGATGTTTTGACATTAATGAAACCATCAAAACTTTTATCCGAGATCGTTTTGACTAAGTGTAGAGTCCATATCTATTGGGGCAAGACATATTTTGATTCAAACTAAAAAAACTAAAAACAAAATTATAATTCAATTTTGATTTTTGTTTTTCAATTTTTCGGACTGGTTTTGATTTCAAATTTTAGAAATTCGATTAAACAATTCAATTTTGTGTTTTCAAAAAATAAATTCGATTAAACCAAAAAATTGAAATTTTAGAGATAATATATATATTTATATATATATAACCCTCTATTCATTATTAAGTATAAATACAGAATAGCCCTAATGTCTTACATCCCTAAGTATTCATTTCAACACTCATTGTTTCAGCGGTTCCTCGAAGACAACGAGTGTCGAGTCAGTTCACGGTCGTTCTTAAGTAACTCGTGTATGTTGCATCCCTAAGTAACACTCTTTGTTACGTCCCTAAATAACTCATGCATGTTGAGTTATCTATATTTAGGAATGAAAAATAGGTTCGAAAAAAATTATTTTTCTAAAAAAATCACCAATTTTAAATGCCTAGTCAAGACAAAGAAGGGCTCACTACTTTAATCTTCAAAATTGAAATAACCGAACTGAATTTGTAAAAACGAACCAAACTCACTTCATTTAGTTTTGATTACAATAGTCATTTTCATTAATCCGAAAACTAAAAAACCAAACCAATATTAAACAATCAAATCGAACAAACCAAATGCCCATCCCTAATACATAGTTTCATTTTTAATATAATCCACCTAATAATCCAAAATGAGTCTGAAAGTCTCAGGACCTGACCAAGGATCCTCGTAGTATAAAATCAACGTTCTAGAGCTACTGGTATTGTTGGAATTCTAATTCGAGGTCATCTACTAGGAGTTTTGGTCCGAGGATAAATCCTTTGTAGTAAAAGCTCCAAAACAAGGAAAATGATCATAAAATTCAAACAACTTATTTGATAACTGAACCGACAGCTCCTGCAAGACATAAATAACCTGTAGTTGTTGTAGAAAGGCTTGAAATATCGGAAATGCATATAAATAAAAGAAATGACCTGGAGGGTCATTACAACTATTTCCAACTACGATAAGGAAGCCTAAGATACTAAATGACTACTTTAGGTTGTACCATTTAGTTAGACTTGTTTATGTATATGTATAAATACGTGTAGCTATAGTGTTACTGTATATCCCTCTCTTCATTTCTTCATGTTTTATATCCATTTCTTAGTCTTGTATACTACTATATATCCTTCTTCTACGCTTTATTTATATATTGGCCAGCGATATGTGGTATAGTGCTTAGGTTCCTGAGTATGGCTAGAATAGTAGTATTGTATTCTTATTGCCTCCATATTTTTATTAGGTTAGTTACATGGATAGTTTACATTCCTTCTTTCATGTCATTTATATTTATCTTTAGAGCTTCGTCGGTAGTTGCCTATTAAGTACCATATGTTGGTACTCATACTACACTTCTGAAGCCTGCAACTCATAGTACGAGTTCTAGACGTCTACCAAAAGAGTATCAATAAACATCAAGTAATGACAATAGTAACAAAAATAATATAAACATCAGTATAAAGAGTAGGTGGTACAATAATGAAAATAAATAGAAACTACCACTATAGGTCCATAAGAAAGCCTTATAACAAGGTAAATGGGACTCGAATCCAAATGCTACACCCATAGGGAAAATATAAACAATGATCCACTCCTTCCACTACTAAAGAAAATAATCTACGGGAGTAGACCTATAATCATAAACTCTATATAAATGCACACATTAATCGATATGAACCTATAAAGGTCTACAATCATCTATGGGTACAAGAACCCAATACACACAAATTAAAAGCTAAAGGCAGGATATAAAACCATACCTGTCATGGTGAAATCCAAATTTATGTGCCTAAAGCGTTCGAGGGAAAATCAATCTGAAAGGGTCCAAACTCAGACTGACTATTTGAATCACCAACTGTGGCACTAAGGGAACTATCTCTGACAGAAGGTGCCACAAAATTACAAGACTAATCTGAATGAGTTGAATGACAAATAATCCCATGTCGAAGATAATCTCTAGACTAGTGATTGATCTCTCTATAGTCAAAGCAAAACTCCTAAAGCCTTAACCTAGTAAGAAACATGAGTTGGCCCTAATTGGCTAATCAATTGACGTTGAGGGTACTCCCAACTGAAATGGCCATGCTCCTCACAATCATAGCATACCTAAGGTACTCTAGGCGAGCAAGGAACATATACTAAATCTTTCTAAACAACCAATTCATGTTTGGGGCACTCTCTAGATCAATGTCCCATATTGCCACAACCAAAAGAAGCTTCCAAAATACTCTGAGATTTTGTCACTTCTAATACAGAATAACCTTCATGGCCTGAAGACTCATACCAAATACGCTACAAGGTCCGGTGAGAACTCTGCCCATTGTGCTCACCATGACTAATTTGAGATCCACCCATAGAGTAAAACATTACTTGCGTAGAACGGATAGGCTACAAGTAAAGCTCACCTCTTCTTGAAGGATCCTTACTCCTAAATGGAATACTAATAGCACTGTAACAGTGACATGGCCTCTTATCAACGACCTGACAGAAGGAAGACCCATCTGTTATCAAGTGCTCCGATGCCAAATAAAGTGGCAATGCTAATCCTCTAATAAATACATGCACTATGTCATGTTGTGAAGGATATGGAATAGGAATATGTTTGTCCCACTGAAGAAACCCAATTTCATACTCTAAAACCAACAAGAAAACCTATGAATAGAAATAAACACAACTCTGTCCTAAGAACTACATGATGAACCGAATGTCATCCCTGGTTATGATGTATCAACAAAAATACTTGATATCCCTAATGTTGAATCTCAAAAGGTTTAAACCATCACAAACTCGACTAGAGCTTGGGCTAGCCCCAAATTCTTCTGACGCTGAAGATCTTCGACATCCATCCCTAACTCCCTGGTCCGACACTGCACTGAAGCCCTATAACACGTACCAAAGTCTTATCTGCATCTATAGATAACCTTGCATTGTCCATCTAGGACAGAATTGAGTCAAAGAACTTACTTGATGTTCATAGAAATACGCACAAACAATAAGCAGTAAAGAATAGAATTTCCTAAGAATGCCCTATAGCCTTTCGAATATAGGTTACAAACATCTTTGCACCGATCCGCCGGACTCTACTAGACACTTAGCTCATGTACCAATACTCGGGTAGACCTGGCTCTATTACTAATTTGTCACGACCCAATTTGTCAAGTCATGATGACACCTACTCTAACCCACCAGTAGGTAAGTTAATCCATAGTCCAAAACTACTAGTAATGGACTACCAAGAGAAATAAAGAAAGAATGTGGAATAAATATAGTAAAAGGCTAAAATACAAAAGATAGTCCCAAAACGTAGTGAAATCAAAACAAGAGCTTCTAATGTAATAGAATTACAAGATAAAGTACTAAATGAAAATACTGATACAACCCATCTCTTAGTAAAACATCGAGATTAGTCTAGTACATAGGAGGGAGAATAGCAATACTTACAATACTAGGATATCACCCTATGTCTTCAAACTATAGTTGCTCTACATGATGTACACAACAATGGCGAGAACCCATACTATGATCTGTAGGGTGTAGAAATGTAGTATGAGTACCAAACACATGGTACTCAATAGGCAATCACCGATTGAGCTCCTAAGATAATGCAAATCTACATATCATACAAGAAATTATGTAACTACACCAAAATATACAAGAATTAACATAGCAAGATATAGTACACAATAAGGTAACTATCTTATTCCAGTCATACCCAGGGGCCTAAGTACTATACCATATATTGCTGGCCTTTATACAATTGAAGAACAGCAGAATAGTATATATGGTAGTCTAAAAGACCAAGTAATGGATATACAACATGAATAAATGACGGTAGAGAAGGATATATGGCAATACCATAACTACATATTAATAGATACAAATACATAAACAAGGCTAACTCAAAGGTACAACCTAAGTAGTCATACTAGCATCCTAAGTCCTCATAATCATAGTAGGAATTAGTGCAAACATAATAAGGGTCTAAAACTATAATGCCTAACTATAGGATAGTCATGCATTTTAAAATAATTGTAAGGTAAAGGAACAAGGATCATACCTCAAATATCAATAGAAGTCCAATAATCATCTTGTCACAAACTAACCATAATAAAAATAACAATATAAGGTAATAGGATAGCCTGTATAAATAATGCCTGAACCGGGACTTATAACCCAAGAAAACCAATCAACGTAAAATACACCGCAAGCAATACACATCACCTATATCTTTGTAACCCTTCTACAAGGTTGATAGATATAGGTGCATACTGGTGATAGGCAATGTGCATGCAAGGATAAATGCAAAGTATAAACCATACTGTTATAACCGAACCAACTACCATAGTGTAACCCAGTGATACACCTCCTCCATCTCGACGGCTCGCAAAGGCAGGACCTACGACGACCTCTCTTCTCTAGCATGATAGCTCACGAATGAAAGAACCCTAAGGGTTTAAGAGTACCCTTACACCCCGACCTGGTCCCGATCTGGGGTTTCTAATAATAATTATCATTATCAATCTACTCCTTCTAGTACCATACGGGCTTGAATCATGGCTAAAAAAGTGTACATCTATAAATCTATTGCCTGAGGTAAGCTCTGGAACTAAATCATCATTAAAGTGTAAAAAGGATCGAAATCAATCTTGGCCGAGGTAAATAGTAATAACAAAATCATGGATTGAAAGTAAATTATCATACCAACCCAGACTTGCAAGTATCCTTCATAGCTAACCATATATAGGTTTAAGGGGATTTTCAAGTGCCTTTTCATTTACCATATTAAACCACTTAGGGGAGTTCTAGTTTCCCCAAAAGCATAACCATTTAGACCATTACCTTTCCAAACCATTTAAATCAATTCCATTAATGCATTCACTTGAGGGATTTCCATGTATCCCGTAAGGTTTTCAAAATAGACCTACCATGGCCACCAAAACGTTTACCCTTTAAACCATTCCAAACCATTTAGACCATGCCAAGCATTTAAAGAATTCATATAATTTAAACTATGTAAAACTAACCAAAACTATATAGAGTTCCATTACCAAACCAAACCATGCAAGAGTCCCAATGAATGTTCCACAACAGAGTAAAAACATTCTTTGAGGCATTTCATCAAACATGTTGAGGGTATACCTTTATCAAGAAAACAACCAATGTGTAAACCACCATAATTAGGGGTACTCAAGACCCATTTGTTAAACCATAACCGACTAATAACCACATATGCAAACCATTATCAAAATCATGTAAAACATAGTTTAAAGCAATACCAAACCACATGCATCAAGACCCTCAACACATATTTTGAAAACCACCATTCAAGATTCATTAGTCAATGTTTAAAAAACAATACACACGTCTTTAGTTTGAAGAAAATAATGAGGGAACAAGTACATGCCTTACACAAGAAGATTCACAAAAGAAATCTCGACCTTTAAGCCATTTGAAGAACACATGAAGAAACCCTAGTGTGCAATCTTCAAGAGAGTGTTTGAGATAGTGTTTGAAGTGTTTTAATACTCTAACTAGTTTAATGGAAGGCCACCAAAGGTTATATAACATGACGACATAAGGGTTTAGGAGTAGGAAATGTCTAAACTACCCTTTTCTTAAAAATTAAAACATGTCATGTTTAGAGGTATGACTCTTCCTTACCACTCATACCCTAGGGTACGAGTGGTACCCCAACTTATACCCAAACCTTGACAAGACCTTACCTACTGGCTTATATATGACTCCACCTCCCTAACTTATACCTAAGTGTATGAGTGACACCCTCAATCATATCCAACAGTCGTACCTAGGGAAGACTGCACAAGACTAAGACAATCATACACCATACGACTTGTCCTACACCAGTCGTATGCTCTTATACGACTCATACCTAGTGAGTCATATCTTGGGAGGTAGACAGGAAAACTATGCTGCCTAGGGTATGATTGAACCATTAAGATACCCCACAAGTCGTATTCAAGGGTATGAGTGGTGCCCTTGAGTCGTAACAAGTCAAAAGGTCCAAAACTTGAGAAATTTTGCAAGGGTCCAAATCCTAGGTTGTTACAGTCTCCCCCACTAGGATCATTCATCCTCAAATGATGGGTAAGGGCAGAATAAGCACAAGATAACCCATTAAACTTTACCTCAACCAAGATAGGAAGCAAGGACACACAACATAGGTGAGAAAATCACTATATAACCCAAACACGATCTATACCCCAACACCTTCATTCCGACCTCTAACAAAGTTAGAAAATAAATATGCGAGAGGAACCATTCCTCACCTTTAACCACTTTAGAAAATGAAAAGACATGCTGAAGATCACACTTTACGCATAAATTTTTGGAACCAAGAACCAACGCAGACACTTGGACTCCATGTTCCCAGCTGCATTTCAAATGACTTTCTTGAACTTTTAGTTCCACCATAGGACCTTTACCAAAGCCATACCTTAGTTGTTTTCAACCAGCGAACTTACCAATCTAAGATCCTCATCGGGACCTCCCCAAAAGAACAAAGAACCCAAGATTCCAATATCACCCAAAGGAACCAACCAACCTATGACCATCCACACCTCACCCCAACACAACACATAGATTATCGGATGAATGAACTCATGCTATAGGGCAAGTACAATTTTATTTAGAATTTACCAAGACACACCACCACAAAAGTTTGAGTTAAACTATACACCACCACTTCAACATTCAAGCCCAGCGCAAGCTAAAAGAAGTTAACTTAGGCCACTAGGTTCTACTCCTTACCTCTATCCTGAAATACTACTCTGCTTTCATTGCCATTATAACATAGAAATCATGAGTAAAGGACATAGACAAACCATATATAACCAGTGTAACCAAAACCCCCAATCTTTAAAAGCCATGCAATCACTATTCCATAAAGATAGTACATAACACCACGCCTTACCAAACCTCTTAGTACCCAACACAACTATAGGTAAACCTACAAATCACAACATTTAAGGCTATTTCTTATATACTCATGGTATGATCTATCCTTCTAGAGATCTAGCACCATTCAATATTTCACAAAGGATTTTCACCACCTATTCCTTTCCTAATCATTTCCCATGACAACAACCTTACCTTACCTTCTAAAACCTTAACTCTAATAGTCACCCTAGACTCTACCCCACTTAGAGACTTCTATATTCCCTATTTCAATGCACTATCATACATCTCAAACCACTACTATCCTATCATAAAAAGAGTCATTTAAGAAATTGAATTACAAGAGCTATCCATGCCTTCCAAGGCAAGATCCCAAAGATAAGACACGACACTATAGGCATGAAGTACTTCACAATAACCACCTAGACCATAATGAAGAAACATCCCGACCAAACCATACCATAAGAGAAGTCCTTAAGACTGGATACCGAAAGAAACAAAACCACACATACCATGAGTAACTTACCACAAGGACATGACTCATATACTAGGGATAAGGAAAATGCAAGATGTGAACCTTAAGAATAAGAGCCATAACAATACATACAACACTAGTAGAGTACTCTATTAACCGAGATAGAAGAATGTCACTAAAATATGTGACCCGGCCTTCCCTTTAACTTCACCGCTAAAACAAAAGTTTAATATTAACCATCAACCTTCACCCTATTACATCTACAAGCACAACACTCCACCCTAATGGGTGTCACCGAGGGCATACACTAAGGACCCTTGGTTTTCTATACCCAAAACCTTATTCAACCAAATGCTACATAGAGCCTGACATAGACATAAAAAACCATGAGACAAAATTAACTCTGATGTTTTTAACTAATCCTAAACCATTTAAATTAAATCATGACCACCAAGGTCTTTCAAAAAACATTTAGATCCAACCCAAACTAATTTATGTTCCCCATAACTATTTATACAATGTAAGGATTCAAGAATAGCCAAACCATATGACAAAAATTTATTCAAGGGAAATTTCAAAAACATTTTGAGGGCATATATTTTCCAAGTTCAAAACCAAGTAATTTGGAAATCTACAGTACCTCAAAATCCATTTCCTATTCCCATACGCCCAACAATGTTAATAAACATTAATAAAACGTGAATGATGTATCACAATTTATAAAAGAATCGATTAAGTGAGTAATCATGTCAAGACCCTTAATTGTGTCAAAATCAATATTTAAAACCATGAATTTAATAATTGATTTCATGCCAAAAGTAAAGTACAAGTATAGGGACAAAGATATATTCAAGCTCCATAATCTAACCTGTCGAATGACTAGAACCCCAGTCCCTCCTTCAACCTAAACTTTCAACCTATAAGTCACAACTTTCTCACTATTGTAATTCCTAAGTCATCAACCTTATCCAACCTTCCATTTTACCTCTATAACTCATGCATTGCTACTCCCAAGATTACCATACTCCTTTTTATCAAAATTAAACATCTTGATTAAAGCCTAGGATCTACCAACCACTATGTACTACTAGTAAAGTAACTTTATAGAATACATATAAGCATGGTACACCCCATAAGAAGGACCGTCCAAATCCCTTATTCACCTACCGACAACTTATTCACTTTCTAAGAACTATTCCCCTTATGCATACAAGAATAAAACACTCTACAGAGAGATACTAGAACAGATGAAACCTCTATCTAAAAGATCCCTTAATTTCTCTTTAAATTCTTTAACTCCACCAAAACTATTCTATAAAAAGGAATAAAAATTTGGACAAATATCTGAAATAAGAACAACCCCAAACCAACCTCCCCATTAGAAAGAAACCATGAGGGTATTAGAAAGGACCGCAAAAAATTCATCCACTACCAAAACCAAACAAAACAAAAACTTTTCATGTTAGAATCTTTAACTCGGACTGTATAATAAAGACACCCGTTGGAGATCAACCTCCGAGTTATATGATATAATATAACCTTTCCCTTATTAGCTAGGGAATAAAATATTATCCCATTACAAAATTAACACGCCAAGGAGCCTAACAAGTCTGACAATCTAATTAATGAAAAACATGAGTACAACTAATCCATTCCCCTGAATGATATCAAAATTTACCATATTCGAGACACACAAATCCACCAAGACACTTTTACTACCAATAGATACCGTACACCCCCTAGACTCTGTTGGCAATCAAAAAGTCATCTACCGAGGTAGAAACAAAAAAAAGAAAAGAGTTCGAAATAACCTTGGGACCACATCCAAAATACACAACCATAAATAAGGTCACAAAAGAGAGAAAACCCCGAACCAAGTAAACCATACACATCATAAGAAAAGAAGTTTTCAATGTACAAATATTAGCATCAAAATATGACTTGGACTTTCGAGAAAGAGTAAGAATATTGAGAAAATCCTGACCACTGCCGGAGCCAAAGGCAGTAGCTAATACTCTATTTGCCTAAGCGACAACCCTTATGGAACATCCCCATCACACGAGCCCAACCAACCACATCTAAAATAATAATTCCTTTCTCTCTCGTAACAACCACAATGCGACCATCCATAAAATTTATAAAGAAAATAGAATGATGAGGATTGGGCTCCAATGGGAAAACCAGAAGCTGCTACCCATGACCGGGTCTGTGCCTAATAAGTTGGACTAGATCTATCCATATTATTTTTTAGTAGAACAGGTAAGTTTCCATGAACTTTTGCATCATTACGAAGGCCTGATACGAAGAGTGAACAAAAGAAGATTGTTAAAAGAGTTCAAGACCTAGGACACCACAGCCCCAAAATAGAATAACCAAAAATGTGAAACATCTTAAATGCCTCATATCCTCCTGATTATAAGTGTGGTGCACAAAACAGTCATAAGTAAGACTCTACTCTACAGTCTTTGTGGACATCCCATGACACCAAAATCTAAAGCTCTGATACCAACTTGACATGACCCAAACTAGGGCCTTGTCGTAATGGGTAATCCCGAGCCCAACCAGGATCGAGAACCGCCCTTATTTCCCAACCCAACCACCAAATACATACCTTGAGTTGATTGAAGTCTGAACATATAAAAGATAGTGTATCCAACCATGTGGTGACTTTGGGATAAGTCTATATCCGAGACCAACCCAACCAAGTCCAACCACCCAATAACCTATCAAACCAATGTGGAAACCATAAACCAATACCATGATAATAAGATAATGTATGTTTGTACATATAAAAAAACAATCCATAACATACCCTAGTTCATAGTTGTCCATACAAAGCCTGTAGATAAACCAAAGAGTACCTAGTTGGGATATGCCCCCGACAATAGCCAAAAAACAAAGTCTATGAATATTGAGAAATAAGTAAAGTAAGCCAAGACATAAAATAGATGCCTTTCAAAATATGGAAGCTCACCACTTCAATCCAAGATCAACTATCCCTGATTCCAATTATAAAGCAGGAAAAGTAAAATGGACAGTTCCTTTATAGCATGGGTATATAGCCGCCAGTAGATGAGTTAATGGGTAAAAACTAGCATGCGATCAGGATAAGGATAAGATAATGCCATTTATAAAATAAAGTAAAACCATCTATAATGCATACAACCATACATATATACATAACCATGTAGGGAAAAGGAATAAATTTTAGCAGCCTTTAAAATCTTTACCTGGGCTATGTAACTTTGCCTTCCCAAACTACCTATGGGCTACTCCCTCCGCTGAAAGGGCCCTAGTGCGTGTAGCTGTACGACCAGGGAAGAAACCCTTGGGATGAATAGTACATCCCCCAAATATAGTATGAAATCATGCACACAGTCACCAAAACCAACCTCATATGGGAAAATATGAGTTTTCAATTTTGTTCCCCCCGGGACCTCCACCTTCCATGGCTTTGCTACATATCTCACCTTTATCTCCCAATTAAAACAAATTTCCAAATAACCAAACCATTTTCCATTTATTAATCAAGGCCATTGATATTGGTATCGTCATACCAACCCTTACTTGCAAGTATCATCCATAGCCAACCATATATAGGTTTAAAGGGACTTTCAAGTGCCCTTCGATCTACCGTATTAAACCACTTAGGGGACTTACATATTCCCCACATACATAAAAATTTATCCTTTTACATTTCTAAAAAATTTATACCAATTCCATTAATGCATTCATTTGAGGGATTTCTATGTATCCTGCAAGGTTTTCAAAATAGACCAACCATGACCACCAAAACCTTTACCCTTTAATTCATTCCAAACAATTTAGACCATGCCAATAAATTACAACATTCATATCATTTAAGCCATGAAAAATCATCCAAAATTATTTAGAGTTCTATTAACAAACTAAACCATGCAAGAGAATTAATGAAAGTTAAATAATAGTGTAAAAACATTCTATGAGGCATTTTATCAATGCATACCTTTACCAAGACTAAAAATAATGCATAAAACACCATAATTAGGATTACTCAAGACCTATTTGTTAAACCATAACCAACCAATAACCACATATGCAAACCATTACAAAAAACATGCCAAAACCTAGTTTAAACCAATACCAAATCATATGCATCAAGACCCTCAACATATATTTCAAAAACTACCATTGATGATTCATTAGTCAATGTTTAAAACAAAATACACATGACTTTAGTTGGAAATAAAAATAAGGGAAGGAGCACATTCCTTATACAATATGATTCATGAAATAAATCTCGACCTTTGAGCCCTTTGAAGAACATATGAAGAAACCCTAGCCTCCAATCTTCAAGGGAGTGTTTCAGGTAGTGTTTACTCCATTACCAAGTGTTATGGAAGGCTACCAAAGGTTATACAATATGAGGAAATAAGGGTTTAGTATTAGGAAATTTCCAAACTACCCTTATCTTAAAAATTGAAACTAGTCACTTCCAGGGGTACGACTCCCCTTACTACCCGTACCTTAGGGTATGAGTGGTACCCCAACTCATGCCCAAACCTTTCCATGACTTTACCTACTATTTTCTATATGAATCCAACTCCCTAATTCATACCTAAGGGTATGAGTGATACCCCCAATAATATCCACCAATCATACCTAAGGCAGACTCCACAAGACTAAGATAAAGATGCACCATACGACTTTCCCTACACCACACGAATTCTCTAATATGACTTATACCCTAGTGAGTCATATCATGGTCAGTATCCACTCCAACCATGATAACTAGGGTATAATTGAACCATTAATACACCTCCCAAGTCGAATGCAAGTGTCGATTGTACCCTTAAGTCGTACCAAGTCAAAAGGTCCAAAACTTGAGAAATTTTTCAAGGGTCCAAATCCTAGGGTGTTATAATCTATCCCTAATTAGTACATAAGAATAATGAAAATAAAATATAGGAACTACAACTGACTTGAGTCCTCAAAATAAGAGAACTCATCACCTACTAGCTAAATGTTGTGAACTATCTGACCCTAATGTGTGGACTACATATGGTACCTACATTATGAAGAAATGTAGCCATAAACACATATATATGGTCAGTACGTTGGAATGTACTGAGTATGTGAGGCATGCACTAAATCATAAAAATACTTAATGTATGCTTTAAAACTGAGGACATAAGCTATTTACTAAAATATGCATTTAAATAATGGTTGTATGTAAAAGAGAAGACATAGTAAATTTCTAACTCATGAACTAAAAATATTTCTATAAGTTGGTAAGCAGTAGAAACACGAATACTATTTGTAAATCTCAGGTTAAAGTTTAATAGGATGTAAAAATCATACTGAAGATCATGTATGAATACTGAGTGTAAATGCATAAACATGTAAAATAAATACAAGACCAAGTAAAGCATGTACATAAATAATCTAGAAAACTGAATAATTGAATGATTGATTAACTGATGACTTAGTCATGCAAACCTAAGCTGATGTGGTTTGAATACTGAACTAAAACTGTGGGAGCTAACTACAACTGAGATACCCCAACATGAGAAAAATTAGGGTCTAACTAGTAAACCCAGTTGGATAGGTGTTAATACCTTGCCATGGGTACTGACACTGATAATGTGGATCCATAAAGCTGATGTCCTAAAGGACCAGGGTGTCAATCCTAAACTGACAGATGACCCCTAAGAGGGTGTCAAGCCTAAATTAACAGGTGACCCCTCGTAACCTAGGATGACTACATTGTTCTGGAACTTAGGGATTGCTACCAATGACTTTACCTAACTGACAGATGAGCCTCCATCCCAATATTTTCTCAGTGCTAAGCTCTACTCCTAACAAAACTGACATAAAATCATAAACTAGTGCATACACTGATAACTGATATGCTCAAATATGGTTTTTTTAAAAATAATAATACATGCATACTCTAAAGAAATCATGAAGATGTTAACTTAGGTATTTAGCATGATGTAATACTGGTGAGTGCTCATTATGAAGATGTTATAAATTTCATGATTCAAACATGGTATGAATAACTTAAAATACTGAAAGCTGTAGCATGCATGATCCTCTAAGTATCGAATGCTCATAGCCCACCATCATTGAAAAATATAAATAAATCTGATAGTTTTAAAGTAATAACATGATAAGAAATTTTATGACTTATAATCAAGAATCCAACAATTTCATTAATATAACAAGTTATCATGATTAGAGTATGGAAGAATATTTGAAGTTATGAGGAAACACTATTTCATGGTTGATTTCAAAAATTTTGCAGAGAAATCATGAAATTTATACTTTTCATGGAACCCTAAATCAAAGGGAAAATTAAATTTGAGGATTCAGAAATATTAAAACATGGGTACATCATTCATAGCATGACCGTATGCTTTAAATTTGGAGTAATATCATGTAAATCATGCATGGTCATGAGAATTGCATGAATGATATAATATGGGAATAAGGAATCATGAATAATCAATAAAATATGCTTATGAGTGAAAATTATATCATGGGAGGTTGAATTTATGCTTAGAATAACAATTGGGTAAAAGCCCTAACTTTATGAAAATAATAAAATTCTTGAATAAGAATCAAAATTCGTTCTTGCGGATGAAAGGAGATCCTCATTAAATACCCACTTATCAATTACTTTCTATTCTTAAATTGATGTTTTGGGGATTTTGACTTGAAAATGAAAAACCCCAATTTATTGCTTTGGAGAAGAGAAAATTACATGTTTTTGTATTATTTTTGGTGTTGTGTTGAGAATGAGGGATTTGGGGTTGTTTTGGATTTTTATTCGGCCTTAAAATATCTTAAACTACATAATTTTGGGGTTAAAAGAGTGGGAAAAGACAAAAAATTCCTTAAAAACCATTTGGAAAAAGTCTGGAAGCAGTCCCGATGAGTTTGGCAACGACTGGTATGGTATGGACACGAGTTGTGGCTTGAATCATAATTAGAAACTCAAATTTTAGATCCTAATTCCATGTTGACAAGACCTCCTGACGACTCGTAGGGTCTAACTATGAGTCGTCATTAGAGTTGTAATCATTGGCAACTTTGATAACGCTTCAGTAATTTGGCAATAACTTTTCACCCCAATATCGGATTAAGGTGAAATAGGTATCGTTGGAAAGATAAAATTAAATTATCTATCTGTTGGTTGGTTTTGAGCTCATAAATTCTTAGTATAACAAAATCTATGATAGTTTGAAGATGACTATAGTTTTATTCTTCACAAGAATTTAATCACTAAGGGATATTTTGACTTGTCCATAAGCTAGGAGCTATTTGAGAACTTAATATATTTCCAAATCACTTATAAAACTATCAAAACATGATTTTTGATTTTTCATGAACTTGAAGCATGGTCTTAATAATGGCTTAGATTTTTGGGGTGTCATAATATCTCCTCCTTGGGATCATTCGTCCTTGAATTAAGACTAACTTGGCTGAAAGAATAGAAATAAAGAGTTGTAGTCCCTGACATGGAATTAACAGAGCTGAATATTGACATGATTACTAAATTTCTAACTAACTTCAACTAGGTTGAAAATTTGAGAAATCACTAGTACTGTCTGGCTAAATTCTGAAGTTGGATAACTAACATGATACTGATTTCTGAATCTTGAAATCTGTCATGGTTGGGACTGATTTATACTTGGAGTAAGGACTCAACTGAATTCACAATTAGAATGAAATTAAATAAATGACCCCATGGAATAGGCATATTCATGAAATTTCAAAAGTAAGACTAGATGAAAAGATGTAAATCGATAGGTGCTTATCTGTTTGATTGCTAAACTGAATTGCTGGCTATACGAACTGACTCATACTGAAAGCTTATAAATCAACTAAAATATCCCTTCAACACTCCTTGTCAGAAGTTTTAATAACATTAGGAGAAAAGGATTTTTTGGGCAAGATCTGAGTAAGAAATCTGAATAAGCAATCGCAACATGGCTACAACTCTATAACATGGAATATTTTCCTATAAAACATAAGATAGGGTATAATTACTATGCCTTAGGTAATGCAAGTGCCCACTTTCAATCTTAGAGACACAAATCAAATACTCCCTCAACTATAATTTTTCTCTTAAATATTAACCTTCTTTTGACGCTACTTATAATCTTCACATGGGAATTGATAACTCCATCTACTAAATTTTGAGATGAACTAAATTCTCTCACCATGTTAAAGACTACTCAAATTCACAAGTTACCCCACATAACACCATAATACTAGTCTAAACCACAGATTCAATATCCTATGTGTTTTCACAGCTCTTATCTCAAGAATAATATTCATTACCACTTCAACAACTAACTTTAACCTCTTCCCAGGAACTTACTAATGTAAAATGTATTTATTTACATATATACTAGAATGACATTCAAGCCTATAATTATAACCACATATGACCTTCTAGGCAACTAACCCACCTAGGAATTTTCCCATATTCTCTAATACCTCTATTAATAACAACTTTCTTGCATTATTACCAAGAAGACACCCCTATAATATTCAACTAACTACGACATATACCAAAGCTTGACCTCAATCATCCTTAACACTTATATCCTTAGATAAAAAAAGCATACAACAATCTTTCCCTAATAAGGAATATTTACTCTCTCCCATCTAAAATATTACTGAAAGTTTAGAATATGAGTACCTGAATCATGAAAGAATACTATACATAACTTTGATGCTTAACTGAGGCATGAGGAATAAAGTATCAAAGGAATGAATTCATTAAAGAGGTAAAAACTGAGGACATACAAGCAATAATCTAAATTTAACTAGTCATTAAGAGTGTTCCATGAGTTCTGTGAACTATGCATACTGTAAAACATAAGTACATGAGTCATGAGCTACATGACCTGATCTTTGGAGTTCATAAATTCATGGAATATGAGTCGTGCTTCTCAGTGAACTGGTACTCCTTATACTAGGAACTGGGAGCGTACATTATTCTATATAAAGTGCATGAAAAATAGATATGATCATGGAGCTGACTTGTAAGGCATGAGTAGATATATTGATGACTAAAGTTCAAAAATTTTCACTGAGATAAGGATTTGTCAAGTATCTTCCATCCCCTACCATTGTTCTAGAACTCACTAGCATGACTACTAGAATGTGAAAACCTGGCTTAGTTCCTTGTTCTATCATCTACCCCTTAGATTTTAGCCATCATTCTAAGTCTACAGACCCCTTTAATAAACTCTAAACCAAACTACAACCACTCTAATCTAGAGTTTGAGATATAACAATACACATAAATAATAAATTCACCCTGAAAGACTATATCTTAAAGTGTAAAACCCACTACTGGTACTTTATTTTAAGATAGAACTCTAAACTTTCTACAACCTCAATAATTATTATATAATAACTTAAACACTTACTAACTTAGAATCTTCAGGAGTATCACCATACCCTGAGTTCATACCATCTAGAACTTCAAACTCTTCTTTTCATTAGCTCAATCATCCATGATTAAAACTTAGATTATAATACTTGACATGGACATACACATAACTTCTTATACACAAATACCTACTTATTACTACTGGATAAAAATCATGAAACGCTAATCCACAAAAAATTTATGATCATACTCAACCTTAACAAGATTCTCTATTATTGAGGTTACTGCCTAATCTCTACCCCGACTAAAGAATTACATACTCTAAGTTTCCCTTAACTAAGAAACACCTTTCAAAGTGGTATTAAACAAACTACACAACACCTTTTTGGCTCCATGGATACATAATCTACTAAATTTAGATAAAAACTATCCCTACCTTACTGCTACTAAACTTCTAGGTTCATGCTTGTAACTCTAGATAATATGCCTTTATGGGATTTTGAGAAGGTATCTGAGGGCATATCTGACGTTGTCTTAGTGCATGATTTACATGAATAAGAATGAGATCTTTTAAATATTAGAACTTAAAGTCACTAATGGGATCCTTTTGAGCCAGCGTACAATCACATAACTGTCTGTGGGGACTATTTGAGAAAACTCTATCGATAGGAATTTAAATTTGACTACTTCTATTACCTAAAAAATAAGGCAGAGTTTGCATTAAAGGAGCAATTTAAGAATTTTTATAAGTTTCTTAGAGAACATCTCTGCTGCACGATCTGAGATAAGAAAGAAGGGAAACATTTCTTAAATACCTTGTAACCCCTCAAAGAAAATTATAAACATATTTGTACCATTCCGCAAGACTCTACAAGACATGACTTTAAAGACACCCTAGGATACTTGAACCTTGTTCTCTGATACCAAGTTTGTCATAGCCCAAGACTACTCCTAGTCGTAAAACGATTCTTAGAACCATAAGTGATCCCAAGCTAACCCATGTACTGGTATGATACTTGAGCAACTAATTTTTTTTGTATATATATATATATATATAAATGCTAAATAATTGAGTGAAAGCATAATCAACATGAGATAAGATGTTTCAATACATAACTGATCAAAGCTTACAATACAAAAATCTAAGAAATAGGGACTTAAATTACAAATACTTGACTTTAACTGACCATCTTTGAAGTCTCTACTATACTTACTATAGGAAGTAGGGATATGACCCCCAAATATCACTAATTAATGCATAAGAATAATAAAATTAAAATATAGGAACTACAACTAACTTAAGTCCTCAAAATAGGAGAACTCATCACTTGTTGGATGAATGTTGTAAATTATCTGACTCTGGTGTGTGGGATACATCTGGTACCTATATTATGAAGGAATGTAGCCACAGACACATATATGTGGTCAGTACATTAGAATGTACTGAGTATGTATGACATGCACTAAATCATATAATTACTTGGTGTATGCTTTAAAACTGAGGACATAATCTATTTGCTAAAATTAAATCATGGCTATATGTAAAAGCTGGAAGACATAGTAAAATTTCTAATTCATGAACTAAAAATATTTTTGTAAGCTGGGAAGCAGTAGAAACATGAATACCATATGTAAATATCTAGTTAAGGATGAATATGATGTAAAAACCATATTGAAGATCACGTATGAATACTGAGCGTGAATGCATAAACATGTAAAATGAATGCAAGACTAAGTAAAGCATGTGCAAAAATAATCTGTAAAACTAAATAATTGAATGACTGATAAAATGAATACTTGGTCATGTAAACCTAGGCTGATGTGGTCTTAATACTGAACTGATACCATAGGAGATAACTACAATCGATATACATCATTATAAGCAAAATCGGGGTCCAACTAGTAACCTAAGTTGGATGGATGTTAATAGTTTGCCATGGGTACTGACACTGAAGGCGTAGATCCACAAAGATGATATCCCAAAAGAACTGGGAGTCAAGACTAATTCATGGGTGAACCTTGAGAGGTTGTCAAGCCTAAACTGACAGGTGATCCCTTGCTACGCTGGCTCCGTAGTTTTAGAACATAGGGATTGCTACTAACGACTCTTCCTAACTGACAAGAGAGATGACATCCCTGCATTTACTCGGTGTTAAGTTCTACTCCCAACTGAACTGTCACAAAAGCATAAACTAGGTATGCACTTATAACTGATATGCTCAAATATGGTATTTTGAAAGTAACAACGCATACATACTCTGAAGATATTATAAACATGTTAACTGAGGTATTTAGCATAATGTAATACTAGTGAGTACTCAATATGAAGATGTTGTAAATTTCATGGTTTAAACATGATATGAATAACTTGAAATACTAAAAGATGTAGCATGTATGATTATCTAGTGTCACGACTCGAGGATACCCCCTAATTGCGAAAATGCTGCTTATGATCATAAGTGACCACAACCTACCCCATGAACTGGTACCTATTGTGAGTACTAAGTAATACAATAATATATTACATGAGCGGAAGATGCACTAATAAGGTACTGTAAAATTGAACACTGGAATTCAAAGATAAGCATATGTGAATATCAGATAAAATACTGGAAACCAAACCATCTATCTGAAACAACTGTTAATACTGAAATAACTGACTGACTATCTAACTGATTATTTAAAGACTCACCACTACTACTGCTCAGTAATGCTAAGTTATATATGAATGGTTGGGAAACTGAGCAGCTAAACCTATGTTATAAGACAACATAGTGCAAAGAAAAGTATGCGATCAGTACTTCGAATATTCTGGTATATGAGATGAGGACTGGCTGAAATGCATAAAATAACTGATCATGAATGGAAAAACATGTAATGTATGAGAATGCAAGACCAAGCATAAACATATAATAAAAATATTCTGAAATCTGAAAGACTAAAATCTGTATAACTAAATGACTAAAAAATATACACTTGGTTAAGCAAACCTGAACTAGGATACACTGTAATACTGACTGAAATTGTAGGAGGTATCATGTAATTGACATGCACCAATCTAAGTTAATTGGGGTCTAACCTATAACCCTAGTTAAAAGGATATCAGTACCGAGCCATACGTACTAACATATGGCTAATGATGTGTATCCATAAGGCTAATGTCCCAAAGGACTAGGGAGTCACCCTCTACTGGCAGGTGATCTCATGAGGTATGTGTCAATCCTCAACTGGAATAAAGACATCTCAAACCTATGGTGGTTATGTAGTTCTAGAATGCAGGGACTACTAATAAAGATCACACTCTCTACTTGCAGGTGAGCCCCTATCCTTGGGTTCGCTCGTGTAATACCCTGTACTTATACCTAGCCTGAAATCGTCCTAAGAATGTTAGAAACTTACCTTGAAAGATAAATACATCTATGTACACATGGAATTTTTTAATATTTTCACTTTTAATTATGTGGGAAATTGAATTAGCTTTCCAACGGTATCAATTTCGTCCAAATCTGGTATCAGAGTAAAAAGTTATGGACGTTTTACTCAGAGTTGTCAGAATTGCCCAAGTGCGATGGCCAGGTTAGTGGAACGTTGATCTAGCGATGGACCGTCGCCTAGACTATCGCAGTCAAGGCACTGAGTCAACCTTCTGGATAAGGTGTGACAGACAGGTTGACGGACCATCAAACTTGCGATGGACCATCGCCTAAGCCTTCTCTATAAGGCAGTGAGTCTATTTTTGGGTCCACATACGACAGTCAAAACGACGGACCATCGATCTAGCGATGGACCATCGCACGAGCCATTGCAGGTCCCATTCAATGAATTTTAAGTCATTTTAATGGGATATTCGGGTCTTTTTCCACCTGATTTAACCCCTAATTACACCTGACCATAGCTCATAATTTTATTATTCTTCTACAACAACAAATTAGGGTTTCTCTCAAGGATCAATCCCCAAGAACAAGAAACCCTAGGTTCTTGATTTCAAGCCAAGAATTCAAGTTTTCCTCCACAGATCTTCAAGAAATCACTCACCCAGATATGCATAGTGTTCATTCATGGACTCCTTTCATCCATGAAGCCCAAGAATATCTTTTCAAAGTTTAAGTATATGGATTTTATAAATTTCATGTTGGGTTTACTTTTGTTCATGTTGATAATGACCAATTGAATTCTAATCCATGTTTAGTGATAAATCTTAAGTGGAATTAATTATTATAGGTGTAGCTTCATGTGAATCCATGATTAAACCCTTGAATGGTGAAATTAGAATTGAATCATGATGTTTACTTGTTGTGTAATGTTGACTACATATACTATGCTGACCATGTGTTTGATTAAATACCTATGTGAAGAAAAAGTGCCCTACTAGTATGATAATTTGAAATCCCCATTCATGTACAAGCTCATGCATGTCAAGTGTTTGATGAAATGTCTTAGTCAATGAATTATGGATATATGTGTGGCCTTTGTGGTGCTTTAGAACTTGCACTTTATGAATTCTCCAACTTTTTATATTATGGATTGTTGATGTGATCATGTATTCAAGAAAGTCATGCTTTGTCAGTTTCCTTCCATCGAGTCCTGGGGGTACCTGTACCCAAAAACTATAACTGTGTGCCTAGAATCAGTGTCATGTTTTCATGATATCTTTAGACAAGCCATGATCCATCGTATATAGTCAGACTCATGACTCAGGAAAACTCAATAATCCCAGTAATCTCATTTTGTTATCAGATCTCAGTAATATTTCGTCAGTCAATGGAACTTAGTTAATTCAGTTCAGTGATCCATGTTTAGTGTCTATTCAAATAGGAGTAGGAATTAGCACCGAGTGAACCCAAGTATGGGAACTCACCTATTATATGAGGGTGTGATTCTTGGAAGCACTCCTTGTATTTTAGAACTACGTAGCCAGTGTATGTTGAGACATCATATCCTATTATACGAGGGTAGATGAGGTGGCTTAATCTTTAATATAAGGGTTCTCACCATTCTTACTAGAGTTACCGGTTATATGAGGATTACTCACAAATTGTCCTTACGAGTAGCGCAGTATTGACACCCTTCTAATTAGGGTTACAGATTAGACCCCAACTCAGCCATAATGGCGTATTGGGGGCATGTCAGTTAGATGACTACTTCCCATAGTTTCAATTACAAAATCAGGATTGTTAGATACAGTCATTCAGACTCAGTAATAGAACTTAGATAGTTCTACAGATTTCAGGACTGCCAGATACAATCAACTTAAAATAGTATGGAACTCAGCTAGTTCCATCATATTTAGGACTGTCAGATACAGTCACTCATGTTATCATTTACATCAGTCATCCAAACACAGTTATCAGTCATGTTAGTTATAAGTAAATTTATGTTATCACGATCTCAGTTATAGTTACTATGAATTTATATATGTATTCTCACATTCATATTAGTCAGTTAGCCAGTATTATTCATGCATATGAACCCTATGAATTCATCCTACATCACATGCATTCCATTATATTCAAAGTACTGACACATTTGCGCTATGGTGTTTTATACCATAGGTTCAGAGACACGAGCTCCAGAGCATTAATAGATTCCATATATCAATAGTCAATTAGTAGTGAGTCCTCATCCTTTGAGAACATGATCATTTCTTTATTATCTCATTAATTAATTTATTAGTTTGAGTTAGTTGGGGACATGTCCCATCAACTCCTTATTCAGACAATTCTGCCAGTTAGAGGCTATTTAGACTATCATGTTCAGTTAGTTATTTCAGTTTTTTTTTATTATTATTTCATACCCTACCTAGATGTTATATTTTATCATATATTATGTTATAGTTTTGGACCTTATGGACTTTTAGTTCATGTTTCCATAATTACACAGTATAACATGTAACATACATGTACAGATATCAGTCATGGGTTAGCTTGTGGTCCTTCGGGGTCATGAGAACCGTGTAGCATTTTGGGTACCATATTCGGGGCATTTCAAATTTGGTATTAGAGCATAAGGTTCAATAGAGTCCTAGGAAGTCTGAAAGCCATATCTAGTAGAGTCTTGTACATAGGTGTGTTGCACGCCACATTTATGTGCAGGAGGCTATAAGATGTTTTAGGAAAAGTTTCCCTTCTTTCAGTATTCATATGGTTCCAGTGAGCATAATCTCAAGTCAATCTCTCAGTCTAATCCATTTCTCTCTTTCTTCTACAGAACATGCCTCCTAAAAAAGGAAACAGGAATCAGCCAGCCCCTCAGCCCAGAGATCCTTTGGGTGAACATATTTCTCATGTAGAGTTCAGAGCTGTATTCACTAATATTACTCAGTTAGTCGCTGCTCAGAATGAATAACTAGCTATCTTTCCGGCCAACCCAATGGCCAATTCAGCTGCATCTAGGATTCGGGACTTCACCCGAATAAATACTCCATCCTTTTTCGAGTCTAATTCAGACGAGGACCCTCAGGAATTTCTTGATAAAGTTCAGAAGGTTACAGACATTTGGGGTTTACTTCTAGTGAGATGTGGAGCTAGCTGCATATCAGTTGCAGGATGTTGCTCACACTTGGTTCAAATAGTGAAAGTTAGAGAGGGTTGTAGATGAAGGGCCTATTGAGTGGGAGAAGTTTTCTACTGCATTCTTAGATAGATTCTTTTCCCTAGAGATGAGAGAAGCTAAAGTTTTAGAATTTATCAATATCAAGCAAGGCAACATGATGGTGAAAGATTATTCTCTTAAGTTTACTCAATTAGCCAGATATGCTCCTCATATGGTTTCAGATAGCATGGCTAAGATGAGTAAGTTTGTCTCTGGGGTGAATGATAGTATGGTCAATAAGTGCAGGTCCACAATGTTGAATAGTGACATGAACATAGCCAGGCTTATAACCCATGCTCAGCAGATAGAATAGCAAAATATTAAGATGAGGGAGAAGCAGAATAAGAGAGTAAGGACAGGTAGTTTCAACTTTGCTCAACCCAAATCAGAAGGAGGAAACCGTTCTCTGTCTAGTCCTAAGTCAGTGGTTCCAGCTCCTTCTTCAGCTAGTGATCTAACTCCTAAGTTCAAGGATGGTAATAAAGATAGAGCGCCAGGCTCTAAGTCTCAGGGCAGTGTTAGAAGTGCCCGCACCTATCCTCTTTGCCAAACTTATGGAAAGCACCATCAGGGTATTTACAAAGTTGGTAGTGGTATTTTTTTCAGATGTGGCAAGCCAAGCCACAGATTAAGAGACTATCTTTAAAAAGGTCCTCAGAGTCATCAGAACTGTTCCTCAGCTCATTTCGGTAGCCCAAACCAGCAGGGTGCCACCTCCAGCGCTACTAGTGGGCAACACACAATTTGAATTTATGATTTTCCATCTCGGTAAGATCAAAAAAATTCTCCTGATATTATTACTGGTACGTTACAGATCTTACATGTGCATGTTTATGCTTTGCTAGATACACGATCTTCTTTGTCTTTTGCTACTCCCTATACATCAGTTGATTTCAAAATTCTATTAGAACCCTTTTCAGTCTCTACCCAGTGGGTAAAACTATCATACCCTGACAGGTATACATAAACTATTCAGTTATGGTATCTTAGAAAGTCACTTCAGAATACTTTGTCTAATTAGTGATGACTAATTTTGATGTCATTCTCGACATGGATTGGCTTCATTCCTGCTACGCTACAGTCGACTGAAAAAATAGAGTTGTCCAGTTTTAGTTTCTGAATAAACCTATCCTAGAGTGGAGGGGTAGTACTTCAGCTTTTATAGGTCATTTTGTTTCCTACCTTTGGGCAAGAAAAATAATATCTAAGGGATATTTCTATCATCTTGTTCGAGTTAAGGACACTAGTTCCAAAACTCCCAGTCTTGATTCAGTCCCAGCCATGGATGAATATTCAGATGTCTTTCCCAAAGATCTTCCAGGTATTCCTCCCAAAAGGGAAATAGACTTCGGTATTGATCTTTTTCCAAATACTCAGCCTATATCTATTTTTACATATAGAATGGAACCAGCAAAACTCAGAGAAATAAAGGAGCATCTGAAGGATCTCTTAGATAAGGGATTTATCAGACCTAGTGTTTCCCCATGGGGTACACCAATTTTATTTGTGCGCAAGAAAGACGGTTCTCTCAGAATGTGTATTGATTACCATCAGCTCAATAAAGTCATCGTCAAGAATAAGTATCCACTTCCCAGAATCGATGACTTGTTTGACCAACTTTAGGGTGCCAGCTGTTTCTCTAAGATAGACCTCAAATCCATCTATCATCAGCTAATAGTCAGAGATTGTGCTATTCCAAAAATAGCCTTCCATACTTGGTATGGTCACTTTGAATTCCTATTCATGTCTTTTGGTATTACCAATGCCCTAGAAACTTTCATAGACTTGATGAACCGTATGTTCAACCAGTACTTGGACATGTTCGTCATAGTCTTCATATATGATATTCTGGTCTATTCCCACAGTGAGCGTGATCATGCAGACCATCTCAAAATCATACTTTATACTTTCATAGATCATCAGTTATTCACCAAATTTAGTAAGTGTGAATTTCGGCTAAGGTCAGTAGGATTCCTTGGACATATCATTTCTGGTGATGGAATTAGAGTAGATCCTCAAAAGACTGAAGCAGTAACAAACTGGCCTCGCCCTGTCTCTCCATTAGATATCAAGAGTTTCTTTGGTTTGGATGGATAATATAAATGGTTTGTTGGGGGATTTTCTTCTATTGCATCTTCTATGTCCAGATTGACTCAGAAGAAAGTCAATATTTAGTGGTTAGATCTTTGTGAGAAGAGTTTTCAAGAGTTGAAGAATTAACTCACCTCAGCCTCAGTCTTAGCTCTTCTAGATGGTTCAAATGGGCTTGTGTTATATTATGATGCATCCAGAGTAGGTTTGGGTTGTTTCCTTATACATCATGGTAAGGTCAAACCCTACACCTCTAGATAGCTTAAACCCCATGAAAATAATTATCCTACTCGTGATCTTGAGTTAGCAACCGTAATTTTTGCCCAAAAGATTTGGAGGCATTATCTATATGATGTTTATGTAGATGTGTTCACAGATCATAAAACCCTTCAGTATGTCTTTTCTTAGAAATATCTCATTCTTCATCAGAGAAGGTAGTTAGAACTCTTGAAATATTATGACATAAGTGTTCTTTTTCATCCGGGCAAGGCCAACGCCGTGCCTGACGCTCTTAGTAGACTATCTATGGTTAGTGTTGCTCATGTTGAGGACAGTAAGAAAAATTTAGCTCAGGAAATCCATCAAATTGCCAGACTAGGTGTTCACTTAGTCAATTCAAAGGAGGGTGACATATGGATTCAGAGTAGTTCAGAATCATCTCTAGTTTTCGAGGTGAAAGAAAAGCAAGATTGAGACCCCAGTCTTGTTAAGTTAAAAGAGTCAGTCAAGGATCCAAAAGTAGAAGTTTTCTCCCAAGGGAGAGACAGTGTTTTGAGTTGTTAGGGTTGTCTGTGTGTTCCAGGTGTAGATGAATTAAGGTAGAAAATTCTTGCAGAAGTGCATTGTGCGTGCTACTCTATTCATCCAAGGGGCACAAAGATGTACCTCAACTTGCGGGAAATCTATTAGTGGAGTGGGATGAAGAGAGATGTTGTAGAGTGCGCGACTAAGTGCTCTACATGTCAGCAAGTTAAGATAGAGCATCAGAAGCCTAGTGGGTCTATGTAGTAGTTCAGTATTCCTACTTAGAAGTAGGAATAAGTGAACATGGACTTCGTGATAGGTTTGCCTCATACTCATTGCCAGCATGATTCAGTTTGGGTCATTGTAGACAGAATGACAAAATCAGCTCATTTCCTTTAAGTCCATACCTCTTATTTATCCGAGGATTATGCCAAACTCTACATCAGAGAGTTGGTCAGATTGCATGGTGTTCCATTATCCATTATCTCATACATAGGTACCCAGTTCACCTCTTATTTCTAGAAAGTGTTCCAAAAAAGTCTTGGTACCCAAGTTTATCTCAGTACAAACTTTCATCCTCAGACAGATGGTCAAGAAGAATGGACCATTCAGACTTTAGAAGATATGCAAAGGGCATGTGAAATTGATTTCAAGGGTATTTGGGATGACAACTTGCCTTTGATTGAGTTTGCATACAATAACAACTATCATTCCAGTATTCGGATGGCTCTATTCAAAGCTCTCTATGGTAGGAGATGCAGATCTCCAATCAGTTGGTTCAAAGTTAGTGAGGCCTCAGTTATAGGTCCTGACTTAGTGTTCGACGTTTTTGAGAAAGTCCAGTTGATCAGAGAAAGACTTCGGGCTTCTCAGAGCCGACAGAAGTCTTATGCAGATGTACGCAAAAAGGATCTCATGTTTGAGATTGGTGATTATGTCTATCAAAAGATCTCTCCCATAAAAGGAGTGAATATATTCAGCAAGAAGGTAAAACTAAGTCCTCGATATGTCTATCCCTTCAAAATTCTCAGTCGTTTAGGAAAGTTAGCTTATGAGCTCGAATTGCCTTCAGATCTAGCCTCAGTTCATCCAGTCTTCCATGTCTCTTTTCTCAAGAAGTGCATAGGTGACCCAGCAGTTGTAGTCCCTATTTAGAGCATAAATTTTTAGAACAACTCTCTTATGAAGAGATTCCAGTCAAAATTCTTGATTACCAGACTCATAGACTGAGGAACAAAGAAGTCCCTCTAGTAAAAATTCTTTAGCGAAATCAGTCCATTGAAGTAGCTACTTGGGAAGTAGAAACATACATGTGTACCAAGTATCCTTACCTCTTCTCCACCAACTCAGATCAAGCTCAAGGTAATATTTCTCCTTTAGCTTTTCAGTTTCATGTTCAGCTTTAAGTTACAAGCATAGTATTCAGTTCATGTTTAAAATTCCATTATAAACTTTGTATTAAGTAACATTGCATAGTCAGTCATGCATTCATGTATCAATTTAGTTATATAATCATGCATCAGACATGCATTCTCATTGTGAGAACCTTGGTTCATCAGTACACTCAGTCATGTAGTCTTGAATCAGTTATACATGCATCATATATGCATGATCAGTATAATATATTCAGTTATTAGTCATGTCAGTTATGAGATTATGTTTCAATTGTTCATATTCAGTATGTACATCAGTTTATATTCTCCCCTCTCACTTAGTTTTATTCGAGGATGAATGTTCTGAAGGGGGACATATTGTAATACCCTATACATCTACCTAGCTTGAAATCATCCCAAGAATGTTAGAAACTTACCTTGAAATATAAATGCATTTGTGTACATGTAGAATTTTTTAAGATTTTCACTTTTTATCATGTGGGAAATTAATTATCTTTTCAACGATACCAATTTTGTCCAAATCTGGTATTGGAGTAAAAAGTTATGAACGTTTTACTCAAAGTTGTCAGAATTGCCTAGGTGTGACGGCTAGGTTGACGACCGTAAATCTAGCGACGGATCGTTACCTAGACTATCCAAGCCAAGGCAGTGAGTCAACCTTTTGGATAAGGTGTGACAGACTGTTGAGGGACCGTCGAACTTGAGATGGACTATCGCCCAAGCCGTTGCTATAAGGCAGTGAGTCTTTTTTTGGGTCCACGTACGACGGTCGAAACAACGGACCGTCGAGCCAGCAACGGACCATTGCACGAGCCTTCATAGGTCCCGTTCAGTAAATTTTAAGTCATTTAAAAGGGTATTTGGGTCTTTTTCAACCCGATTTAACCCCTAATTACACTCGACCATAGCTTATAATTTCATTATTCTTCTACAACAACAAATTAGGGTTTCTCTCAAGGATCAATCCCAAGAACAAGAAACCCTAGGTGCTTGATTCCAAGCCAAGAATTTAAGTTTTCCTCCACAGATCTTCAAGAAATCACTCACCCAGGTATGCATAGTGTTCATTCGTGGACTCCTTTCGTCCATGAAGCCCAAGAATCTCTTTTCAAAGTTCAAGTATATGGATTTTATAAATTTCATGTTGGGTTTGCTTTTGTTTATGTTGATAATGACCATTTGAATTCTACTCCATGTTTAGTGATAAATCTTAAGTGGAAATAATTATTATAGGTGTAGCTTCAGGTGAATCCATGATTAAACCCTTGAATGGTGAAATTAGAATTGAATCATGATGTTTACTTGTTGTGTAACTGCAGCTGAATTGAAGAGTCAACAATTACTCACAAGAAATCTGGAATTACAGTTAGGTGAAATTGCAGGATCGCAGAATACAAGGAAACAAGGAGCATTGCCTAGTGACACTAAGGCTAATCCTAAACAAGTGAATGCGGTGATAACGAGGAGTCGGCTACAAATAAAGGAGATGGTTTAGGAGCAGGATAATCCTGAGATCATTGATGATAGATTGCAAGAGCAGGTAGAAGTGGAAGTAAAAGAAAAAGAGGCTAGTGAAGAGATCCGTGTAGAGAAGAAGACTTTCCCCTTGCCCTTTCCTCAAAGGGAAAGAAAGCATCAAGAGGAAGAAAGTTTTAAGAAGTTTCTATATCTTTTGAATTAAGTTCAAGTGAACCTTCCTATTGTTGACATTCTATAGAGTGTGCCAAAATATGCGAAATACATAAAGGATATTGCTGCTAATAAGAATTGGTTGACTGAATATGCTACAGTTGCACTTACTCAGGAGTGCACTTCTAAAATTCAAAATAAACTGCCCACGAAATTGAAGGATCTGGGGAGTTTCACATTGCAGATTATCCTTGGTCAAACTATTTGTGCATGTGGATTGTGTGACTTGGGGGATAGCATAAATCTCATGCCCACGTCATGGTACCGGAAGATGGATCTTAGAAGCCCCAAACCCACGACTATTGTGTTGCAATTGGCAGACAGGTCACTAGCTAGACCAGATGGTGTTATTGAAGATATACTTGTGCAAGTGGGATCTTTGATCTTTCCTGTGGATTTTGTGATTCTTGACTTTTAGGCGGATCCAGTTGTTCCATTTATTTTGGGATGACCATTTTTAGCAACAGGGTAGTCACTAATTGATGTTGCAGCTGAAAAAATAACAATGGGAGCACACGATAAAGTAGAGGTGTTTTGTGTGTACAGAGCGCTGAAATTGCCAGCCATATATGAGGAGTTTTCATCAATTTCGGTTATTGATCTTATTCAGATTGGCAGTTGCTCTTGTCTAATGATCCATTAGAGCGAGCTTTGATGGATTATGATCTGCATGGGGATTTGAAAGCATTGGAATTGGTCCAGATTATGAATTTGGCGATAATCAAGACAAATAAAGTGTTGATCGAGCCATTGAAAAGACCAATTGGTCCACCACCTAGGCCTTCGGTTGAAGAATCTCCTAACTTAGATCTTAAGGTTCTTCCTCCTCACTTACAATATGTTTTTCTTGGTGATCAAGATACCTTGCCTATTATTTTGTCTGCAGGATTATCCGATGTATAGGTAAAGAAAGTTGTAGTAGTTCTTAAAAGGAGAAGGAAAGCAATTGGCTGGCAGATGTCTAACATTTTAGGAATCAACCCAGCGTACTGCATGCATAACATTTACATGGAAGAGAGGTACATACCTAGAGTGTAGCAACAAAGGAGGTTGAATCTTGTTATGAAGAAGGTGGTGCGGAGGTGATCAAGTGGTTAGATAGTGGTATTATTTACCTAATTTTTTATAGCAAATGGGTGAGTACAGTGCACTGTGTACCAAAGAAGAGAGGCATGACAGTAGTGAAAAATGATGATAATGAGTTGGTTCCCACACGTACAGTTACCAGATGGAGAATATGTATAGATTATCGGATGTTGAATGAAGCAACTCGGAAAGATCATTATCCAATTCCCTTCATTGACCAAATACTGGATAGATTGGCAGGGAAAGAGTATTATTGTTTTCTTGATGGGTACTCTGGCTACAATCAGATAAACATAGCATCGGAAGACCAAGAGAAGACCATGTTCACTTGTCCATATGGTATGTATGATTTCAGACGCATGCCCTTCGAATTATGCAATGCTCCTGCTACATTTCAAAGGTGTATGATGGCGATATTCTCGGGCATGGCGGAGGAATTTTCGGAGGTATTCATGGATGATTTCTCAGTATATGGGAGTTCATTTGAAAAATATTTGCAAAATCTCGACAAAGTTCTAGCTCGGTGTGAAGAAACAAACTTGGTGTTAAATTTGGAAAAATGCCATTTTATGATTAAGGAAGGAATTGTCTTAGGCGATAAAGTGTCATGCAAAGGGCTGGAAGTTGACAAGGCAAAGGTTGAAGTAATTGAAAAGTTGCCTCATCCAGTGACAGTCAAAGGCGTGCAAAGTTTTTTGGGACATGTTGGGTTCTATAGATATTTCATTTAAGATTTCTCAATGATCGAAATTCCCATGTGCAAATTGTTAGAGAAAGAAGCCAAGTTCGAGTTTGGAGATAATATCCATAAAGCTTTTAAAAGCTTAAGAAGAAGTTAACGTAAGCACCTATTTTGATCGCACCAGATTGGGAGTTACCTTTTGAGCTAATGTGTGATGCTAGTGATATTGCAGTGGGAGTAGTATTAGGTCAAAGAAAAGAGAAGGTATTTTGATTGATTTATTATGCTAGCAAGGTACTGAATGATGCTCAAGTCAACTACACAGTGACAAAAAAAATGTTGGCTATGGCATATGCATTTGATAAGTTTCAATCTTACTTAATTGGTACCAAGGTCATTGTTCATACAGACCATGCTGCCATTAAGTATCTTGTGAACAAAAAGGATACAAAGCCATGATTAATTAGGTGGATTCTGCTACTTCAAGAATTTGATCTTGAGGTGCGTGATAGAAAAGAAGCATAAAATCAGGTTATCGATCACTTGTCACATCTGGAAAATAGAGACCATATTGTGGATTACTTTCAGAGTATTAAGGAAGACTTTCCTGGTGAGAAGTTGTTGTTATTAGAACCAGTTGAGTTTCCATAGTATGCTGACATTATAAACCTGATAGTTTGTGGGGTGTATCCTCCCGAAATCACCTCACAACAAAGAAAGAAATCACTCCATGATTATCGTGCTTAGATTTAGGATGAACTGTACCTTTTCAAGCAGGGGCCAGATGGAGTAATTTGTAGGTGTATCCCAGAGGCTGAATTTGTCAAGGTGTTACAAGATTACCACTCATATCCATATGGTGGACATCATGGTGGTGAGAGGACTGCAAGAAAAGTGTTGCAATCGGGTTTTTTCTGGCTAACTTTGTTTAGAGATGCAGTGGTATTTGTAAAGAGTTGTGATCAATGCCAAAGGTTGGTTACTATAACTAGGCGTCATGAGATGCCCCTGAATAATATTTTAGAAGTAGAAATCTTTGATGTTTTGGGGATTGATTTCATTGGACCCTTCCTACCTTTGAAAGGTAATTTGTACATTTTTGTTGCAGTGGACTATGTCTCTAAATGGGTGGAAGCTATGGCGAGTCCAACTAATGATGAAAGAGTGGTGCTGAAGTTTGAGAAGAAGAACATATTTTCCAGATTTGGTATGCCAAGAGCAATAATTAGTGATGGAGGTACGCACTTTATCAATAATTAGTTCAAGAATCTTCTTTCTAAATGTGGTGTGCGGCACAAGGTGTCCACTGTGTACCATCCTTAAATGAGTGGACAAGTAGAGGTATCCAATCGGGAGATTAAGCAAATACTTCAGAAGCCCGTGAATGGGCAGAGAAAAGATTGGGTGGAGAAGCTGGATGATGCACTGTGGGCATATCGAACAACGTACAAAATGCCCATTGGGACATCTCCATATCGCTTAGTGTATGGTAAGGCTTGTCATCTGCCTGTAGAGTTGGAACACCAAGCATATTGGGCTGTGAAAAAGCTAAATTTTGAGATGACTGCTGTGGGAGAAAGAAGGTTATTACAACTGAATGAGCTTGATGAGTTTAGACTCCACACATATGAAAATGCCAAGATTTACAAAGAGAAGACCAAACTATGTCATGACAAGCACATTCAAGTTAGGAAATTTGAACCCGGACAACTTGTATTGTTGTTTAATTCAAGACTTAAGTTGTTTTTGGGTAAATTACGATTGAAATGGTCTGGACCTTTTGAAGTGGTGCGCATGACACCCCATGGAGCTATGGAGTTATGTAATAAAGAGAAGACTGAGAAGTTCCTTGTGAATGGACAGCGTGTAAAACATTATTGGGAAGATCATCTGGACAAGCACAAAGAATCTACCACTTTCGCTGAAGAGTAATGATGAGCTGAGTCGTGCCACGATGTAAACTAAGGTTCTATGTGGGAGGCAACCCACACATGTATCATAATAGGTAGTTTAATTATTGGCTTGTGAAATCTAAAAGAAAAGAAAAATACAAAAAAATGAGTCGTGCCACGACCAAAACTAAGGCACTATATAGGAGGCAACCCATTTTTACTTATAATTTTTGTTGCTTTTGTTTGATATTGCAGGGAATTTAAAAGGAAATAAGAAGATTACCATAATTGAGGAAAGCAATCAGGTTTGAAAAATGATTTGTGTAAGTGGGGATTTACTTAGGTATGACAAAAGGTGAAAATTACATAAAGAATTTGAGTTTGATACACAGCGCTACGTGGAACTGGTGATTTTGATAATTGTCAAATTCCAGTAAGGGTGTGCGAATTCCACCGCGACGCGAAGAAGGGTAATTTGCGAATTGTCAATTTCCAGTGTGTGGATGCAAATTGTAGCGCATCGTGGAGGGAAGGTAAATGGCAATGGGCCTTATCCCGTACGTATCCGCGATTGTTCCGCATTGCGGAGAGGGATTAAATTGGGCATAAAATTTCATTAACCTAACCCAACCCGTCCCTCTATAAATATAACCTCCTAAACCCTCAACCCTTGTTGACCCTGTGCTCCGCCTTTTCACTCCCTCTTCCTTAAAACTTCAAGAATTCTTCACTTTCTCTCATTCTTCTCTAAATTATTGAGGTAAGTTTATATGTATTTATTTATGTCTTACCTTTCTTGTTCCAATTCGTGAGTAGTGATAGTGTTTATTGATAATTTTGTTTTCCCTCTTCTACTAGTTGTAAATATTAGCATTAATTTTGATATTTAGTTCAATTTGTGACATTTTAGCCTACTTTTCATTACTTTGAATAACTGAGATGCATACTTGAATGATACTTACAGTTTGGATTAGGGGGTAAATGATTTTTCATGCTACTTGAGAGGATGGGGAGTGAAGGGTATTGTAGCTAGAGGTGTAAGGGTAGAATCTTTAAGGAAGTTAGGGAAAATTTTGTTCCATTATGAAGAAACCCTTATTGTCTGATATTGACTGATTGATTAGAATTATAGAATGTGTGATGCTATAGTCCCTTTTGATAGTCTTGCATTGTCTGATTAGCTGGGTGTCAATTACATGATATTTTGTGCTACGAAAATGATGAGGGATGATGTATCCTAAAGAGGAATAGGATGTTTGTGAATATGATATTTAGGCCTACACAAAGGGAAGTCTGAGTACCATTGTTGTTAATGTAGGTGTATGGCTAACAAAATAAGTATGGGGTGTGAAGGCACACGTAATGCAGGTTTCATTCAGCTAATACTAAGTTTAATTTTTTTGCATGGTTTGTTTCATTTTCTTAATCGCAGGCATAATGGAAGCACATTTGAGCAAGGGCAAGACAAAGGCAGGGCCTTCTGCCCCTGCGAGGAAGAGAAGCCGACCGACTGTAGGGAAATTAACTAGAGTACCTAGGGCCCCTCCACTTCAGCAGGGGCAAGTTTGAAAATTTAGTTTCAAGGCTGTAAGGAAAGTTGGAAAGCATTCATATACTAAGCATACTGATGCTAAGTATATTTCGGAGGTCTATATCGATCAAGCTAGCTTGATGAGAGAGTGTCCTTTTATGGTCTGGCGAATTAAGACGCTTAATATGAATTTCATTTTTCATCAGCCAACGAAGTGCAACATGTATCTTGTCAGATAATTTTATGCAAACTGGGACCCCATCCATCCTGAACATTTATTGAAGGTTCGAGAAAAGGTGATTCGATTCACCACTGTTGATATTAACGAGTTGATGGGTATCCCCGATACGAACCCAAATTTCTTGTGACAGTTTATTGTTTCTCCTCCTTATGCACACAACAAGCATTTACTGTGTGGCCAGCATTCTTCATCTCGTTGGACGAGGCATAGAGTACAGGTTTGCATTCTACTTTCCCCTACTCTCAAATGAATAAGAAAGAACAAATGTGGGGTTGAATATTGTATTCATGCTTGATATAAGGCAAGCATATGACTAAGGTAACTCGGGATAGGGTGTGTTTGATTTACGCCCTCGTGTGTGCTGATGTGGAAATTAATGTGGGAAGTGTCATTTTTTTCACAATAAAGAAAGAGCGTACCTAGGTGGGTCGTAGCTTTGGCTTTGGTGGTTTAGTAACTAGATTTTTAAGAAGGCTTAGGGTGGATGAAGAGGATCTTGATTAAAAACCTGAGGCGATCACTCGTCCTCTGGATATCACTACTGCTCGAAGCACAACTGGGGCATCTGGCCCAATTTTGACGATGATAAAGTGACAGACACGGACTGATGAGGTGCTGGATAGGTTGTATGGCCTCATGATGATGATTTCGCAGACTGGAGGTAGGCCTGCTACACTAGAAGAGCTCCACGCTGTAGAGCTTGATTATCCACTTGGTCATCATGCTAGGACAAGTTGAAGATTGACCCAGATTTTGTGGAGCCTGTTGATGATGATGTACCCACAGAAGAAGAACATAGGTATAAGGATTACGACATGGAGTTTGATGAGAAGGAGCAATCTGATGATGATGAAGCTGACGATGATGGCGATGATGGGGATGTGGTTGCGGAGGACATGTCCGCTATCGTCCCTTTTGATTGATTAGGAAGTATACTACCACCCTGCCATAAGATTAATTGGAAGCACTGGGACAGTGCTTTATTTTAAGTTTGGGGTGGTGGGTTCGTATTCTCTTGCATTTTTCTATTATTTGACTAAACAATGTTATTTTTTTATTTTATTTTTCTGTTTTGCAGTGTTGGTTTAAAGTATTAGCTATTGGAAACATTGGTTTGTAATAGTTGGTAACTTTTATTTTGTGGATTGCAATTTTTCCTTTGTGGAATTTATCGCATATCATTTCAGTTGAAAGTATTATGTTATTGTTATTTTCGCCCTTATTGGCAAGATTCAGTTTAAAGTAGTTACGTTTGCTTTTTCCCTCTTTAGTAATTATGAATAAACAGTCATAGTTAGTTGTCATCCCCTATGATAGATGGATGACGACCGTCTTAAGGGGATTGGTCATACGAAGTAAAGAAATTTAGGAGAACTTAATCACTATCTTAGAGGAGTATGTGAAAGGGGTCACCTTTGCAATAACTCAAACTAATTCTAGCATAAGAGTTTTTATTTTAAGTACTGAGGATTCCATCTTGATAAATGAAATTTGGTGTGTTGGCTTAATTTTGAATTCAATAAAGAACATGATTGGGAACCTGGTTGATTCCATACATGCAATGTGAGTGTGAGGATTAGTATATATTCTACATGAATAGAAATGACTAGAACTTGCCCGGTGTGTTTACAAAGTGAAATAAAGGGTGTTGGGTGCAGGAAGTGATGTAGGCAATTCTTTGACAACCTTGTTTTTAACTTTAATAGCCCTTCCTTGGTGTATAATCTTAGTCAGCCCCTTTGAGCCTTAAGCCTATTTCTTTGGTAGCCTATTATAAAACATTACCCCTTCTTTGCTGAATCATAATTTGATACAAATAAGCTCCTAAGAATTTTTAATATAAGACTAAGAGAAGATTAAGAGAAAAAATAAGAAAGAAAGGTAATTAGTGATGCCCCAAAGTAGTTTTTATTGATGTTTGATGATGTTGGGTTAAGTGGGAGTTAGTAAATAGAAATGTTACAATGAACCTGTTTTGGCCCTGGTTTAGATAGATAATGTGCACCTTAATGAAGTCCTGTAAGCTTAAGTTAAGGGTGGCTATAATAGGGATGCATAGCAAGAATATGGAAGAGATAACAAATACTCCAAACCTAGTGTGAGAAAACAAAACTAATTGAAAAAAGTATTGACAAATGAAAATATGGGGAGAAATATAAGGATAAATTGGTGTTGGAAAATAGAGTAAATTGATAATTCTTGTATTTAAACGCTTAGGAGCAATAGTCACTATTCCTGTAAATAGTACCTACCTATCCTTAAGCCTTTATTACAACCTGGAAAAGACCAAGTTGATCCTTCACCTAAACATCTAACTATTAGTGGAGCAGAACACTAAGTACAAGCTTATGGTTCATTCACTAGCATGTACGAATTCTTTGTTGAGAGTAACCAATTTGATTTGATACTCCCCTATGGTTGCATAGTTACTATTGTTAGTGAATATGGGGAAGTTTCCTTGAGTGGGGATGCAGGTGGATGAAAGCCAGATTACTTATTGTGTTTCTTTAATTGAGTTTTCCAATATGTTAGAAATTTATTATTGAAGAGAGAAAAATTTGTACTAAAATGTTTTGACAAATTGATGTAAGAATTCGTTATTGTAAAGTGTAAGTGCTCATGGCCACATAACTTTGTGATTGTGATGAAAAGAGGAAGGAATTATGTTTTTGAATTCATGTGTTCGAGGACGAAAAATGTTTTAAGTGTGGGGTAGTGATCTAGGGCATATATATGCCAAAGCACCAATATGCACCCAGATTTGAACTTATTTTAAGAACTTTTATATGAATTCTGAAGTATAATACAACTTTTATTTCGTCTTGTGCCTAATGGATATGATTAGTATTTTCAGGTGCAAAATCATGAAGAATTGTGCATAATTGGATGGAACAAGGATATAGAAGTAGTGAAGGAATGCAAGGGACTGAAAGTAAGCTGAAAAAGGAAAGTTGAGAAGAAGAAATCCTCATTTGAAGACACTTTGCGTCATGATGAGCAAGAAAATAGCAATGGTCGAATTCTAATGAAGGTTCGTGAAACCTTCGCATCGCGGAGAAGTTTTATTTATCAGATTTGGTGACCTGAAGGTTTAGCGCATTGCGGAGGATGATCATTTCACAAGTGTCCCAATCCAGTGGCTTACCGCGATAATGGCGCGTCGCGGAGAGGGTGCATTTCACAATTGTTGGGGAATACTTGAGCTCCGCGATTTCTCAGATTTTAATGGAAAAATAGCAATCTTAGTCATGGCGCGATACGCCAGGTGGACAAATTGGGAATATTTTAAGTATTTTTTTCCCAACTATAAAGGGAAAAATCCAAGATAATGTGATAAACTTTTGTCAAAGAGAGAAGCAACGGAAAAATAGAAATCTCTCTCTTTTAGGGTTCATAAATATTCCTTTGAATTTCTTTATTTCAAGGATTGATTTGGGTATGATTTGTTACTTATTTTGGATGGTTAATTCAAACATGAGTAGCTAAATACCCCCTTTCTGGGATTGAGGCTAAGAACATGAGTACTATTTAATATTCTAATTCACAGTTTCTTTATGGATTATCATATGGGTTGTTCTTAATTTTGTGAGCTTACTATTTTAATGATTGGCCATCATTAGAATAAATTTATATTTCTATGTGAATTCGGGAGGAGAATCATACGATAGAATGAAGAAATTAGGGAGTAAGGTTCTTATTCTTTTACACAATAAGAGATTTAAATTAGCATCTAGGATAGGGATATACCTAGAAGCCTTGCTTGGTTCACTTGCAGGAAGACAACTTCATGAATTTAGAAGATTGGTTGTAACTCTGCGGGAGTTGTAGTTACAACATTCAATAGATAGAAGATCTGAGGTCGGGAGGCTAAGATTGTGGCATAAACCTTACGAACCATCAACCCGATAATCAATTAGACTGTGAAAAGAATAGAAAATTGTATGATTGTTCACTATACCTCAACCCTAGAATCATCCTCATTATTGATTACAACCGTTGCTTACTTTGCTTTAGTCATCATAAATTATTTCTCGTTTAGTAATTTAAATTTTATTTACATAAGCATATTAATCTTCATACAATCAAAAACTTAATACTCAATTGTCTTGAACTAAAGATTGAATAAATTTCTAGTTTAGTGATCCTCGAGGGAACGATGTCTGATTAAGTCAATGTATTACTTACACGATCACGTACACTTGCGTGTGTGTAGAGACACAACAAGGTTTACCTGTTGGGCCTTCATGTCCAATGCAAACTGTGCATGTTGAGCCATCAACTGCTTAAGCATCTCTTTCATATTACTACTCAAGGCAGTTGCAGGATTATTTTGAACTGGCTGTGAATTTGGTTGCATTGGTCCCTTATACTGATTTGTATTCTATGCCTGATTTCCACCCCATGAGAAATCAGGGTGGTTCCTCCAATTTGGATTATATGTATTGCCAAAAGTCTTTTGACCCTAAAGATTTGCATTCCCCACGTAGTTGACTGAATATGAATTAAGAAAACATGCATCTTCTTTATGCTCACTACTTCCACAAACTTCACACCATGCATATACCTGTTGAACTACATTTGTTGTGGCTGCTGGTTGTGTTGTACCCAATTTTAAGTTGTTAAACTGAGTAGTCATATGGTTCTGTATTTCTGAAATCTGTGCTTGTAATGCAGTGAACAGATCAACCTCCAAAACCCCTGCAACTTTCTTGGGAGCATTCCTTGAGTCTAAATGCCAATCCGAATTTCCTTGTGTAATTCGATTCAGCAAAGTATACAATTCTTCAAATGTTTTCTCCAAAACTTGACCCCTGCTGCTGAATCCAAGAGAATCTTTGTATTAGATTCAAGGCCTTTTATAAATGTATGCACCAAAACATCATTCGATTGATGGTGATGAGGACAACTCCTGAGCATGCCCTTGAATCTTTCCCTAGCTTTGTAGAGATTTTCTCCATCTTTCTGTCTGAAACTCAATATCTCACTCCTCAATCGAGCAGTTTTCTGAGATGGAAAAAATTGAATGAGAAACCTTCGAGCACATTCTTCCTAATTAGTTATGGATTGGTGTGGTTCAGTTAGTAGCCATCTCTTTGCTTTCCCCAGTAGAGAAAAGGGGAAAAGTGTCAATCTGACATAATCTGCACTCACATCTGCAGGAATATATGTGTCTCTTATCTCCAAGAAATTTTGTAAGTGCTGCTGCGGATCCTCGTGTGAAAGTCCTTAAAATTCTCCCACATATTTTAACAAGTGCACCATATTTTGTTTCAATTCCCATCGACCTCCTTGTTCAAGCTTCAGGATACTGTTGGTTACAAGGTGCGTAAGTGGGATTGCCACTTCTCGGATAGGTCTTGCAACTGGTTGAACAGGAACAGTTGGAGCTGGAACATTTCCAACATTTGGATCAGCAACTATAGGATCGCGTATTTCTGCCCTTGATCCCTGTTGAGTATAGTATTGAGCTCTTTTTCTCTGATGAAAAATTACTTCTGGTTTTGCAAAGGGCTCTACTAACTCTTTGTCTCTAGCCAGTCCAATGTTCAGCTAAACCTGCAAAAATTCAGCCACTAAGATCAAGTTGTTAATACCTAATCTTATGATCAAAAACCAAAAATTAAAACAATTACTAATTCTATTTGATCCCCGGCAACGGTGCTAAAAACTTATTGCGTCTCTACGCACACACAAGTGTACATGATCGTACAAGTAATATAATGACTTAGACAGTCAGATATTGTTCCCTCGAGGATCAATAAACTAGAAATTTTGTTCAATCTTTAGTTCAAGACAATTGAGTATTAAGTGTTTGATTGTATCAAGATTATTATTCTTTTGTAAATAAAATTTAAATTACTAAACGAGAAATAATTTATGATGACTAAAGAAAAGTAAGCAACAGTTGTAATCAATAATGAAGACGATTCCAGGATTGAGGTATAGTGAACAATCATACAATTCTCTATTCTTTTCACAGTCTAATTGGTTATCGGGTTGATGGTTCGCAAGGTTTATGCTACGATTTTAGTCTCCCGGCCTCAGATCTTTTATCTATTGAATGTTGTAACTACAACTCCTGTAGAGTTACAACAAATCTTATAGATTCATGAAGTTGTCTTCCTGCAAATGAACCAAGCAAGGCTTCTAGGTATATCCCTATCCTAGATGCTAATTCAAATCTCTTATTTTATAAAAGAATAAGAACCTTACTCCCTAATTTCTTCGTTCTATCCTATGATTCTCCTCCCAGATTCACATAGAAATATAAATTTATTCTAATGATGGTCAATCATTAAAATAGTAAGCTCAAGAAATTAAGAACAACTCATATGATAATCCATAAAGAAACTGTGAATAAGAATATTAAATAGTACTTATGTTCTTAGCCTCAACCCCAGAAAGGGGGTATTTAGCTACTCATGTTTGAATTAACCATCCAAAATAAGTAACAAATCATACCCAAATCAATCCTTGAAATAAATAAATTCAAAGGAATATTTATGAACCCTAAAAGAGAGAGATTTCTATTTTTTCGCCGCTACTCTCTTTGACAAAAGTCCATCACATTAACTTGGATTTTTCCTTTTATAGTTGGGACAAATATACTTAAAATATTTCCGATTTTTCCACCCGGCGCGTCATGCCATGACTAAGATTGCTATTTTTCCATTAAAATCTGGGAAATCACGGAGCTCAAGTATTCCCCAACAATTATGAAATGCACCCTCTCCGCGACGTGCCATTATCGTGGTGAGCCACTGGATTAGGACACTTGTGAAATGATCATCCTCCGCGACACGCTAAACCTTTAGGTCACCAAATCTGATAAATAAAACTTCTCCGCAATGCAGGGGTTTGCAAAACCTTCTCTGGAATTCGACCATTGCTATTTCGTTGCTCATCATGACGCGGAGTGTCTTCAAATGAGGATTTCTTCTTCTTAACTTCCCTTTTTCAGTTTAATTTTAGTCCCTTGCATTCCTTCACTACTTTCATATCCTTGTTGCATCCAATTATGTACAATTCTTCATGAGTTTGAACTTGAAAATACTAATCATATCCATTAGGCACAAGACAGAATAAAAGTTTAATTATACTTAAGAATTCATACAAAAGTTGTTAAACTAATTTCAAATATGGGTGCATATTGGAGCTTTGAGCATATAAATATGCCCAAGATCATTACATATACTATTCTCACCATGTGTTTGATTAAATACCTATGTGAAGAAACTGTTCCTTACTAGTATGATAATATGAAATCCCCATTTATGTACAAGTTCATGCATGTCAAATGTTTGATAAAATATCTTAGTCAGTGAATTATGGATATATGTGTGGCCTTTGTGGACCGTTGATGTGATCATGTATTCAAGAAAGTCATGCTTTGTCAGTTTCCTTCCATCGAGTCCTGGGGTACTTGTACACAAAAAATATAGTTGTGTGCCTAGAATCAGTGTTTTGTTTTCACAATATCATCGGCCAAGCCATGATTCATAATATACATTCAGCCTCATGAATCAGGAAAACTCAGTAATCTTAGCAATCTCAGTCCATTATCAGATATCAGTAATATTCTATCAGTCAACGAAACTTAGTTAATTCTGTTAATGCAGTTCAGTGATCCATGTCCAGTGTCTATTCAGATGGGAGTAGGAATTATCATCGAGTGAATGCAAGGATGGGAACTCACCTATTATATGAGGGTGCGATTCTTGGAAGAAGTCCTTGCATTCCAAACCTACGTAGTCATCCTAGGTTGAGACATCATAGCCTATTATACAAGGGTAGATGAGGTGTCTTAAACTTCTATATGAGGGTTTCCACCGTTCTCACTAGAGTTACCTGTTAAATGAGGATTACTCACAAATGGTGCTTACTAGTGGTGCGGTATTGACACCCTTCCAATTGGGGTTATAGATTGGACCCCAACTTAGCCATAATGGCGTATTAGGGGAATGTCGATTAGATGACTACTTCCCACAATTTCAGATATAAAATCAGGACTGTCGGATAAATTTACTTAGTCTCAGTAATAGAACTCAGATAGTTCTACAGAATTTAGGACTGCCAAATACAGTCAACTTAGAATAGTATGGAACTTAGCTATTTCCATTAGATTTAGGACTATCAGATACAGTCACTCATGTTATTAGTTACATTAGTCATCCGAACTCAGTTATAAGTCATGTTAGTTATCAGTAAATTTATGTTATCACGATCTTAGCTATAGTTACTGTGTATTCATGTATGTATTCTAACATTCATAATAGTCAGTTAGACAGTATTATTCATGCATATAAACCCCATGAATTCATCCTACCTCATATGCATATCAGTACTTTTAAAGTACTGACATATTTGAGCTATGGTGTTTTATACCATAGGTTTAGAGACACGAGCTCCAGAGCATCAGTAGATTCTAGATATGAACAGTCAGTTAGCAGTGAGTCCTCATTATTTGAGGACATGATCATTTCTTTATTATCTCATTAATAAATTTATTACTTAGAGTTACTTGGCGACATGTCCCATCAACTCCTTATTCAGATAGTTCAGTCAGTTAAAGGCTTTTCAGACTATCATGTTCAGTTAGTTATTTCAGTTGTTGTTTTTTTGGTATTTCATACCCCACCCATATTCTCTTAAGTTTACTCAATTAGCTAGATATTCTCCTATGTGGTTGCAGATAGCAGGGCTAAGATGAGTAAGTTTGTCTCTAAGGTGAATGATAGTGTGGTCAATGAGTGCAGGTCCGCGATGTTGAATAGTAACATGAACATAGCCAGGCTTATGACCCATGCTCATCAGATAGAAGATAAAAAGATTAAGATGATGGAGAAGTAGAATAAGAGTGCAAGGACAGGTAGTTTCAACTTTGCTCAGCCCAAATCAAAAGGAGGAAATAGTTTGCAGTCTCGTCCTAAGTCAGCGGTTCCAGCTCCTTCTTCATCTAGTGCTCCAACTCCTAAGTTCAGGGATGGTAATAAATATAGAGCACCAAGCTCTAAGTCTTAGGGCAGTGTTAGCAGTGCCCGCACCTATCCTCTTTACTGGACTTGTGGCAAGCTCTATTAGGGTATTTAAAGAGCTGGTAGTGGTATTTGTTTCAGATATGGCAAGCCAGGCCATAGAGTTAGAGGCTGTCCTCAGCTCAGTCTGGTTTCCCAAACCAGTAGGATGCTACCGACAACGCTACTAGTGGGCAATGCCCAAATTTACTTTATGGTCTCCAGTCCTAGAAATATCAGGAAAATTCTCCTGATGTGGTTACTGGTACGTTACAGATATTTCATATGTATGTTTATGCTTTTCTAGATCCAGGAGCTTTTTTGTCTTTTGTTACTCCCTATATAGCAGTTGATTTCGGAGTCAGTCCCAAAATTTTATCAGAGCCTTTTTTAGTCGCTACCCCAGTGGATAAAACCATCATAGCCCGACGGGATATAAGAACTGTCCGATTATGGTATCTCAGAAAGTCACTTCAGCATACTTAGTCGAATTAGAGATAACTGATTTTGATGTCATTCTTGGCATGGATTGGCTTTATTCCTGATATGCCACAGTCGACTGCAGAAACAGAGTTGTCCAGTTGAAATTTTAGAATAAACATGTCCTAAAGTGGAGGGGTAGTACTTCAGCTTTCAGAGGTTAGCTTATTTCCTACCTTCAGACAAGGAAAATTATATCTAAGGGACGTGTCTATCATCTTGTTTGAGTTAAGGACACTATTTCCGAAAATCCCAGTCTTTATTCAGTCCTAGCCATGAATGAATATTAAGATGTCTTTCCCAAATATCTTCCAGGAATTTCTCCCAAAAGGGAAATAGACTTCGGTATTGATCTTCTTCTAGATACTCAGCCTATATCTATTCTTCCATACAGAATGGCATGAGTAGAACTCAGAGAATTGAAGGATCAGCTGAAGGATATCTTAGATAAGGGATTCATCAGACCTAGTATTTCCCCGTGGGGTGCACCAATTATATTTGTGTGCAAGAAAGATGGTTCTCTTAGAATGTGTATTGATTACCATCAATTCAATAAAGTCACGATCAAGAATAAGTATCCTCTTCCCCAAATCGATGACTTGTTTGACCAACTTTAGGGTGCCAGCTATTTCTCTAAGATAGACCTTAGAACCGGCTATCATCAGCTCAGAGTCAGAGAATATGGCATTCCAAAAATATCCTTACGTACTCGGTATGTTCACTTTGAATTCCTAGTTATATCCTTTGGTCTTACCAATGCCCCAACAACTTTTATGGACTTGATGAACCGTGTGTTCAACCAGTACTTGGACATTTTTGTCATAGTCTTCATAGATGATATTCTGGTCTATTCCCGCAGTGAGCATGATCATGCAGACCATCTCAGAATCCTACTTTAGACTCTCAGAGATCATCAGTTGTTTGCCAAATTTAGTAAGAGAAAATTTTTTCTAAGGATATTAGCATCCCATGGCCATATCATTTCCGGAGATGGCATTAGAGTAGATCCACCAAAGACCGAAGTAGTAAAAAACTAGCCTCGCCCTATCTCTCCATCAAATATCAGGAGTTTCTTTGGTTTGGCTGGCTAATACAAATTTTTTTTTGAGGGATTTTCTTCTATTGCATCCCCTATGTATAGATTGACTCAGAAAAAGTCAAATTTCAGTGGTCAGATCCTTGCAAGAAGAGTTTTCAAGAGTTGAAGACTTGACTCACCTCAACCCCAGTCTTAGATCTTCAAGATGGTTTAGATGGGTTTATGGTGAATTGTGATGCATCCAAAGTAGGTTTGGGTTGTATCCTTATGCAGCATGGTAAGGTTATAGCCTACCCCTCCAGATAACTTAACCCCCATGAGAAGAATAATCCTAGTCATAATCTTGAGTTAGCAACCATAGTTTTTGCCTAAAAGATTTAGAGGCATTATCTATACGATGTTCATCTAGATGTGTTCATAGATCATAAGAGCCTTCCGTATGTCTTTTCTCAGAAAGATCTCAATCTTCGTCAGAAAAGGTGGTTAGAACTCTTGCAAGATTATGACATAAGCATCCTTTATCATCCAGGAAAGGCCAATGTCATGGTTGATGCTCTTAGTAGACTGTCTATGGGTAGTGTTGCTCATGTTGAGGACAGTAAGAAGAAGTTAGCTCAAGAAATCCATCAGCTTGCTAGACTATGTTTTTACTTAGTCGATTCAGAAAAGGGTGACATATGGGTTCATAGTAGTTCAGAATCATCTCTAATTTCTGAGGTGAAAGAAAAGCAAGACAAAGATCCCAGTCATGTCAAGTTAAAAAAGTCTATCAAGGATCAGAAAGTAGATGTTTTCTCCCAAGGGGGAGATGGTGTTTTGTGTTGTTAGGGTCGTTTGTGTTATCCAGGTGTAAATGACTTAAGGCAGCGAATTCTTACAGAAGCGCATTGTGCGCGCTACTCTATTCATCCAGGGGCCACAAAGATGTACCGCAACTTGCGGGAAATCTATTGGTGGAGGGGGATGAAGACAAATATTGCAGAATTTGTGGCTAAGTGCTCTACATATCGTAGGTTAAGATAGAGCATCAGAAGCCTAGTAGGTCTATGCAAGAGTTTAGTATTCCTACTTGGAAGTGGGAAGAAGTGAACATGGAATTCATGATGGGTTTGCCTTGTACTCGTCGCTATCATGATTCAGATTATGGTCATTTTAGACAAAATGACCATATCATCTCATTTCCTTCTAGTTCATACCTCTTATTCAGCCGAGGATTATGCAAAACTCTACCTCAGAGAGTTAGTCAGATTTTACGGTGTTCCGTTATCTATTATCGCAGACAGAGGTACTCAGTTCACCTCTTATTTCTGTAAAGTGTTCCAAAAGGGTCTTGGTACCCAAGTTCATCTCAGTACAACCTTTCATCCTCAGATAGATGGTCAAGTAGAAAGGACCATTCAGACTTTAGAAGATATGCTAAGGGAGTGTGCAATTGATTTCAAGGGTAGTTAGGATGACCACTTGTCTTTGATTGAGTTTGCATACAACAATAACTATTATTCCAGTATTTAGATGTCTCTATTCAAAGCTCTCTAAGGTAGGAGATGCAAATCTCCAATCAGTTGGTTTGAAGTTAGTGAGGCCTTAGTTATAGGGCCTGACTTAGTGTTCGACGCTTTATAGAAAGTCCACTCGATCAGAGAAACAGAAGTCTTATGCAGATGTACGCAGAGAGGATTTCGAGTTCGATATTGGTGATTATGTCTATCTAAAGATCTCTCCCATGAAGGGAATGAAAAGATTTGGAAAGAAGGGAAAGCTCAGTCCCTGATATGTCGTTCCCTTCAAAATTCTCAATCGTTTAGGCAAGTTAGCTTATGAGCTAGAATTGCCTTCAGATCTAGCCTCAGTTTATCCAGTCTTCCATGTCTCTTTGCTCAAGAAGTACATAGGTAATCCAGCAATTGTAGTCCCTATTCAGAGCATAAATATTTAGAACAGCCTCTCTTATGAAGATATTTTAGTCGAAATTCTTGACTACCAGACTCGTAGACTGAGGAACAAAGAAGTTCCTCTAGTCAACGTTCTTTAGAGAAATTAGTCCATTAAGGGAGCTACTTAGGAAGCAGAAATAGCTATGCATACCGCATATCCTCACCTATTCTCTACTAACTTTTATCAAGCTCAAGGTAATAGTTCTCTTTAAGATTTTCAGTTTCATGTTCAGCTTTCTGTTACCAGCTTAGTATTCAGTTCATGTTCAGAATTCCATTATAATCTTGGTATTAAGTACCATTGCATAGTCAGTCATACATTCATTTATCATTTCAAGTATATAATCATGCATCAGACATGCATTCTTATTTTGAGAACCTTGGTTTATCAGAACACTCAGTCATGTAGTCATAAATCAGTTATACATGCATCAGATATGCATGATTAGTATGATATATTCAGTTATCAGTCATGTCAGTCATGAGATCATGATCCAATTGTTCATGTTCAGTTTATATTCTCCCACCTTACTTAGTCTCATTCGAGGACGAATGTTCTCAATAGGGAGATATTGTAATACCTCGTACTTCTACCTAGCTTGAAATCATCCCAAGAATGATAGAAACTTTCCTTGAAAGATAAATCCATTTGTGTACACATCGAATTTTTTAAGATTTTCACTTTTTATCATATGGGAAATTAAATTAGCTTCCAACGTTACAAATTTCGTCCAAATCAGGTATCAGAGTAAAATGTTATGAATGTTTTACTCAGAGTTGTTAGAATCGCCCAGGTGCGATGGCCAGGTTGACGGACCATCGATTTAGAGACGAACCATCCCCTAGACCATCGTACCCAAGGAAGTGTGTCAACCATCTAGATAAGGTGAGATGGACATGTTGAGGGATCGTCGAACATACGACGGACCATCTCCCAAGCCGTCACTATAAGGCAGTGAGTCTTTTTTTGGGTCCACGTACGAAGATCGAAATGACGAACCATCGATCCAGCAATGAACCATTTTACGAGCCATCGCAGGTCCCGTTCAACAAATTTTAAGTTATTTTAAAAGGGTATTTGGGTCTATTTCAACCTTATTTAACCCCTAATTACACCCGACCATAGCTCATAATTTCATTATTCTTCTACAATAACAAATGAGAGTTTTTCTCAAGGATCAATCCCCAAGAAAAAGAAACCCTAGGTGCTTGATTCCAAGCCAAGAATTCAAGTTTTCCTCCACAGATCTTCAAGAAATCACTCACCCAGGTATGCATAGTGTTTATTCATGGACTCCTTTCATCCATGAAGCCCAAGAATCACTTTTCAAAGTTCAAGTATATGGATTTTATAAATTTCATGTTGGGTTTGCTTTTATTCATGTTGATAATGACCAAGTGAACTCTAATCTATGTTTAGTGATAAATCATAAGTGGAATTAATTATTATAGGTTTAGCTTCATGTGAATCCATGATTAAACCCTTTAATGGTGAAATTAGAATTGAATCATGATGTTAACTTGTTGTGTAATATTGTCTACATATACTATGAACACGATGTGTTTGATTAAGTACCAATGTGAAGAAAAATTTCCCTACTGGTATGATAATATGAATTTCTCATTCATGTACAAGTTCATGTATGTCAAGTGTTTGATGAAATGTCTTAGACAATGAATTATGGATATATGTGTGGCCTTTGTGGTGCTTTACAACTTGCACTTTATGAATTATCCAACTTATTATATTATGGACTGTTGATGTGATCATGTATTTAAGAAAGTCATTCTTTGTCAGTTTCCTTCTATCGAGTCCTGGGGGTACTTGTACCCAAAAAATATAGTTGTGTGCCTAGAAGCAATGTCATATTTTCACGATATCCTCAGCCAAGCCATGATTCATAGTATACAGTCAGTCTCATGACTCAGGAAAACTCAGTAATCCCAGCAATCTCAGTCCGTTATCAGATCTCAGTAATATTCCGTCAGTCAATGAAACTTAGTTAATTCAGTTAATTAAGTTTAGTGATCCATGTTCAGTGTCTATTCATATGGGAGTAGGAATTAGCACCGAGTGAACCCAAGGATGGGAACTCACCTCCTATATGAGGGTGTGATTCTTGGAAGAAGTCCTTGCATTCCAGAACTACATAGCCAGCATAGGTCTAGACATCATAGCCTGTTATACGAGGTTAGATAAGGTGGTTTAACCTGTTATCTGAGGGTTCCCATAGTTCTCACTAGAGTTACCTTTTATATGAGGGTTACTCACAGATTTTCCTTACCAGTGGTGCGGTATTGACACCCTTTTAATTAGGGTTACAAATTGGACCCTAACTCAGCCATAATAGCGTGTTAGGGGCATGTCGGTTAGATGAATACTTCCCATAGTTTTAGTTACAAAATCAGGACTGTCAGATATAGTCATTCAGTCTCAGTAATAGAACTCAGATAGTTCTACAGAATTCAGGACTGCCAAATACAGTTAACTCAGAATAGTACAGAACTCAGCTAGTTCCATCAGATTCAGGACTGTCATATTCAATCACTCATGTCATCAGTTATATCAGTCATTCAAACTCATTTATCAGTCATGTTAGTTATCAGTAAATTTATGTTATCACGATCTCAGCTATAGATACTGTGCATTTATTTATATATTCTCACGTTCATATTAGTCAGTTAGATAGTATTATTCATGCATGTGAACCACATTCATTCATCCTACCTTATATGCATACCAGTATATTCAAAGTACTGACATATTTGCGCTATGGTGTTTTATACCATAGGTTCAGAGACACGAGCTCCAGAGCATCAATAGATTCCAGATATCAGTAGTCAGTTAGTAGGTCTCCTCATACTTTGAGGACATGATCATTTATTTATTATCTAAATAATTATTTTATTAGTTGGATTTAGTTAGGGACATGTCCCATCAACTCCTTATTCAGACAGTTCAGTCAGTTAGAGGCTTTTCAGACTATCATATTCAGTTAGTTATTTTAATTGTTTTTTTTGGGTATTTCAAACCCCACCCACATGTTATATTTTATCAAATACTATGTTATAGTTTTGGTATTTATGGCCTTTCAGTTCATGTTTTCGTAATTATTCAGTATAACTTGCAGTATACAGGTACAGATATCAGTTATGGGTTACCTTATGGTTCTTTGGGGTTATGAGCATCGTGTAGCATTTTGGGTACCAGATTCGGGGTGTACAGACTTGGTATCAAAGCTTAAGGTTTAATAATGTCCTAGAAAGTCTGAAAGACGCATCTAGTAGAGTCTTGTACATGGGTGTGTTGCGCGCCATATTTATGTGCAGGAGGCTATAAGATGTTTTAGGAAGAGTTTCCCTTCTTTCAGTATTCATGCGGTGCCAGTGAGCATAATATCAAGTCAATCTCTTAGTCTAATCCATTTCTCCCTTTCTTCTATAGAACATGCCTCCTTAAAGAAGAAACAAGAATCAGCCAGCCCCTCAGCCCGAAGATCCTCTAGGCGAATATGTTTATCATGCACAGTTCAGAACTGCATTCACTACTCTTGCTCAGTTAGTTGCTTCTTTGAATGAATTACTATCTGTCATTCCGGCCATCCCAGTGGCCAATTCAGCTGTAGCCAAGATTCGGGACTTCACCCGAATGAATCCTTCATCCTTTTTCGGTGCTAAGTCAGATGAGGAACCTCAGGAATTACTTTATCAAGTTCAGAAGGTTATGGATACCATGGGGTTTAATTCTAGTGAGAGTGTGGAGCTAAATTCATATCAATTGCAGGATGTTTCTCACACTTGGTTCAAATTGTGGAAGTCAGATAGGGCTGTAGATGCAGGGCCTATTAAGTGGGAGAAGTTTTCTACTGCATTCTTAGATAGATTCATTCCCCTAGAGTTGAGAGAAGCTAATGTGTTAGAATTTATCAACCCCCAATAAGGCAACAAGATGGTGAAAAAGTATTCTCTTAAATTTACTTAATTAGCCAGATATGCTCCTTATATGGTTGCAGGTAGCTGGGCTAAGATGAGTAAGTTTGTCTCTGGGGTAAATGATAGTATGGTCAATGAGTGAAGGACCGCGATGTTGATTAGTCACATAAACATAGCTAGTCTTATGACCCATGCTCAGCAGATAGAAGATCAAAACATTAAGATGATGGAGAAGTAGAATAAGAGAGCAAGGACAGGTAGTTTCAACTTTGCTCAGCCCAAATCAGAAAAAGGAAAACATTCTTAGTCTCATCCAAAGTCAGCGGTTCCAGCTCCTTCTTCAGCTAGTGCTCTAACTCCTAAGTTTAGGGATGGTAATAAAGATAGAGTGTCTGGCTCTAAGTCTCAGGGAAGTGTTAGTAGTGCCCACACCTATCCTCTTTACTAGACTTGTGGCAAGCACCATCAGGTTATTTAAAGAGCTGGCAGTAGTATTTGTTTCGCATGTGGCAAGCCAGGCTACAGAGTCAGAGACTGTCCTCAGCTGGGTCCTCAGAGTTAGTAGAACTGTTTCTCAGCTCATTTTGGTCACCCATACCATCAAGGTGCCACCTCCAGCGCTACTAGTGGGACACTCCCAAATCAACTTTATGCTCTCCAGTCCCGGCAAGATCATGAAAATTCTCCTGATATGGTTACTGGTAGATTACAGATTTTTCATGTGCATGTTTACGCTTTGCTAGATCCAGGAGCTTATTTATTTTTTGTTACTCCCTATATAGCAGTCGATTTTGTAGTAAGTCCTAAAAATCTCGTGGATCCCTTTTCTATCTCTACCCTAGTGGGTAAAACCATAATAGCCCGATGGGTATACAGGAACTATCCGGTTATGGTATCTCAGAAAGTTACTTCAGCAGACTTAGTTGAATTAAAGATGTCTAATTTTGATGTCATTCTCAACATGGATTGGATTCATTCCTGCTATGCCTAGTCAACTGCAGAAACAGAGTTGTCCAGTTTTAATTTTCGAATGAACCTGTCCTAAAGTGGAGGGGTAGTACTTCAGCTTTCAGAGGTCGTCTTTTTTCCTACCTTCGGGAAAGGAAAATGATATCTAAGGGATGTAAATATCATCTTATTCGAGTGAAGGACACTAGTTCTGAAACTCCCAGTCTTGATTCAATCCCAGTCGTTAATGAATATTCAGATGTCTTTCCCAAAGATCTTCCAGGAATTCCTCCAGAAAGGGAAATGGACTTTGGTATTGATGTTCTTACAGATACTCAGCCTATATCTATTCCACTATAGGGTATAGCACCAGTAGAACTTAGAGAATTAAAGGAGAAGCTGAAGGATCTCTTAGATAAGGGATTCATCAGACCTAGTGTTTCCCCATGGGGTGCACCAGTTTTATTCGTGCACAAGAAAGATGGTTCTCTTAAAATGTGTATTGATTACCATCTCAATAAATTCATGGTTAAGAATAATTATCCTCTTCCTAGAATTGATGACTTGTTAGACCAAATTCAGGGTGCCAGCTATTTCTCTAAGATAGACCTCAGATCCGACTATCATCAGCTCAGATTCAGAGAATATGACATTCTGAAAATAGCCTTCTGTACTCGGTATGGTCACTTCGAATTCCTAGTCATGTACTTTGGTCTTACCAATGCCCCAGCATCTTTCATGGACTTGATGAACCGTAAGTTCAACCAGTACTTGGACATGTTCGTCATACTCTTCATAGATGATATTCTAGTCTATTCTCGTAGTGAGCATGATCAGGTAGATCATCTCAGAATTGTACTTTAGACTCTCAGAGATCATCAGCTATTCACCAAATTAACTAAGTGCAAATTTTGGCTAAGGTTAGTAGAATTTCTTGGCCATATAATTTCCGGTGATGGCATTAGAGTAGATCCTCAAAAATCTAAAGTAGTAAGAAACTGGCCTCACCCTATCTCTCCATTAGATATCAGGAGTTTCTTTGGTTTGGATGGCTATTACAGATAGTATGTTGAGGGATTTTCTTCTATTGCATCCCCTATGTCCAGAACTCATAACAAAGTCAATTTTCTGTAGTCAGATCCTTGCGAGGAGATTTTTCAAGAGTTGAAGACTCGACTCACCTCAACCCCAGTCTTAGTTCTTCCAGATGGTTCAGATTGGTTCGTGGTGTATTATGATACATCCAGAGTAGGTTTGGGTTGTGTCCTCATGCAGTATGGTAAGGTCATAGCCTACACCTCCAGACAGTTTAAACCCCATGAGAAGAATTATCCTACTCAAGATCTTGAGTTAGCAGTCATAGTTTTTGCATAAAAGATTTGGAGGCATTATCTATACGATGTTCATGTAGATGTGTTTACAGATCATAAGATCCTTCAGTATGTATTTTCTCAGAAATATCTCAATCTTCGTCAGAGAAGGTGGTTAGAACTCTTGAAAGATTATGACATGAGTGTCCTTTATCATTCGGGCAAGGTCAACATCATGGATGACGCTCTCAGTAAACTGTATATGAGTAGTGTTGTTTATGTAGACGACGGTAAGAAGAAGTTAGCTCAGGAAATCCATCAGCTTGAAAGACTAGGTGTTCGCTTAGTATATTCGAAGGAGGGTGATATATGGGTTCAGAGTAGTTCAGAATCATCTCTAGTTTCTGAGGTAGAAGAAAATAAAGATAGAGATCCCATCCTTGTCAAGTTAAAAGAGTCAGTCAAGGATCATAAATTAGAGGTTTTCTCCCAAGGGCGAGATGGTGTTTTTCCTTGTCAGGGTCACCTGTGTGTTCCAGGTGAGACGACTTAAGGCAGCGAATTCTCACAGAAGTGCATGGTTTGCACTACTCTATTCATCCAGGGTCCACAACGATGTACCGAGACTTACGGAAAATATATTGGTGGAGTGGGATGAAGTAAGATATTGTAGAGTTTGTGGCTAAGTGCTCTACATGTTAGTAGGTTAAGATAGATCATCAGAAGCCTAGTGGGTTCATACAGGAGTTCAGTATTTCTACTTGGAAGTGGGAAGAAGTGAACATGGAATTTATGATAGGTTTACCTCGTACTCATCACCAGCATGATTCAGTTTGGGTCATTGTAGATAGAATAACCAAATCAACTCATTTCCTTCCAGTCTATACCTCTTATTCAGCTGAGGATTACGTCAAACTCTACATTAGAGAGTTGGTCAGATTACTAGATGTTCCATGATCCATTATCTCATACAGAGGTACCTAGTACACCTTCTATTTCTTAAAAGCATTCCAAAAGGGTCTTGGTACCCAAGTTCATCTCATTACAACATTTTATCCTCAGACAAATGGTCAAGCAGAAAGGGCTATTCAGATTTTAGAAGATATACTAAAGGCGTGTGCAATTGATTTCAAGGGTAGTTGGGATGAACACTTGACTTTGATTGAGTTTGCATACAACAATAGCTATCATTCCATTATTCGGATGGCTACATTCAAAGTTCTCTATGGTAGGAGATAAAGATCTCCAATCGGTTGATTCGAAGTTAGTGAGACCTCAGTTATAGGGCCTAACTTAGTGTTCGACGCTTCAGAGAAAGTCCAGTTGATCATAGAATGACTCTAGGCTGCTCAGAGCCAATAGAAGTGTTATCCAGATATATGCAGAAAGGATCTCGAGTTTGAGATTGGTGATTATGTCTATCTAAATATCTCTCCCATGAAGGGAGTAAAGAGATTCGGCAAAAAGGGAAAGCTCAGTCCCCGGTATGTCGGACCCTTCAAAATTCTCAATCATTTAGGCAAGGTAGCTTATGATCTCAAATTGCCTTCAGATCTAGCCTTAGTTCATCCAGTCTTCCATGTCTCTTTGCTCAAGAAGTGCATAGGTGACCCAGAAGTTGTAGTCCATATTTAGAGCATAAATGTTCATAACAACCTCTCTTATGTAGAGATTACAATCAAAATTCTTGACTACCAGACTCGTAGAATGAGGAACAAAGAAGTCCCTCTAGTAAAAGTTCTTTGGAGAAATCAGTCCGTTGAGGGAGCTACTTAGGAAGTAGAAACAGAAATGCATACTAAGTATCCTCACCTCTTCTCCTCCAACTTAGATCAAGATCAATGTAATAGTTCTCCTTAAGCTTTTCAAGTTCATGTTCATCTTTCAGTTATAAGCTTAGTATTCAGTTCATGTTCAAAATTCCATTATAAGCTTGGTATTAAGTACCATTGCATAGTCAGTAATGCATTCATGTATCCGTTCAATTATACAATCATGCATCAGACATGCATTCTCATAGTGAGAACCTTGGTTCATCGGAACACTCAGTCATGTAGTCATGAATAAGTTATACATGCATCATATATGCATGATCAGTATGATATATTCAGTTATCAGTCATGTCAGTCATGAGATCATGTTCAAATTGTTCATGTTCATGATGTACGTCAGTTTATATTCTTCTCTCTCACTTAGTCTCATTCGAGGATGAATGTTCTCAAGAGGGACATATTGTAATACCCTATACTTCTACCTAGCTAGAAATCGTCCCAAAAATGTTAGAAACTTACCTTGAAAGATAAATCCATTTGTGTACCCGTGGAATTTGTTAATATTTTCACTTTTTATCATGTGGGAAATTGAATTAGCTTTTCAACGATACCAATTTCTTCCAAATCCGATATCGGAGTAAAATTTTATGGACATTTTACTCAGACCTGTCAAAATTGCCCTGGTGCGATGGCCAGGTTGACGGACCGTCGATCTAGCAACGGATCGTCGCCTAGACCATCGTAGCCAAGGCAGTGAGTCAACCTTTTGGATAAGGTGCAACGTAAAGGTTGAGGGACCGTTGATCTTTTGACGGACCGTCGCCCAAGTCATCTCTATAAGGCAGTGAGTCTTTTTTTGGGTCCACATACGACGGTCGAAATGAAGGACCATCGAGCTAGCGACGGACCATTGCACGATCCATCGCATGTCCCGTTCAGCAAATTTTGAGTCATTTTAAAAGGGTATTTGGGTCTTTTTCACCCGATTTAACCCTTAATTATACTCGACAATAATTCATAATTTCATTATTCTTCTACAACAACAAATTAGGGTTTCTCTAAAGGATCAATCCCCAAGAACAAAAAACAGTAGGTGCTTGATTCTAAGATAAGAATTCAAGTTTTCCTCCACAAATCTTTAAGAAATCACTCACCCAGGTATGTGTAGTGTTCATTCATGGACTCCTTTCGTCGATGAAGCCCAAGAATCTTTTTTCAAAGTTCAAGTACATGGATTTTAAAAATTTCACGTTGGGTTTGCTTTTTTTCATGTTGACAATAACCAATTGAATTCTAATCCATGTTTAGTGATAAATCTTTAGTGGAATTAATTATTATAGGTGTAGCTTCATGTGAATCCATGATTAAACCCTTGAATGGTGAAATTATAATTTAATCATGATGTTTACTTGTTGTGTAATGTTGTCTACATATATTATGCTCACCATGTGTTTGATTAAATACCTATGTGAAGAAAAGGTGCCCTACTAGTATGATAATATGAAATCCCTATTCATGTACAAGTTCATGCATGTCAAGTGTTTGATGAAATGTCTTAGTCAATGAATTATGGATATATGTATGACCTTTGTCATTCTTTAGAACTTGCGCTTTATAAATTCTTCAACTTATTATATTATGGACTGTTGATGTGGTCATGTATTCAAGAATGTCATGCTTTGTCAGTTTCCTTCCATCGAGTCCTGGGGGTACTTGTACCCAAAAAATATAGTTGTATGCCTAGAATCAGTGTCCTATTTTCACTATATCCTCAGCCAAGCCATGATTCATAGTATACAGTCAGTCTCATGACTCAGGAAAACTCAGTAATACCAGTAATCTCAGTCCATTATCAAATCTCAGTAATATTCCATCAGTCAACGGAACTTAGTTAATTCGGTTAATTCAGTTTAGTGATCCATGTTCAGTGTCTATTTAGATGGGAGTAGGAATTATCACCGAGTGAACCCAAGGATGGGAACTCACCTGTTATATGAGGGTGTGATTCTTGGAAGTAGTCCTTGCATTCCAGAACTACGTAGCCAGTGTAGGTTGAGACATCATAGCCTGTTATATGAGGGTATATAAGGTGTCTTAACCTGTTATATGAGGGTTTCCACCATTCTCACTACAATTACCTGTTATATGAGGGTTACTCACAGATTATCCTTACCAGTGGCGCGGTATTGACACCCTTCCTATTGGGGTTACAGATTGGACCCCAACTCAACCATAATGGCATATTAGGGGCATGTCGTTTAGATGACTATTTCCCACAGTTTCAATTACAAAATCAGGACTGTCAGATACAGTTATTCAGTCTCAGTAATAAAACTCAGATATTTCTACAGAATTCAAGACTGCCAGATACAGTCAACTCAGAACAGTACATAACTCAGCTAGTTCCATCATATTCAGGACTATCAGATACAGCCACTCATGTTATCAGTTACATCAGTCATCCGAACTCAGTTATCAATCATGTTAGTTATCAGTAAATTTATGTTATCACAAAATCAGTTGTAGTTACTGTATATTCATGTATGTATTCTCACGTTCATATTAGTTAGTTAGCCAGTATTATTCACATCTGAATCCCATGCATTCAGCCTACCTCGCATGCATACCAGTACATTCAAAGTACTAATTCATTTGCGCTATGGTGTTTTATACCATAGGTTCAGAGTCACGAGCTCTAGAGCATCAGTAGATTCCATATATCAGCAGTCAGTTAGCAGTGAGTCCTTATCCTTTGAGGATATGATGATTTCTTTATTATCTCATTAATTAATTTATTAGTTGGATTTAGTTGGGGACATATCCCATCAACTCCTTATTCAGACAGGTCAGTCAGTTAGAGGCTTTTCAGACTATCATGTTCAGTTAGTTATTTCAGTTGTATTTTTTTTGGGTATTTCATACCCCACCCAGATGCTATATTTTATCAGATATTATGTTAAAGTTTTTGAACTTATGGCCTTTTAGTTCATGTTTACGTAATTATATAGTATAACATGCAGTATCCAGGTATAGATATCAGTCATGGGTTAGATTGTGGTCCTTCAGGGTCATGATCACCGTGTAGCATTCTGGGTACTAGATTTAGGGTGTTACATCTCGGTGCTAAATTCTACTCCCAACTAAATTGGCACTTATACTGGAGTGAACTAAATTCAATTGAACATAACAACTGACATTGCTCATTATGATCAAAACAACTGAGTAAATGGTAATATACATGGTTTAACTGAAATAATTACTTGAAGCATCTCAAATCATGTAAAACACGTAGGTGTCAGGTGTTCATAACCTGCCAGCACTGACTGATCATAAAATACAACATTAAGGCTTAAAATTGTAGTATGAAATCTTGGTTCAAAGTCAAAATATAGATATTTCATCAAACATGTGAGAGTCGTAAACATAAACATGAGAATGTGTTAAGTATGAGTAAAACCACATAATTACATGGTTAAATTTACAACTCAATATTATAACATGAAATTCACTTGGATATTGACATGAGAAATTGGAATTTGAAGCATGAGATAACTTTTCATGGAACCATACATGGACATGTATTGAGTTCAATTACTAAGGAAAGACATGAAATAAATCCATCTTGAACATACAAAAACTCCATAATAAGATAAAAATCCATACTTTCGTTGAAAAAAATGTTTTTTGGATCTATAGGTTAAAGGGACCCATGGATGAACACCCCACTTACCTTAAGCTTATTGATTTGTAAAAGAAACCCTATTCTTGATGCTTTCTTGAAGATTCTTGAACTTGGAAAAACTAAATGACTCTTGAACTTGAAAACTTGGATTCTTAATTTCTTGAGGAAAAGGATTTGAATTGGTTCTTGGGGAAGGAGGGGGTTTCTTGAGAGTGATTTTGAGAAGAAGGGACAAAAAATGCCCCTATAGATACGCCAAGTCGTGTTATGGACAATTTGGGTTGAGGGGGAAAAGACCCAATTGCCCCTTGATTAGTTAAAACAAAAATTAGATGCAATAACATTATCGTGAAGCGGCCTTATCACGGTTGAAGGAATCTTTTACTACATCGCGGACAACATTAGGTTGGGACTAGTACCACGACACGGGTTTATCATGGGGACTAACTATTTTTTTGATCCCAACATGCCCCAAATCTTGTCCAAAAATTTGGAAACTCCCCCGAGATATACTTTTAACCTCCCTAAATTTGAATCAACTTAAAACCTAATATTTTGGGAATGGGAAGGCCAAACTAAAAATCTGTTAAGTTTAGGGGACTTGAAAATGACTAAGTCTCCAACACTTGGTGAAGTTTTAAAGCCTTGGACCCCTTAATCATCCAACTAAGAGTTGAATCGACCTTGGAATTTTATAGGGTATTACAATATCTCCCCCTTGGGAACATTCTTCATCGAATAAAACTAGTTAAACTAAGATACTAAGGCAACAGAGATTGTTTAAAGAACATAAATGACTAGGAACATGATTACATAACAGAGTTTGAAGCATGATACTTGAACTAAACTGATTTCGGGAATGCATGCAATGAAATGAGAATGGTTACATAGCTGAACTGAGAACGAAAAAGAGTCAATCTAAGAAAAATCATTAACTCAAGATAAATCTATGTTTGCTGTAAAAATATGAGGGTACTTGGTTCGCATATCTACTTTTGCTTCCCGAGTAGCTCCCTCAACAGACTGATTCTGCCATAGAACTTTTACCAAGGGAACTTTTTGGTTCCTTATACTACGAATCTGAAGATCAAGAATCTTAACTGGGATTTCTTCAAAGAAAAGGCTATCCTGAATGTCCATACTTTCTAAAGGAACAACAACAGCTGAATCGCTAATACATTTTCTTAACAAGAAACATGGAACACCAGATGTATTAATGTCAAGTCTTCAAGTAACTCAAGCTCATAAGCTACCTTTGTAGAACGAATCAAGATTCTGTAAGGGCCATCATTGCGGGGACTGATTTTCCCCTTCTTGCCAAATCTCTTCATTCCCTTGATAGGAGAAATCTTAAAATAAAACAAATCACTAACCTCAAACTCAAGATCTCTTCTCCTCACATATGTATAAGATTTCTGACGGAAAAGCCTTCCAAAAGTGAGAGGTAAACTGAGTACCTCTGGCTGAAATGATAGACAACATAATCTCAAGCAACTTCACTAAATCTCTAAGATAAATACTGGCATAATCAACACTTGTGTATGAAATATGAATTGGCAAGAAATGAGCTGATAAGGTCATTCTATCCATAATAACCCATATCAAATCATACTGACAACGTATACGAGGCAACCCTGTCACAAAATCTAAGTTCACTACATCCTAATTCCAAGTGTGGATGCTAAAATCCTGGAATATACCACTAGGACTTTGGTGCTCAACTTTAACCTTCTAAAAAGTTGGACACTATGGCACAAACTCTACAATATCCTTCTTCATACCACTCCACCAATAGATTTTCCACAAATCATGGTACATCTTTGTGGCTCCTGGGTGAATAGAATATCGCGTACCATGTGCTTATGCAAGTATTCATTGTCTCAAATGATCAACACACAGAACACATAACCTTCCCTGATAAAGAATCACACCATCTCCCTTTTAGGAGAAAACCTCTACTTTGCTATCTCTAACTACCTCCTTCAACTTAACCAAACTATGATCCCTATCTTGATTTTCCTTTACTTCGACAACCAATGATGACTCCAAACTATTCTGAACCCATACACTACCATCAGTTGAATCAACTAATCAAACCCCTTAATCATGTAAGTTGATGAACCTCACTGACTTTCTTTTTCTTATATCCCTCAACATGAGCAATACTACCCATAAAAAATATACTAAGGGCATTTGCCTTGCTCGGATGATACAACACACTCATATTATAATATTTTAACAACTCAAATCACTTTCTCTGATGAAGATTCATATCTTTCTACCTGAACACATACTGTAAGCTCTTATGGTTAGTGAACACATCAACATAAACCCCATAATGATAGTGCATCCAAATTTTCAAAGAAAAAACAACTGCAGCCAAATCCATCGGAACCATCTAGCCAAGTTAAAACTGGGGAAGAAGTGAGTCAAGTCTTCAACTCCTGAAAACTCTTCTCACAGAAATCTGACCACTAAAATTTGACCATCTTCTGAGTCAATCGAGACATGGGGATGTAATAGAAGAAAACCCCTCAACAAACCATCTATAATATCCAGCCAAATATAAGAAACTCTTAATATCTAATGGAGATATGGTTCTAGGCTAATTTCTCACTACTTTGATATTTTAGGGGTCAACTTAGATGCCATAAACGGAAATAATATGTCCAAGGAAAGCTACTAATCTTAGCCAAAATTTTCACTTACCGAATTTAGCAAACAATTGTTGAGCTCTAAGGGTCTATAACACAATTCTCAGATGGTCTGCATGATCATTCTCACTACAGGAATAGACAAGGATATCATCAATGAAGACTATGACGAACAGGTCTAAGTACTTCTTGAACACACTGTTCATCAAGTCCATGAAATTTTTAGGGCCATTTTTTAGTTTGAATGACATAACTAGGAATTCAAAATGACCATATCAAGTCCTGAAAGCTATTTTTGGAATATCACATTCTCTGACTCTAAGCTGATGATAGCCGAATCTAAGGACTATTTTAGAGAAATAACTGGCACCCTAAAGTTGGTCGAATAAGTCATCAATTTTGGGGAGTAAGTACTTATTCTTGATTGTGACTTTGTTCAACTAACGGTAGTCGATGCATATTCTGAAAGGACCATCTTTCTTTTGCATGAAAAAATTGGACTGCCCTATGAAGAAATATTGCGTCTGAGAAAACCCTTATCTAAGAGATCTTTCATATTCTCCTTCAATTCTTTAAGCTCAGTTGGAGCCATTCTGTAGGGTGGAATAGAGGTAGGATGGGTATCTAAAAGAAGATCTACTCCAAAATCTATTTCCATTTTGGGAGAAACTCCGAGAAAATCTTAAGAAAATACATCTGGATATTCTCTTACTACTAAAACTGACTCAAGACTATGAGCCTCAGAATTTGAGTCCTTAACTCTAACAATATGGTAAGAACACCCTTTAGATATCATCTTTTTGGCTTTAACATATGAAATAATCTGACCCCTAAGAACTAAAGAACTACCTCTCCATTCCACGACTGGCTTATTGGGAAAATAAAACTGAACGAATCTATTTCTACAACTAACTAAGGAATATCATGAGTGGAGCCAATCCATGCCTATAATGACATTGAAATCAGTCATATCAAACTCCACCAGATCAGCTGAGGTGATTTTTTGAGATACTAAGACCGAGCAATTTATGTATACCAGTCTGGATATAATAAATTTACCCACTAGGTAGACACTAAGAAAGGCTCTTCTAACATTTTGGGATTGACACCAAAATTGATGGCTATGTAAGGGATCACAAAAGAAAGTAAAGCTCTTGGGTTTAATAAAATATAAACATAAAGATGGAAAACTTGTAACGTCCCCGTAACCACATCAAGAGAACTTTCTCGATCATGCCAAGTCTGGAGAGCATCCAATCTATTCTGGCGCTACCCACTGGTTGCACTATAAATGGCACCCTACTAAGTCGAGCGATTGGCTGAAGCTAAAGGATAATTGGACTGACCCTGTAGACAAGTCCTTGGGAAATCCTAGACCCTATGGCTGGTTTTCCATATTCAAAACACATTTCACTTCCATTCCTACACTCACTTTGATAATTCCTACCACATCTCTGGCAAAGTGGATTGGAGCAATCACCATTCATGCTACCATGGGACTTAGATCCTGGCACTTTATCCCGACTGTATTGCCTGAACTTAGGAACTGGCGCATTAGCTGAAGAAAGAGATAGGGCCAAATTTTTTTTATGGAACTGAGAATGATTACCACCTTCTGATCTTGGCTGAGAAAAGTTAAAACTACCTATTTTGGCCCTCTTATTCTCTCTCTCTCCTTAGGCTTTTCCTCCTTAATCTTCTGAGCATAAACCATAAGTCTATATAGGTCCATCTTCTTAATTAACATGGAGGTATTATACTTTTTAACCATACTATCAGCTATACTAGATACAAACTTACTCATTCTAAATATATTATCCGCCACCATAGTAGGAGCATGCCTTGCTAATTGGGTGAGCTTAAGAGAGTACTCATTCATGCTCATACTACCCTACTTCAAATTAATGAACTCTTGAACCTTCAAATTAATGAATTAATGAACTCTAAGGGAAAGAATATGTCTAAGAATGTTATGACTCTTCCCATTCTACAGCCCTGCATCAACCCCTCGGTCTTCTTTCACCTACTTATATTAGGTGTAAGCTATATCCTGCAACTGATATATAGACAACTATACACTCTCACTTGATGTGACACCCATCATATTTATCACTTTCTATACCATGTCTAGAAACTCCTTCGGATCCTTCTCGGACTTGAATCCAGAAGACAGAGGGGAATTTATATGAGTGATATCCCGAATCTTGATGGCAGCTTTACTTTTCACTAAATTGGCTGGGGCAAAATCTTGTTGGTTATTCTGAGAATCTATGGAGTAGGATAAGGTAGTGAAAGCAACCCTGAATACAGTGTGGGAGACATGTTCTATCATGTCCCAAGATAACCCCTTTTTATAACACGGTTATTAGAGCCAAAAGTGATCCCAAGCTAACTCATGAACTGCCATACTGCTTGAGAAACTGATTTAAAATATATAAAATAGCTAAGTTTACTGTGTGGAAACATAATCATGACATAATCTACATAAATAATACTAATAAGTTTACAACCTGATAAAACTAAAGAAAGAACTAGAATTTATATTTGATGACTCTGACTGACTATCTATGAAGCCTCTAATTCAAACATCTTGGTTTTTTACCCTTAGAAAATCTCTTGGAATTCAATTCTTTGATCCCAATATGACTCATAGGTATGAGTCATATGATGGGGTATGAGTGATATGGTCCTGTCATATGCCAACCAATATTAGTTGGTGGGATGGTTTTGGTTACTAGAATAGGTATGACTTAGGGGTATGACTCGTAGGGATTTGTACGAGTCGTATTAGGGACTCGTATGGTGGGCAGTATTTGATCCTCTTGGTATTTTATTCTTCCAGGGATACGGGTTATGGGTACGGATTGTATGTTGTGGTTACAACTTGGTTGGATAATTCATGTACTAGATAGTGTTTTATCCAAGGGTCGATGCTTGGATACGAGTGGTAGGTACCAATCGTATAGAAGGGTACGACTCGTACAGGTCAATTATATCCCTATGATGGATTTTTAAGGGATTTAAGTAGGGTTATTTTGGACATTTCTCTAATTACCCTAATTAGGACCCATGACTTCTAATACACTTTGGAGGCTATTTACCCTAGTATTCTATTTATTAACAATTAGAAACTATTCCAAAACACTCCATAATTTTCTCAAGATATTTTACGGCAAGAAGGCTAGGGTTTTATCTTTGGAATTGCTTTAGGGCTTGTCTTGGTGATTTTCTTCCATTAATTCTTTGGTATAAGACATTATTCTCTTCCCTCATTGTAATTTCAACTAAAGGCATGGCTTATATGATTTATTCAATGGTTTTACTATTTCATGATTATAGTTTTCAACTATTATTTAGGGGTTTTGATGTTGAATTCTTGGTTATGGTTTCCTATGGTCTTACTTATGCTTTTATATGCATCAATGGTGAATTTGGACAATTGGATTGCATGGTAATGGCTTAATGGTCTTTGGAATTGGTTTTGGTTATATTATGCCCCCAATATGTTTGATAAAATACTTATAAAGATATGTTCATTGCATTGACTTCTTGTAATGGAACCCTTTCATGTTTTAAACTTTATAAATGACATTGTGGATTTAATATGGCTAATGGAAGGGCACCTAAGGTCCCTTAACCTAAATAGTATAGCTATAGATATTACTTATAAGTAAGGGATGGTATGACGATACCACTAATATTGGCCTTGGTTAATAAATGGATAATGGTTTGTCTATTTGGAAATTGGTTTTAGTTGGGCTTTAATGGTGGGATGTGTAGCTAAGTTGTGGAAGGAAGAGGTCTCGAGGGGATTAAAATTGGAAACTCATAATTGCCGATATAAGGGGTCTTAATGATTGTGTTCATGTGTCACATTTTATATTCGGGGATGTACTAGTCATCCCATGGGATATTTCCTGGTCGTGCATCTACACGTACTAGGACCCTTTCAACAGGGGAAGCTAAACCGGTTAGGGCCCATGGGTGGTTAGGACGACAAAGCTACACAGCCCAGGTATAAAGGTTTTAAAGGCATTCTAAACTTGGTTCCTTTCTCAACACTTATATATGTATGAATGTATGCATTATAGATGGTTTTACTTGGTTTTACAACTACAATTATTTTATCCTTATCCTTTGATTCATGCTAGTGGTCACTCGCTAACCTCATCTACAGGAGGTTGTATACCCATGCTATGTAGCAATTGACCATTCTAATCCTCTTATTTAGTATACAGATTCAGTTTTAACATTTGGACTAAAGTGGTAAGCTTGCATCCTTTTAGGAGGCATCATTTTATGTTATGGATTTACTTAGATACTTTTATTTTTCTTTGGATATTGGTTGCATATCCCAATCGAATTAGTTTAGTTTTTTGAATAGAGGCTTTGTGGTAATTCTAGGGGTTGGTATGGGCAGGATTGGTATTAATGTCGTCCTTAGAATTGGAATAAGCTGGGAGGTTGGCATCAACGGACACAATTTCTTATTTTTGCATCAAATTATATTTTGGGATTAATTATCATATTGTGTTTTAGTATACTCTTTGGTTACGGCTGGTTTTATGGCCTATGGTTTGGTTTGGTATGGTTGGGCGGTTGGTATGGTATGATTATACTCGATTAGGTCGATCACGGTTGTGACCCCATCCTAGAGCCTTAATGAGAACAATAATGCTATCTTGTTATATGATCAAAATTAATCCCACCTAAGGCTAGGTATAGGTGATTGGGTTGGGTAATAAGGGGTGGTCCCCAGTCCTGGACGGACTTGGGATGCCCATTATAACAAGGCCCAAGGTCAGGTCGGGTTAAGTTGGTATCAGAGCCTAGGTTCATGGTCAATTGGGAAGTCCAAAAATCCGTCTCTAGTAGAGTCTCTTTTAGTGGTGTGAAGTGCACCACACTCATAAGAGAGAGGCTGCAAGACATTTAGAATGTTTAACTTTCTTGGTATTCTATCTTTAAGATTAAGTTCTTAATCCTAGAATCTCCTCTAATCCTTATTTGGTCGTCTTTCAGATTATGCCTCCTAGATCTGGAACATAAGGAAATTCTTCCATCCCATTTGGTGATAATGCTTAAGGGGTACGTCCTACGTCTAGAGTACATGTTTGATCTCATGGTCCTACTCCTGATGGTGCTGGAGTTCCTCTTATTAAGACTATTTCTCCTCAGGTCTCTAGAGCAATGTGACGAATACAAAATTTCATCAGTATATCCATATTATTGCCCAATTAGTTATTGATCAAGCTGAGCAGGGTGCGGCCGGTGCTTTGTCTACTGAGGCCACAAGGTTTGGTCAATTTATGAAGATGGGTCCTCCAACTTTTACTGGGGTGAAGGTAGAGGAGAATCCACAAGGCTCTTAGATGAGATGAAAAAAATCATTTGGGTGATACAGGCTACTTATATTGAGGGGGTTAACTTTGTAGCTTATCAACTCAAGGATGTTGCTTATCAGTGGTATGAGAAGTGGATAGGGATTGAGGTGATATGGAAGAGAAAGGGTTATGGGAGGCCTTTTCTAATGCCTTTTCTGATCGGTTCTTTCCTTAAGAGTTGAGGGAAGCTAAGATGGAGGAGTTTGTGAACCTCAAGTAGCGAAGGATGTCAGTAAAGGAATATGATTTGAATTTTCATCAGCTATCAAGGTATGCTTCTGATTTGGTGGTTGATATGAGGTTGAGAATGAGGAAGTTCACTTCTGGGTTTAATAGAGATTTGATTCTAGAGAACAAGACTGCCTTGCTGATTAAAGATATGGACATATCAAGGTTGACTATGCATATGCACTTGGTTGAGGATAATAAGAGAAAGTACACGGAGTTTGGGGATAGCCAGGGAAAGAGGAGTAGGCTATCCGATCAGGGAGATGCTTAGTCTCAAGGTAGAAGAGATGATGGCAAGTGGCAAAAAAAGAAGTAGGGGAGTTCTGGCTTCTTTTCTGCTAGTGCTCCTTACCAGTCGGGAGACTGGCATTATTAAGGTGGTGATAATTCTCGGGCAAAGGTTTCCCAATATCATACGAGTGAAGGTCAGTCAGTTTTTGTATGTCCTCCTTATTGATTTTGTAGTCATTCTCATCGGGGCTATTGCAAGGAAGGAAAGGATATATATTTTAAGTGCGAACAAGATTCCTATCTCTTCATCATCTGTTCCTATACCTGGCGTGGTGGTATTCTCTCTGTTACTGCTCCTGGTTTTAGTATTGGTAGGAACAGGTTATATGTTTTGGCTTCCCAACAGGAATCTAAGGCATCACTTAATGTCGTTACTGGTACGTTACATCTTTTCTCTTGTTACATGTATTATTTGCTTGATTTGGGGTCCACTCTTTCGTATGTGACTCTATATGTGGCTGTGTCTTTTGATTTTAATCCAGAAGTTATCTCGGATACTTTTTCTTTTTCTACCCTGGTAGTTGACTCAGTTATTGCTACGAGAGTCTATAGGAGGTGTGTGGTATCTATTGGTAGCAAGCAGACCTTAGAGGATTTGTTTGAGTTAGATATGATAGATTTTAGGGTAATTTTGGGTATGAATTTCTTACATTCTTGTTATGCGTCTGTAGATTATCATACCCATAGGGTTTTCTTTAAGTTCCCTGGTGAACCGATTATAAAATTTGTAGGTAGTTCCTTAACTCCTAGGGTGAGTTTTATTTCTTATCTTAGAGCTCGTAAGTTAATCTCTAAGGGTTATCTTTATCACTTGGTCTAGGTTAAAGATTCTACTTGGATGGTCCTTTTTTGTCTTTGGTCCTAGTGGTAATGAGTTTCCAGAGGTCTTTTCGGATAATCTTCCTGTTGTTCCTCTAGTTAGAGAAATAGAGTTTGGTATTGATTTGCTTCCAAAAACTCATCCAATATTTATTCCTCCATATAAAATGGCTCTGGTTGAGTTGAGAAAACTCAAGGAGCAACTTAAGAATCTTTTAGATTAGGGGTTTATTCATCCTAGTGTTTCTCCATGGGGTGCACCGGTGTTGTTTATCCACAAGAAGGATGGTTCCCTTTGGATGTTCATTGACTATAGGTAGTTGAACAAGGTGACAGTCAAGAACAAGTATTCTCTCCCAAGGATAGACGGTCTGTTTAATTACTTACAAGGTGCCAAGTTTTTTTTTAAGATAGATCTTTGGTTTGGGTACCATCATCTTAAGATTAGGGAGATGGATATCTCTAAGATGGCTTTTCATACACCGTATATGCATTTTGAGTTCTTGGTGATATCATTTTAATTGACTAACACTCCAGCAGTATTTATGGACTTTATACATAGGGAGTTCAGGCAGTATTTGGATCTCTTCATCATTGTGTTTATTGATGACATTCTGGTTTATTCAAAGAGTAAGGTGGATAATGCTAATCACCTCCGTGTGGTGTTGTAGACCTTAAAGGAACTACAGTTATCTGTCAAGTTCTCTAAGTGTGAGTTTTGGTTGAACGTTATGACTTTCTTGGGTTATATTATTCCTAGTAAAGGGATCATAATAGATTTGTAGAAGTTTTTTGTAGTGAAGAGGTTGCCTAAGACCACGACTCCATCCAATATTCAGAGCTTCTTAGGTTTAGCCAAGTATTATAGGTTGTTTATGGAAAGCTTTTCTCAGATAGTTGCTCCTTTGAATAAGTTGACTCAGAAAAAGGTTAATTTTTCTTGGTTGGATGCTTGTGAAGGATGTTTTGAGAAATTGAAGGATAAGTAGACTTTGGCGCCAATCCTAACTTTATTGGAAGGCAGTGATGGGTTTGTGGATTATTGTGATGCATCTCGGGTAGGGCTTGGTTGTGTTTTGATGAAGTATGGAAAGGTGATTGCCTATGCTTCGATGCAGTTTAAGGTACATGAGAGGAATTATCCTACTCATGATTTGGAGTTGATATCGGTTGTGTTTGCTTTGAAAATATGGTGGCATTATTTGTATGGTGTTCATGTGGATATCTTTTCAGATCACAAGAGCCTTCAATACATATTCACTCAGAAAGATCTTAATCTCAGGCAGAGAAGATGGCTTGACATTCTTAAGGATTATGATAGGAGTCTTCACTACCACCCAGGTAATGCTAATGTGGTTGTTGATGCTCTTATCAGGTTATCCATGAGAAGTTTGGATCATGTGGAGGAAGGCAAGCAGGAATTGGTGAAGGATAGTCACCGCTTGGCTAATCTTGATGTTCGTCTCTTAGACTCTAAGAATGGTGGTGTGATAGTGCAAGACGTGGTTCGATTTGGATGTGATAATGGTACTTTTGTGGTACCAAAGAAGGTTGTGTGTTCCTGATGTCGTTGGGTTGCAACAAAGAGTTTTTTTTTAGATGCATAAGTCATGCTATGTTGTTCATCTCAGCTTGACTAAGATGTATCATGATCTTAAGGAGATCTACTAGTGGAATGGCATGAAGAGAGATATGTCTGATTTTGTGGCCAAGTGTATGGTGTGTCAATAGGTTAAGGTTGAGCACATGATGCTAGGAGGGTTGTATCAAGAAATTAATTTTCCCGAATGGAAGTGGAAAGTAATCAATATGGACATTATTACCGTTCTTCCTCGGTCTTGGAATCAGTATGATTTGATATGGGTCATTGTGGATAGGATGGCCAAGTCTGCTCATTTCTTGCCAGTGCTGACTACCTTTTCTGCAGAGAATTATGCGAAGTTGTATCTTCAGGAGATTGTAAAGCTGCATGGGGTACCTAACTTAATTATCTTAGATAGTGGTAAACAGTTAATATCTCATTTCTGGCGGTCTTTCTAGCAAGGGTTGGGGACTAAGGTTAGTCTGAGTACTATTTTTCACCCACAGTCGGATGGGCAAGCGGAGAGAACAATTCAGACATTGGAGTATATGCTTTGGGCTTGTGTGATTTACTATAGTGGAAATTGGGTTGAGCATCTACCTTTGGTGGATTTTTCTTACAATAATAGCTATTATTCGAGTGTTGGTATGGCTTCTTTTGAGGCATTATACGGTAGAAGGTGTAGATACACTATTGGTTGGTTTGAGATTTGGGAGGCGGACATGTTTGGTCCAGATTTGGTCTATGAGGAGATAGAGAAGGTCAAGGTGATTTGGGATAAGCTTAAATCTACCTAAGGTCACCAAAAGTCCTATGAAGATGTTAGGTGTAGAGACTTGGAGTTTGAGATTGGGGATAGGGTGTTCCTCAAGGTGTCTTCCATAAAGGGAGTGGTGCAGTTTGGGAAAAAGGGGATACTCAGTCCTCGGTTCATTGGTCCTTATGTGATTTTTTGGAAAGTTGGCAATGTTGCTTATGAGTTGGAGTTTCCATCTGGCTTAAGTTTGGTTTATCCGATCTTGCATGTTTCTATGCTGAGGAAGTATCTTGGTGATCCTCCTTCGGTTGCTCCATTGGAAGAATATGGTATTTTGAATTCTCTATCTTATGAAGAGGTCCCGATTGAGATACTAGATAGGCAAGTTCGTAGGTTGCGGACCAAGGATATAGCTTAGTTTAAGGTTCTACGGTGGAACCATAAGGTGGAAGAAGCTACTTGAGAAGTAGAAGAGGACATGAAGTCCAAGTATCCGCATTTGTTTTCTTCTCCTGGGATTCGTGCGGAAGGTATATGCTCTTGAACAGATCTTTATTTTCTGAGTTTGTTAAAGAAAAGATTTACATCTTTGCATCTTTATTTTCAAACTTTGATAAAAGGATGTTTGATAATGCAAATGACTCTATGTGTAGTTACCCTGACCTTGTCCATCATGCGGAGATGAATGTTCCTAGTGAGGGAGAAAGAAACATCCTGGGTTTTGACCCTTAGAAAATTTCCTGGAATTCCGTTCTCCGGACCCAATATGACTCATGGGTATGAGTCATATTCTAGGGTATGAGTGGCATAGTCCTGTCGTATGCTAACCAGTGTTAGTTAGTGGGTTGGTTTTGGTCACTGGAATAAGTATGACTTAGGGGTATGATTCGTTGGGATTGGTACGAGTCCCATGAAGGACTCATATTGTAATGCCCCAAGTCTGTACCCCGGATGCTACACAGTGATCATAATCCTGAGGGACCACAAGCTAACCTATGACTAGTACCTGCTGCAATAACTGAATAATAATACTGTATTATGCGGAAATTAGGCAAAAACTTTCCATAAGATTCAAAACTATAAATAAATACTGAGTACTGAAAACTAAATACTGATACATCTGCATGAAATACTCTAGTCTAAAAAACCTCTACTTTCTGAACAAAGAGTTGATGGGATAAGTCCCCAACTAACTCCGACTACTGAAATTATCTGAGTACTGAAATACTGGAATAATAAATCTATCCTCGAACAATGAGGACTCACCATTAGTCTGTTGCTAATAGATCAAGTAGCTAAGTATGATCGGGAGCCTGTGCATCTGAAACTATGATATAAGACATCATAGAGAAATAGAAAGGTATGCGTCAGTACTTTGAATGTACTAGTATGCTAAGTGAGGTAGGCTGAGATGCATAGGTCCATTTGCATGAACAATACTGACTGAATAACATGAGTATAACTGAATAAGAGTACATGCATAAATACGTAAACTGTAACTCTGGTCGTGATAATACTAGATACTGAGTTCTAAATTATTGATTTATTGATATCTGAGTATACTGATATTATATAACTGATAGCTGAATAACTATGTTTGACATTCCTAATTCTGTGGAACTATACTGAGTTTCGTACTGAACTTAGTGACTGTGTCTGACAGTCCTGATTTCTGTAGAACTTAATTGAGTTCTATTCTAAAGACTAAAACTGAGACTGTAGGAGGTAATCATCTAACTGAAATGCACCTCTCTGAATATATTGGGGTCCAACCTGTAACCCCAGTTGGAAGGGTATTAGTACCGTGCCACGGGTAAAGACAACTGTTAGTTAACCCTCTCTGACAGGAAGATCTTTCGTCAACCCCCACTGGAAAGAAAACTCGTATGAGATGTATCAACCCTAGTATGGAAAGAAAATATCCCAACCTACGTTGGCTACATATTATGTAATGCAGGGATTGCTACTAAGGGTCAAATCCTCTGCTGGCAGGAATGCCCCGATCCCTGGATTCGTTTGGTGCTTAATCCTACTCCCAACTCAATAGACACTGAACTGATTCCTAGTTCATATTAGCCTTGACTGAACTATTACTGTTTATACTGTCTAAGTGAACTAACTGAGTTCACTAAGTTTTGTTGACTGACGAAATACTACTAAATTTTTTAACTGACTAAATTTACTGAGGTCTGAACTGGATACTGAACTGGACTAGATTGATACTATGTCTACTGAGTTTTTCCTGAGCCCTATAACTAACTGAGAGTACTACTGATCGTGACATGACTGAGATTATTCTATAACTGATGCTGGCTTTCGGTAAGCAGCTAAATTATCGGGTATTAAATACCCCCAGTACTCGATAGCATGAAAAGTAAATCACTGCATGACTTTAGTAGCATCATGGTACTAGCTTACTAATAATACATTTACTTAGACATCTTTGGTCAAACACTTGTTATATATGAGCTTGTGCATGATTGATATCACACAATAATATGTTATACGTGGACTAGTCTAATCATATATGCCTATTGACAAACACTTAGGGAGCATGGGTATTTTACATATCAATAAACATGTTGTAATATCATGGATTCTACATTCAACTTGCAATTCAAGAGTTTGACATGTAGTTCACAAAATTCAATTCACAATTAAACTAGTTTGCATGAAACTTGGGACAAATCATGGAATTAGATCATCATTAACATCATAATCATTAATACATTCAAGATCCAACATGAAATTCATGAAATCAATTAACTTGTATTTAGAAAGATTTTCTTGAACTCCAATGGCGAAAGGAAACCCTTGGATGAACACTTCACATACCTTGGTTGCTAAATTCTTGAAGAATGATGGTGAAATCTTAAGCCTTGAGTTTTAAATTTGATCTCCTAGGGTTTTTGTTCTTGTGTAAATTCTAAATAGGGAATGAATTTTGCCTCTAAATGGGCTTAATTTCGTGTTTTGAGGGCTGACATAAGGTGGGAAAAGACCCAATTACCCCTGAGGACGCAACTTTTTTAATGACTGGAAATTAATTTAGAGATGAGCAGATCAATGCACTGTATTATTAGCATTGATGTGATGGCCAATGTATCGCATCGATTCTGCATCAGTTCACTAGAATTAGCACTAGGGAGCTAGGTAAAATACTCATCGACGCGATGGGCGATGCACCACATTACCCATCGCGTCGATCCATTGGTTTGAGCTTTCAAAAGTGATCCAAATAAAGTTCAAAAAATTCAAAACTTTTCTGGGAACACCCACTGACATACCTAATCATGATTCAACCTAAAAATGATTACTTTAAAGTTATGAGGGTCATGAAATAGAGTTTCCAACCTACGAAGGCTAAAATAACACTAAGTCTGAATACTTAGCTTAAACTTTCTAAGTCTGGAACCCCTTAACTTGCTTTAAAGGTCTGATTTAAGCTTAGGATTTTGCGGGGTCTTACAATATCTCCCCTTTAGGAACAATCATCCTCGAATGATATTGACTAAGTTGAGAATACTGATAGACTGGATTTAAATACGAGACAAGCTTAACTGTAACATGATTTCATGATTGACATTACTGATATGCTGCAATTTCATACTGAACATGTATATTTGATGCATGAGCACATGGATGGGAGTGTTGATAAGATGTATTTTACACTGAACATGCATATCTGATGCATGAATATCTGACTGAACGGACTTATTAATTTATGACTGGACATGCAATGGTAATTGATACCAAGTTTATAAAGTAAATCTGATCTTTAAACTAAGTAAGTTCAAGGAAAAACTGTTACTTTGGGCTGAGTCTAAATTTGGAGAAAAGAGGTGAGGATACTTGGTCCGCATATCTGCTTCTGTTTCCTAAGTAGCTCCCTTAATGGACTGGTTCCGCCAAAGAACTTTTACTAGAGGGACCTCTTTGTTACTCAGTCTGGGAATCTGGAAATCAAGGATTTAGACTGAAATCTCCTCATAAGAGAGGTTTTTCTGAACGTCTATATTCCCTACAGGCACTAAAACTGTTGGCTCACCTATGCATTTCTTTAGCAAGGAGACATGGAACACTGGATGGACTGAAGCTAAATCTGAAGGCAACTCAAGCTCGTAAACTACCTTTCCAAAATGATTGAGAATTAGGTAAGGACCGACATATCGAGGACTAATTTTCCCTTTCTTACCAAACCTCTTCACTCCTTTCATAAGAGTAATCTTCAAATACATATAATCACCAATCTCGAACTCGAGATCCTTTCTCTGCATATCTGCATATGATTTTTGTTGGCTATGAGCTATCTTAAACCATTCCCTGATCAATTAAACCTTCTCTAAGGTGTCAAACACCAAGTCAGGCCCTACCACTGTGGCCTCACCCACTTCAAACCAACCAATGGGAGACCTAGATCTCCTCCCATAGAGCGCCTTAAATGGAGCCATCTGAATGCTGGAATGATAGTTGTTGTTCTATGCGAACTCAATCAAAGAAAAGTGGTCATCCCAACTACCTTTAAATTCTATCGCACACACTCGTAGAATATCCTCTAAAGTTTGAATGGTCCTTTCTGCATGACCATCTATCTGAGGGTAGAAAGATGTACTAAGGTGGACTTGGGTACCAAGACCCTTTTAGACTGCCTTCCATAAATGAGAGGTGAATTGTGTACCTCTATTTGAGATAACAGATAATGGAACTCCGTGTAATCTGAACAACTCCCTGATATAGAGCCTGGCATTATCCTCGGTTGAATAAGGGTATGGACTGGTAGGAAATGAGATGATTTGGTCATCCTGTCTATAATGGCCCAAACTGAATCATGGTGATGATGAGTACAACGAAAACCCATCACGAAGTCCATGTTCACTTCTTCCCATTTACAGGTGGGAATATTTAAATCCTGCATGGACCCACTTGGCTTCTGATGCTCAATCTTAACCTGCTAACATATTGAGAACTTATCCACAAACTCTGCAATGTCTCTCTTCATCCCACTCCACTAATAGATATCCCGTAAATCACGGTACATCTTAGTGTCCCCTGGAAGAATAGAGTAACGCACACAATTTGCTTCTGTAAGAATCTTTTGTCTCAGGTCATCTACACTTGGCACACATAGCCGACACTAACAACGTAACACACCATCTCCCCCGTTGGAGAAAACCTCTATCTTCTAATCTTTGACTAATTCTTTAAACTTAACTAGGCTGGGATCCCTATCCTACTTTTCTTTCACTTCGGAAACTAAGGATGATTCTGAAATACTCTACACCCTTACACTACCTTCTACTGAATTGACTAAGCGAACACCTAGTCGGGTAAGCTGATGAACTTCCTGAACTAACTTCTTCATACCATCATCCAAGTGAGCAATACTACCCTTAGACATCCTACTAAGGGCATCATCCACTACATTGGCTTTACCCAGAATATGCAGGATGCTCACATCATAGTCCTTCAACAACTCCAACCACCTTATCTGATAGAGGTTTAGGTATTTTAGAGAGAACACATACTGTAAGATCTTGTGGTCAGTGAACACATCGACATTCACACAATACAAATAGTGCCTCTAAATCTTTAAGGCAAAAACTACTGCTGCTAACTTAAGATCATGAGTTGGATAGTTCTTTTCATGGGGTTTTAGATGTCTAGAGGCATAGGCTATGACCTTACCTCTCTATATACAAACACACCCTAAACCAACCTTGGAAGAATCACAATACACAACAAAGTCGTCTGAACCATCTAGTATGGTCAAAACTGGAGATGTAGTAAGTCGAGTCTTCAACTCCTGAAAACTCTTCTCACAAGAATCTGACCACTGGAATTTGAACTTCTTTTGAGTCAATCTGGATAGCCGGCCAAGCCCAAGAAACTCTTGATATCTGATCGAGAGATAGGTCTAGGATAATTTCTCGCTGCTTTGGTCTTTTGGGGATAAACTCTAATGCCATCACCGGAAATGATGTGGCAGAGAAAAGCTACTGACCTTAGACAAAATTTGCACTTACTAAATTTGGTGAATAGTTGATAGTTTCTGAGAGTGTAATACTATTGTGAGATGGTTTGCATGATCATGTTCACTACAGGAGTAAACAAGGATATCGTCTATGAAGACTATGATGAACATGCCCAAGTACTACTTAAACACACAGTTAATCAAGTCCATGAAAGTTTTTGGGGAATTGGTAAGACCAAAGGACATGACTAAGAATTCGAAGTGACCATACCGAGTTCTGAAAGCTATTTTTGGGATATCACATTCCCTGACTCTGAGTTGATGATAGCCTGATCGGAGGTCTATCTTAGAAATGTAACTGGTCCCCTGAAGTTGGTCAAATAAGCCATCGATATTGGGAAATGGATACTTGTTCTTGACCATGAATTTATTTAACTGACGGTAGTCAATACACAATCTGAGAGAACCATCTTTCTTATGCACGAATGAAACTGTTGTGCCCCATGGGGACACACTGGGTCTGATGAATACCTTATGTAGGAGATCCTTCAACAGTTCCTTTAATTCTCTGAGTTCTATTGGCTCCATTCTATATGAAAGAATATATATGGGTTGAGTATCTGGAAGAAGGTCTATTTCAAAGTCGATTTCCATTTTGAGAGAAACTCCGGGAAGATCTTTGGGAAACATGTCTAGGAACTCACGTGCTACCGATACTGACTCAAGAGTAGGGGTTTCTAATCTAGAGTCCTGGACTCGAATGATATGGTAGACACATCCCTTAGATATTATTTTCCTTGCCCTAAGGTAGGAAATAAGTTGACCCCTAAGTGATGAAGTACTACCCCTCCACTCTAGGATGGGCTCATTCAAAAACTAAAACTAGACAATTCTATTTAAGCAGTAAAATACGGCATAGCAGGAATAAAGCCAATCCATGTTGAGAATGACATCACAATCATTCATCTCTAATTCGACTCAGTCTGTTGAAGTGACTTTCTAAGTTACCATAACCAGACAGTTCGTGTATACCTACCAGGCTATGATAGATATACCCACTAGGGTAGAGACTGAGAAAGGCTCTGCTAGAATTATAGGACTGACTCCGAAGTCAACAGTTGTATAGGGAGTTACAAAATACAGTTGTATAGGGTTTAGGGCCAGACGCCCTATCTCTATTGCCATCTCTGAATTTTGGCACGGGAGCACTGGTTGAGGATGGAGATGGAATTGAGAATTTTAAGCGAAACTGAGAATAATTCCCACCCTCTGACTTAGGCTAAGCAAAGTTAAAACTACCTATTCTTTCTTTCTTGTTCTCCCTCTCCTTCTTCCTATTCTTAGACTCCTCTATCTATTATGCATGGACCATGATCCTAGATATGTCCATCTCCTTAATCAACATTGTAGTCCTACACTCCTTGACCATATTATTAGACATGACAGACATAAATATACTCATCTTAGATCTTCTATCTGCTACCACATGAGGAGGATATCTGGATAATTGAGTAAACTTGAGAGAATAATATTGTACCATCATGTTTCACTTTTTTAGATTAATAAATTCCAAAACTTCGCTTCCCTCAACTCTAGCGGGAAGAACCTATCCAAAAATGCAATAGCAAACTCCTTCAATTCTATGGGCCCTACATCTGCGGCCCTCTTTGCTTTACACTGTTTGAACCATGAGTGAGCCATATCCTTCAACTGATATATAGTTAACTCAACACTCTTACTAGCTGTCATGCCCATAATATCTGTAACCTTCTTCACCTGATTAAAAATTCCTGAGGGTCCTCATCTGACTTAGATCCAGTAAAAAATAGAGGGTTTATTCGGGTGAAGTCCTAAATCCTGGCTGCAGCAGTATTGGCCACAGGGTTGGCCAGAAAGGCAGTTGGGCATTCATTCTTGACTGCCACAGAATGAGCTAGGGTGGTGAAATCTTCTCTAAATTTAGTGTGGGAGATGTTCGTCCAAGGATCTGCCTGAATGGGCTGAGGTGCTGACTGGTTTTTGGTTCTCCTTTCATTAGTCTTTTTAGGAGGCATGTTTTGTAAACAAAAAGGAGAGAACAATTAGACTGAGATTTTAATTTGAGCTCATGCTCACTCGCACGACATGAATACTGAAAAAAGGGAAACTTTTCCTAAAGAATCTACTAGCCTCTTGTCTATAAGTATGGCGCGCTAAACACCCATGCAAAAGACTCTACTAAATGCGGCTTTCAGACTTTCTAGACTCTGTTGAACCTTAGGCTCTGATACCAAGTTTGTAATGCCTCGAGTCTATACCCCAAATGCTACACTGTGCTCATAATCTTGAGGGACCACAAGTTAACCCATGACTGGTACCTGCTGTAATAACTGAATAATAATACTATATTATGTAGAAATTAGTCAGAAACTTGCCATAAAGTTCAAAACTTTAAATAAATACTGAGTACTGAAAACTGAATACCGATACATCTGTCTAAAATATGCTAATATTAAAAGCCTCTATTGTCTAAACAAGGAGCTGATGGGACAAGTCCCCAACTAACTCCGACTACTGAAATAATCTGAGTATTGAAATACTGGAATAATTAATCTATCCATGAACAATAAGGACTCACCACTAGTCTGCTACTGATTGATCAGGATGCTAAGTATGATTGAGAGCCCGTGTGAGTGAACCTATTATATAAGACATCATAGCACAAAAAAAATATGCGTCAGTACTTTAAATATACTGGTATGCTAAGTGAGGTAGGCTGAGATGCATGGGTTCATATGCATGAACAATACTTACTGAATAACATGAGTATAACTAAATGAGAGTACATGCATGAATACGTAAATTGTAACTAAGGTCATGATAACACTAGAATCTGAGTTTTAAATTACTGATTTACTGATATCTGAGTTTACTGATACTGTATAACTGATAGCTGGATGACTGTATCTGAAAGTCCTGATTTTGTGGAACTATACTGAGTTCCGTACTGAACTGAGTAACTGTGTTTGATAGTCTTGATTTTAGTAGAACAGAACTGAGTAGTACTCTTAAGAATGAAACAGTGGGAGGTAATCATCTAATTGACATGCCCCTCTCTGAATTGATTGGGATCCAACTTGTAACCCTAGTTCGAAGGGTGTCGGTATTGTGTCACGGGTAATAACAACTGTGAGTTAACCCTCTCTGACAGAAAGCTCTTTCGTCAACCTTTTCCTGCAGGAAAATTTTTATGAGATGTATCAACCCTAGTCTGGAAGGAAAATATCACAACCTATGTTGTTTATGTAGTTCTGTAATGTAGGGATTGCATCTAAGGGCCAAACCCTCTGCTGGCAAAAATGACCCCATCCCTGGGTTTGCTCGATGCTGAATCCTACTCCCAGCTGAATAGACACTGAAATATTTCTTAGTTCCTACTAGTCTTGATTGAACTGTTACTGATTATACTGTTTAATTGAACTGAACTGAGTTCACTAAGTTTCATTGACTGACGGAATACTACTGAATTCTATTAACTGACTAAACTTACTGAGGTCTAAACTGGATACTGAACTGGACTAGATTGATACTAAGTCCACTAAATTTTTCCTGAGTTCTTTAATTGACTGAGAGTACTACTGATCGTGACATGACTAAGATTATTTTGTAACTAATACTGGCTCTAGGTAAGCAGCTAAATTATCGGGTATTTAATACCCCCAGGACTAGATAGCATAACAAGTAAATCACTATAGGACTTTAGTAGGATCATGGTACTAGCTTACTAATAATACATTCACTTAAATATCTTTGGTGAAACACTTGTTATACATGAGATCGTGCATGATTAATATCACACAATAGCATGTTATTCTTGGACTAGTCTAATCATATAAGCATTTTGACAAGCACTTGGGGAGCATTGGTATTTCACATATCAATAAACATGTAGTAATATCATGGATTCTACATTCAACTTTCAATTCAAGAGTTTGACATGTAGTTCACAAAATTCAATTCACAATTAAACTAGTTTGCATGAAACTTGGTACAAATCATGGAATTATATCATCATTAACATCAAAATCATTAATAAATTCAAGATCCAACATGAAATCCATGAAATTAATTAACTAGTATTTTGAAAGAGTTTCTTGAACTCCAATGGTGGAAGGAAACCTTTGGATGAACACTTCACATACCTTGGTTGCTAAATTCTTGAAGAATGATGGTGAAATCTTAAACCTTGAGTTTGAAATTCGATCTCCTAGGATTTTTATTCTTGAGTAAATTCTGAGTAGGGAATGAATTTTACCTCTAAAGGGGCTTAATTTCGTGTTTTAGGGACAGACATAAGGTGGGAAAAGACCCAATTACTCCTGAGGATGCGGCTTTTTTAATGACTGAAAAATTGATTTAGCTCTGTGCAGACCGACGCGTCGCACATTGGCATCGATGCGATGGTCAATGTGTTGTATCGAGTCCACATTGGTTCACTTGAATTAGCACTAGGATCTGGTAAGATACTCATCGAATCTATGGGAGATGACGAGCGTCGAGATCGCGTCAATCCACTTCTTTGAGCTTTTAAATGTGATCCAAATGAAGTCCAAAAAATCCTAAACTTGTCCGAAAACACCCACTGTCATACCTGATCATGATTCAACCTAAAAATTATTACTTTAAGGTCATAAGGGTCGTGAAATAGAGCTGTCAACCTATGAAGGCTAAAATAATACTAAGTTTGAATATGGGTTATGGGTACGGATCATATGTTGTGGTTACAACTTGGTTGGATGATTTTTATACTGGACAATGTTTGATCCAAATTTTGAGGCTTGGATATAAGTGGTGGGTAACAATCATATAGAAGAGTACGACTCGTATGGGTCAGTCGTATCCCTATGATGGGTTTTTAAGGATTTAAGTAGTGGTATTTTAGATATTTCCCTACTTACCCTAATTAGTACCCATGAATTCTAATACACTTTGGAGGATATTTACCCTATTATTCTATTCATTAACACTTTTAAACTATTCCAAAATACTCTATAATTCTTTCAAGAGCTTTTGGGGAAAGAAGACTAGGGTTTCATCTTGCAGATTGCTTTGGGTCTTGTCTTGGTTATTTTGTTCCATCAATTATTTGGAATAAGGCATGATTATATTCCCTTATTGTAGTTTCAACTAATACATGGTTTATATGATTGATTTTATGGTTTTACTATTTCATGATTATGGCTTTCAAGTATTATTTGGGGGGTTTGATATTGAATGCTTGGTTATGGTTTCCTATGGTTTTACTTATGCTTTTATATGAATCAATTGTAGATTTGGACCGATGGATTGCATGGTAATGGTTTAATGGTCTTTGGAATTAATTTTAGTTATATTACGCCCCCAAAGTGTTTGATAAAATTCTTATAAAGATATGTTCATTGCATTGACTTCTTTTAATGGAACTCTTTTATGTTTTAAACTTCATAAAGGATTTATACATCATTCAAATGGTTTTAAAGGATAAAGTCTAAATGGTTATGCTTGTGCAGAACATAGAAGTATCTCGACTGAATTTAATATAGTTATTTAAAAGGCACCTAAGACCCCCTTAACCTAAATAATTTGGCTATGGATATTACTTACAAGTAAGGGGTGGTATGATGATACCACTAATATTGTCCTTGGTTAATAAATGGATAATGGTTTGGTTATTTGGAAACTAGATTGGTAATCAATTGCAAGATTTGGATCTAAGCCATGAAAGGTGGCTGTCCTGGAGGGATTAAAATCAGAAACTCATAGTTGCCAATATGAGGGATCTTGATGACCGTGTGCATGTGTCACATTTTATATTAGGGGATATACTAGTCATCCCATGGGATATTTCTTGGTCGTGCAGCTACACACTCTGGGACACTATAAAAAAGGGGAGCTTAACCTATATGGCTCGTGGGTGGTTAGGACGGCAAAGCTACACAACCCAGGTATAAAAATTTTAAAGGTATTTTAAACCCGGTTCCGTTTCTCAGAACTTATATATGTATGGTTGTATGCATTATGGATGGTTTTACTTGGTTTTATAACTGACATTATTTTATCCTTATGCTAAGATTTATGTTAGCGGTCATTTGCTAACCCCGTCTACTGGCTGTTGTATACCCACTCTATGCAGGAACCGATCATTCTACTGTTCCAATTTAGCATGCTGATTTGATATCAGCATTTTGACTGAAGTGGTAAGCTTCCATCCTTTTGAGGGGCATCATTTCATGGTATGGATTTACTTAGATAATTTTCTTTTTCCTTGGATCTTGGTTTTGACCATGGTTGACGCTATGTCCGAATTGGATTTGTTTACTCTTTTGGATAGAGGCTTTTTGGTACTTCTTGGGGTTGGTATGGACGGGATTGGTATTGGTGTTGGCCTTGGAATTAGAATAAGCGGGGTGGCTGTCATCATCGAACATGATTTCTCACTGTTTTATTAAATTATATTTTGAGATTGATTATCGTATTGTCTTTCAGTATTCTCTTTTGTTATGGCCTGATTTATGGATTATAGGTTTGTTTGGTATGGTTGGGGAATCGGTGTTGTATGGTTAGACTCAGTTGGGTCGGTCATGGTTGTTACCCTATCCCAGAGTCTTAATGAGAACAATAACGCTATCTTGTTATATACTCAAAATTCAGCACTCCTAAGGCTGCATATAGGTGGTTGGGTTGGGTAACAGGGAGTGGTCCCAATCTTAGATGGAATTGGGATGCCCATTACGACAATGCTCGAGATTAGGTCTTGTCACTACTATACTAACTATAGATAGCTGGAACATGCCTCCAACTACCAAAAATTTATACACATGAAAAATCAAAATAAAGTACATGAACTACAACTAACTGGAGTCCCCGAAATAGAAGAACTCATCACCTGCTGGTTGGAAGCTACAAACTGCCTAATTATGATGTGTAGGATAGAACTGGTACCTACATTATGAGACAATGTAGCACATAGACATATATGTAGATCAATACTTTTGAATGTACTGAGTAAGCGGGGGTTAATGCAATAAGTAAAATTAAGTAGATACATAATCTTAAAACATACATGCTAAGTGTAAGTAGACTCACCAAGAGACTGAAATCAACTGAAAATTGAAGTATCTTAAAACATAAGTAACAAGCATAATCTAATAAGCTAGTGAGTCACTACACATAGTTTCTTAAATCCTTACTTTTGTAAAATAAGTAGAACTGAAGCTGGGATATAAATCTTATGTAAAGCTTAACATGCTATAAAACTGAACTGAGGATCATGTATGGACACTGAGTACAAAAATATGAACATGTAAAACTGAGAATGTAAGACCAAGTAAAACATATACTGACATGATCTGAATACTAAATAATCTATAAAACTATTTGATTTAATAACCGGTAATCTGATTACTTGGTCCAGCAAACCTGAACTGACATAATTTGAGTACTGACTGAAACTTTGGGAGCTATCATGTAATTTACATACACCATGTGAGAAATCATGGGGTCCAATTTATGACCCACATTGAGGAGGGTTGTTCTATCCTTGCAATCAGAGTCGAACCTGAACTGACATGATCACTAAACTGAGCCCATATTGGGCAAGGGGAAACACTCGCTGGTGAGTCCCCTAAACCTATGGTGGCACGTAGTTCTGGAATGTAGGGACTTCTACTAACATCTCATGCCTAACTAACGGGGGAGATTCCATCCCTATATTTCCTCGATGCTAAATCCTACTCCCAACTAAAAGACACTAAAATACTGACCGATGCATGCACTGATAACTGATAACTGATAAGCTCAAGTCATGGTATTCTGAAAATAACAGTGCTTATAAATTCTGAGGTAATTATAAGCATATAAACTGATAATGCTCAACATGATCATGGAGTTCTGAATATGATATTAAAAATCATGGTCTGACTAACTTGTTACTTGAAAAATAGTAATTATGTAAAACACATAGGTATTGGGTGATCATAACCCGCCAGCACTGAATGACCATAAAATACAATAACAAATCTTAAAAATAGTAGTATGGAGACATGATTCATAAACCTAAAATCTAGACATCACACTGAAATGTGAAAATCTTGAACTTGAACATCGGCATATCTTAAAACATGAGAAAACAACATGATTACATGGCTAAATTTATAATTCACAATTATAACATGAAACTCACTTGGAGATTACATGAGAAATTAGAACTTTAATCATGATATAATTCTTAATGAAACTCGCTTGGAGATGACGTGAGAAATTGGAACATTAATCATGACATAATTCTGTCTTTTCATGGAATCATACGCGGACATTTCAGTAGATATACATAATATGTGATTTTGAGAATGAAAACATATTAAACTTAAGGGACTAGAAATTTCTTACCAAAGTAATGAATTCAATATAAGACGTCAAACTTATTGTTGGAAACATGAATAAATACAACTCTTATTCTCTTTAGTCCCTTAATCACATGATAATGCTACATTTTCCCACATAAGGATTCGGGGATAATTCTATTTTAAAACATGTAAATTTAACTTTAAAATTCATGAATTATGACACAAGGTTGAAAGGTTAACCTTGTTCAAAACCCCACATACCTTAATTGATGAATTCTTGAAGGAATCTTGAAATTTAAGCTTGAATCATTGTGTTCTTGAGAGAAAAATCATGGATTATTGTTCTTGGGAAAATAGAGGGTTCTTACATGAGTTGATTTGAATATGATGGGCAGATAATGCCCTTTTGGGTGCTTTAATTCATGCCTTGGACATTTAGGAATGAGGGGAAAGGACCAAAATGTCGCTTGATCCCTAAGAAGCCAAAACAAATAGGGAATAAGCTCTGTGTCGCATCCCTTATCATGGTAAGAGATCAACACGTCACGCCTCTTATCTCATTGAGAGAGAGACGCGCCACGGCCAAATTACGGATCCTTACGGCCTCAGACAAAAAAGGCCATTACTTTTTGATCGGATATTGGATTAAGGAAAAATCGGTATAGTTGGAAAGATAATTCAATTATATATCATTTGGTAGGTCTTTAACTGAAAAATTCCACATATATAAAAAGTTATACATGTTAAAAGTTGCCCCTTTTAGAATCAAACACTAAAATTTGGCTGAATCAAAGGCTCTTAGCTCACTTTGCTCTAAGTGATTCATAAGAATATTTTTCACCTCATAAGAACTTCACACACTAAGTTAAAGGTGATTACACATGTATTGAAAGATAAATCATGGGATTAGATTTTACATGCATAGAAACGATGAATTGATTTGTAGCTCAAGAATGCGGTGTGTTACATATTTATTCAGGGGATCTTACTAAATAGGTGATGGTACAGGATAATCTCCATTACTTATTTCATTGTTTCTTATGGGAGGAATTATCACGGCCCGAGGCTACCCCTAGTCATGACAACAGTGCTTACGGTCATTAGTGACCACAAGCAAACCCATAACTGGTACCTGATGTTAGCACTGAGTAATATTATAATATAATACATGAGCAGATGATGCACTAATAACGTACTATAAAACTAATAAGTGGTGACTTTACCACTTATTTGCACTAAACATTTATGTATACTACGTTGTTTTGTAGAATTTAATGAGACATAATGGTGAGTTAATGCACTAATATCCATATTGTGTAGGTGTATAGTTGGTGAGATGAAAAGATGTGGATTGGAGCTAAAAAGCGTTCAAATAAAAGAGGAGAAGTGTAGTTGAAGACCTAAAGCTGCAGGCCACAGACCGTGGTCGCAGTTAATCAAGATGGTTAGGAGATCGCAGTTGCGAAGTACAACTATGGTCGCATTGGCCGCGATCGTGGACATCCTCACGCGATTGCGGCTAAGTGTTAATAATGCCAAGGGAAGTTTTGTAAATTTACATCGACGAATCCAAAACCTTATTTAGGAAAAAACCCTTTCTTCTTTGGGCAGTACATACCTCATAGACATTTTTGAATTTCAAGAAAGAACCCTATTTAGGCAAGATTGTAACTAAATTGTGAAGAGCTAAATTTTTGGTGTTTTGTGAAGAATTAATGCTTTGGATAATCCTTATGGTATATCTCTCTTTACATTCTTTATGGGTAGCAAAGTAATTTAGTCTTTGGATTATGTTAAACTAATGTGTATTTGTGTGTGGGTGTTGATGGGTTTGCATGAATTTTAGTTGTTCATTATGGATTCCACCATTCCTTGAGCTTAGTAGTTGGAATTTATGGGTGAAAACCCCAAATCTCCAAATGGATTTAATGGGTGAAAACCCCAAACTCTAGAAACCCTTCATTATCCTTAAAAGAGGGATAAAGGTGAAGTCATGGGAACTCATAGTATCCTTAAAAGAGGGCTATAGGGTGACAAGGCAATGGTGGACAATTAAGAATATGTTTTACTACCTTTTGCAATCTTAGAAATAAGTGTGATTGGAATGTGAATCATGTTAAGGGTATCATCCCAGAAATAGGGATGCCCGATTGAGGTTTTGGATGATTATGAATTGCACACTCATTAGGTTCGCAAAAGGGACAATGGGTTAAATCCTTATGTTTTTTTTGAAAGAATAACCATAAAGACCTTCGACCTAGCCTATCTTTTACTTAACAACTAACTTTCATGTTAAACTCTCAACAACCCATGCACTCCTTACCTTTAGGTAAACATAATTCAAAGATCTTCCCAAATTTTGATTCTAAATCAAAAGTGCTAAATTAGTGTGTTGTTAACCACAAATTGTTAGAAACAAATTTTAACAAAATTCCCCCCACTTTATTTTACATGTTCTGTTTGTTAGCATTCCAGATAACCCTTTCGTAATTAGAACTCCCATAGGATTTAAAATTTGTAATTCGCTCCTTGTGGATTCGACCCCAATGTGAGTTGGGTTATTGACAACGACTGCCTCACCCCTCAAACATTGGAGTGATTTAAGCATTATCAAAATGGCATCATTGTCGGGGAGTGGAATATAGATTTCACTTGTGTGGTATGATTCTTACTTGGGTATACCCCGGGTGGTGTAATTTTCTTAATTTGTTGTTTTTGAATTTTTTTAGGTGATCGAAATATTAATGGAATGATGAGTGATAATGCAAGCAACATGGACCCCTTTTATAGTCCCCTAGATGATAAGGTACAACTAAATAAAGTGGGCCAAAAATGTGCAATCTGTATCCCACCAACCAATGGGAATGGAGTCTCCCATATGACTAGTGCCATGCTTCATATGTTACAAATAAAAGGGTTGTACGGTGGTCAAGATTTTGAGGACCCAAATGTCTATTTGAAGAATTTCATGGAAATATATGCCTATTTAACATAGAACACATTACTCAAGAAGTCATCCGGATTCTCCTCTTCCCATTCTCACTAACGGGGGAGGTGGTTTTATGCTCCACTCACTTACACTTAGCTCTATTATATCTTGGGAAGAGCTTACCATGGTGTTTCTTGATATATACATCCCACCATCTAAAATGCTTCAAAAGAGAGACAAAATTATAATTTTTTTGCAAATGAATAGAGAGTCATTGTTTAAAGATTGTAAAAGGATTAATGGAAAATTAGCCCAATGTACAAATCATGAGATCCTAGAGAAGATGTTTCTCAAGATCTTCTACCAGACCCTAGATCCATTAAATAAAATGGTGGTGTATAACGCGGCAGGTGACTCTATAGTGAATATTTACCACTATGCGGCCTTTATATTGATCGAAGAAGTGTTAAAGTAAAATCGATGTTGGCATACCTGAGATACCAAAGCTCTCAATACCCCTTATACTACTTCCATAGTTGATAATGAACAAAGAAAGTAGAATGAAGAAAAGGAGGAGAACAGGGAAAAAATAATGACTCAAACTCTTGACAAAGAATGTTATGGGTGCACCTACGATATAGGTAAATACAGTAGCATCAAAATCTTATGAAGATGATGAAGAAGTAAAGAAGTTGGATGAGGAAATCCAATATTTGGATAACTACTCGAGGGGTTCCTGCCCCGCCTATCAAAGACAAGGTGGGAAACAGGTTTGGATGAATCGTGAGTGGGATAGATATTGGAGAGATAGAGAGCGAGATTATGATTTTTATGTTTCCCTTCATGATCGAGCTATGACCAAAGATCCAAGTGCCATCAACGCCAAAAATTCAAGACCAGGGAAATGATAGAAAGAATATTGAGTAAAGTGGAAGGTATGGACAAAATGGTCCATGAGTTAAAAGGTGACTTATATAAACTCTCTCAAACTTTGGTGTATCACTTCACCTCTATCGAGTAATTAGAGACCCAAAATGGGAAAATCTCCAAACAGTTAAATGCTAGGCCTAGAGGTGGACTCCTTAGTGACATAATTACTAATCTAAAATATGATTCTCAAGTCATAGAAATTGTCACAAAGAGCATAAAGACACTCTATGAGCCCTTGAAAGGAGACTTGAATGAGAAAATTCCCAAAGCTAAGGCAAAGGAGGGGTTACCCCAAAGTAGAGAAGAAAATGATGAGAAAGAGACCAAGGAAAGTGACAAAGAAGTGGTTGAGGCTAAAAAGCCAAAAAGTGAAGCAAGGCCCATAATTCAAGTTCCTAACCCATTCCCTCGATGATTTCATAAAAAAGGAGGGTGACGAATTGAGGAAGTTTATGGTAAAACTTAGCAATATATCGATAAACATCCTGTTGCTCGAGGCAATCCAAGATTTCCCAGGATATGATAAGTTAATAAAAAAGTTTATGTCCAAAAATAAGCTTGACGAATGTGACACCATTAAGATAACTCATGGGTGTAGTGCTATCATGGATAGTAAGGTTGCGAAAAAGAAAGTTGACCCTGGAGCATTCACCATTTCTTCCATAATTGGGATACATGAGTTTGCCAAAACTCTATGTGACCTTGGTGTGAGAATTAACTTAATGCCTTTTGTCATATGCAAGAATCTTGGATTAGATGCCCCTACACCGACCTCTATGCGAGTCTTAATAGCAGACCGATCTATCAAAAGGCTGGTGAGAATTTTGTTTGATGTCTTTATTAAAGTGGACAAGTTTATAATTCTGGCGGACTTTGTGTTATTGGATTGTGAAATGGACCAAGAGTTCCATATAATATTTATTCACTCTTTCTTGGCCACCGGAATATCCATTGTCGATTTAAATATGGGGGAAATAAAGTTTAGGGTGCAAGAGGATGAGGTCTCTTTCAAAATTTACAAGACAAAGAAACAAACTGCAGAACTTCAAGTTGTGTCCATGGTAGATGTTGAGAGTGAGAAGGTAATTGAGGAGGGGCTTAAGGACCCAACTTGAGAATAGAAAAAAGAAGACATCGTGCTACGACGATAACTAAGGAATGAGGTGGGAGGCAACCCACAAATACCACAAAAGTGGCTCATATCCTTTTTGTTATGATTTTGTAGAATAGATATTAGTTTTTTACATTTGAATAACTCATGAATTTATGGCACTACGGAGCGCATTGGATGACCTTGAAAAGCGGGGAGTGTGCAAAATTTTCATTGAAAACTAAATAGGGGAATTTTTTTTATAAATTAATAAAAGAGTTGAACAGGGAAAAGTAAGGGAGCAGAAATGCTCTTAGTTACTGCAATTGCAGTCCCTAGGCGCGAGCACGATCACTCGTGTGTCTGCGATCTCGATCACCTAACTGCGATCGCGATCACTTTATCCATTTAATCACTAATTTAACACCATTTCCCTTGAACTCCCTTTCAAAGTTTATTCTCAAATTGGACCAAATTCTAGCCAAGTGTGTGAGCTCTCCAAAAGCATCCTTTTATCCCTCTTGCATCACAAATCTGGTTGGTGTCATGAATCCATGCTTTTATTTTTAAAATAGGACTTAAAATGCATGATTAATAGATGGCCTAAAGTTTTCATTATTGTTCTTCCATGTAATTATACTTGGTAACTGTATGGTGTTAGCTGCTTGAGTGAGGTGTGCACATAAGTAGGGAAATTTTGAGTACCCAAAATATTTGCAAAATGTAGACTAATGGGGTGTGTACACCAAGTGTTTGATATGTTGCCCAAATAAACATTCAATAATGATTTTTCATTTGGAAAGGGCACATTCGAACACCTTTTAGCATTGTTCAATTAGTCTTCATGTAAATCCAGATTATAGAGCATGCTAGTGGCATAAAATTTGGAAGAGTTTTGAACATGAAATGTTGGTACAAAACTAGCCTCAGGTATCGCAACCACGGTCATGATCCATTATTCTGGTAACATGAATGCGGTCATAATCCATGATCACGACAACGTGAATGCGATCATGTCACGTGATCACGGTAACCAGGGCCAATTTCCTTTCATGCCAAAAATCGTGCACTTTTAATTTTTAGCCAAGCACCCATTCTAAAAGCTTTAGTGAACATTGTTCCACAGTTTGCATGTTAAGTTGTCATTGATTGATATCATGTATGCCTAGTGCTTTTAAGACAACGTCATGGACAAGTATGATCAAGTGCCACATTCACAACTACAGTGATCTTTTAAGGACAAAGATGCTCCTGGAAAGAGGGATTTACTTGGAGAATGTTCCAAAGAAACTACCATCATTTCATGACAATCTTGAAGCCATAGGGAGGCGGTGCTTTTCCCCAAATCCTTTCATTTCAAATGAACAATGGGTCCATGAATTTTATGCCAATATCAGTGAAGTGTATTTCTCGGACCCATCCAATGTGACTATTAAGATCCGAGGAAAGCCAGTGAGAGTTGGGGAAGAGAAAATCAATGATGTGTATAGGCTCCAACATGCATACATGGGCAAATTAAAAGCAAAAGGGTATAAATTGGGGAGTTGTTTGGCGCAACGGCTATGTCTCAAAAAGAAAGTCTATTAGGCAAAGACTAAAAGCAAGATCTCCATGAACAACTTCACTTATGAGTCTCTCAGATATGGTTGCACATTATTTGTAGCTGAGTCTCTCCTTGTACCCACATGACAGCAGTCCCGTATCTATGATCGTAAATGGTTTCTTATATTCTAGATGGCATCCCTTTGGATGTTGGTCAGCTCGTTGTTAATGAAATGGATCATTTCAAGAACCAAGGTGGTATGCATCTCTTTTACCCCTCTTTTATTACTGAGCTTTGCAGGAAGCAGAGGCTGAAAAGTATGCTAGTGATATATGGGTGTGCCCTAGTTCCCCCATCAACCCCTTGAGGATTTGAGGAAAGAGCGCATCTGGCAAAGGCAAGAAGAGAAAGATCGACTTGGGAAAGTTGGTATTGATCCTGAGTCTTATAGACCACCCACCACCAGATCTCTTGAGGAGATTAGAGTTGATACTACATCCATTAAGGAGCTTGTGTCTAGACTTCCCCAAGGACCAGGAGATCCATCCATCACTCACCATCCATATGTGTAACGGATTGATTATTAGGAGTACAAGAAAAAACAAAAGAAGCAAGAAGCTACCATTGCTAGGATCAAGAAAGCCTACTCCCCTTTGGCGGAGTCACACCAAGACTTCTAGAGCACACATGAAAAGATGATCATAAGGGAAAAGAAGAGGGATGAGTTCTTTATCAAGATATGGAAAGGGGTGAAGGGCCTATGGAAGGTCTTAAAATCCCAGGATCAACTTCCTTTCTCTTAGATGAAGAGTGAAGATGAGTCCCCCGCTGAGTGGTCTAACCTTGAGAAGAATGAGGATGATGTAGAGTCAGAGAGTGATAGAAGCCCCTGATGTGGTTTCAGGGAGCCCCTTATCTCTTTTATTTTTCCTTATTTATACAGTAGAGACAATGCTACCTTTTTAGTTAGGGGTGTCTCTGTATTTATTTGATTTGGGCTTGTATTATTGATATTCCTAAATACTTTTCTACTCTTTTGGATGATTCTTATTTTTATTTGGGTTGTAATATTCGGGCTCTCTGATGGTGCCCACATTTTCATGGATTAGTTACTTTGTTCTTAGTTTGTTACTTTATTTTAGTTATCTTTAGCGAGTTTTTCCCTATGAAAGACTGAGTGACGACATTCTTAAGGGAAAAGCATCATGATAGGGTTTTTAGCCATGGATTACAGGGGAAGTCTAAGTACCTGTGGCATCATGGTAATGCAAGGAAATTCTAAGTACCTGTGGCATTGATGATTCGGGATCATATTCATACCCATTAGTGAAGTCTGAGTAGCCATATGGGTAGTTCGCCCATATTAGAGCCATAATGTGAGACAATAGGTTGGGTTGTTTCCATGATTAGCAAATTATATGTGGTTCGGACCCCTCCGTTTGAAAATTATTGCAAAATTTGAGGACATGGACATGAGCAACCTTGTAAAAAACCTTTTTCTCTTTTTGTGACTCCGAAACATGACTTCCAAAAAATAATTGGTACATCATTTTTGTCTCAAACAAGAGGAACAATTGAACCCCCTTGACGAGATTCACATTCCATGTGTGAGAGCTCATTTGTCTATATCTCATGTGTACGTGTACCATCTAGAACTTGCCCCATTAGTCTTTCAAGGCTAAATTTTGATTATTCTTGGTTAGTAAAAGGATCATAGGCTATCATTTGACATAGGAAGCCCACTTTAGCCTAAAAAGCCTACCAATACATAAGAGTTACCCATAGTCACCCTCTTTGAGCCTTTGAACTTTTCTTTGGCAAACACATTATAAGTCGTGACCCTTCTATTTTTCCTCTTTTGAAACCTACCCTTCTTAAACTTAAGAATACAAATTGAGGCTAAAATCCTAAGTTGGGTTGGTGGAAATTGAAAAAGGTACAGTTGGGACATGAAATCATAAGAAAGTGACTACGAGCTTAAACAAAAAAAGAAAAATAATTAGAATAAAGAAAATATCTAACAAAGAAAAAAAAGGATGAGTTATGCGCAAAAAAAGAAAGAAAAGGGGGGGAAATGGGAAAACCAAGAAAGGCAAAGTAGGTACAACAGTGAAAGAAAAGAAGTGGCCCAATAGCAAAAAAATGAAAAGAGTGTGTTGTAGAAGTTTAAGGAGGGTTTAGCCTTATTGTCCTAAATTAATATCCTACCCTAACCTAAACCAACATCACAAGATCAAGAAAGTCCTTTGTGATTCCCAACCAAGTGTGGTCATTATAGTGACAATTGAAAATAGGGGAAAGCCTATGGCATGGTACTTGTTAACATTGAGAATTTATTGAGAGAGAGAGTTTTGCACTTAAACTCTTTGTTGCATGATTGATGACTTGGTGTGTAAAATTTTCTTTCTTGTGAGGAGGCATGTGAACAAGTTGAGGTGGGTGATTTTTTCATCTTCTGCACAATGAGATAAAAGGGGGTACAATATGGTTGAGGTCAAAAAGTGAGTCATCTCTAAAGTGAGTAGTAGTTGTCGCATGGTTTCTCCTCAAAGTCTATTGCGCCCTCCGTAATTCTATTTTATGTTGAGAGGCATCGTTAAAATCACTTGGCCCATGTGTGAAGAAAATTTTGTGGTAGTAATCTAGTTGGAGTCATCATGATCATTGGGTAATAAAATGTGGGCATACATATGAATTGGTCTCATAGTAAAGAGTGGTGTTGCTTGAGAACAAGCAAGATTCTAAGTTGGGGGTGTTGATGAGTGGTGATTTTACCACTCATTTGCACTGAACATTTATGAACACTACCATGTTTTAGGGAATTTAATGAGACATAATGGTTATTTAATGCACTAATATCCATATTATGCAGGTGTATAGTTTGAGAGATGAAAAGATGTGGATTGGAGATAAAAAGGGATCAAATAAAAGTAGCGAAGTGTAACTGAAGACCTCGAGAAGTCATAGCCTTAGTTACCACATTCTCGGTCCATAGGATGTGGTCGCGGTTAGTCAAGATGGTCAGGAGACCATGGTTGTGGAGCACAACTGTGGTCGCATTGGCTGCGATAGCGGACATCCTCACACAATCGTTGCTAAGCGGGAATGATGCCCAGGGTAGTTTTGTAAATTTAAATGGATGAATCCCAAACCTTATTTAGGAAAAAACTTTTTCTTCTTTGGACATTGCTTACCTCATACACACTTTTGAATTTTAAGAAAGAACCCTAATTGGGCAAGATTGTAATTCTATTTTGAAGATCTAAATTCTTGGTGTTTTATGAAGAATTAATGCTTTGGATAATCCTTATGGTATATATTTCTTTAATTTCTTCATGGGTAGCTAAGTAATTTAGTCTCGAGATTATGTTAAACTAAAGTGTATTTGTGTACGGGTGTTGATGGGCTTACATGATTCTTAGTTGTTGATTATGGAGTCCACCATTGCTTGAGCTTAGTAGTTGGAATTTGTGGGTGAAAACCCCAAATCTCCAAATAGGTTTGATGGGTGGAAACCCCTAACTCTAGAAACCCTTGATCATCCTTGAAAGAGAGATGAAAGTGAAGTCATAGGAACTCATAGCATCCTTGAAAGAGGGCTATAGGGTGAAAAGGAAATGGTGGACAATCAAGACTATGTATTACTACCTTTTTCGATCTTAGAAATAAGTGTGATTGGAATGTGGATCATGTTAAGGGAATCATCCTAGAAATAGGGATGCCCGATTGAGGTTTTGGGTGATTATGAATTGTACAATTGTTAGGTGCTCAAAAGAATGAATGGGTGAAATCCTTGTGGTTTTGTTGAAAGACTAACCACAAAGACCTTCGACCTAGACTATATGTTACTTAACAACGAAGTTTTATGTTAAACTCTCAACAACCCAAGAAATCCTTACCTTTAGGTAGACGTAATCCTAAGATCTTCCCAAATCTTGATTCTAAATCAAAAGTACTAAATTAGTGTGTTGTTACCACAGATTTTTAAAAACAAATTTCAACTAAATTCCCCCCACTTTATTTTATATGTTGTGTTTTTTAGTATTCTGGGTAATGTTTTAGTAATAAGAACACCTATAGGATTTGAAATTTATAATTCACTCATTGTGGATTAAACCCCTACGCGAGTTGGGTTTTTGACAACGACTGTCTCACCCCTCAAACATGGGAGTGAGTTGAGCATTATCAAAAACTGAATACTTGAATACAAAGCAAAGAATATTTGAAATATCTAATAAAATACTAGAAACCAAACTGTCTATCTGAAACAACTACTAATATTAAAATAACCGACTAATTGTCTAACTGATTGTTTGAAAGCCTCTAAACATCATAAGGAGTTTTTGGGACAAATCCACAACTAACTCTGACTGACTGAACATAAATAATTATTTAAATAAACATATCATGTCCTCAATGGATGAGGACTCACCACTGTTGCTGCTGAGTAACACTGAGTTGTCTAAGAACAATCGGGAAACTGAGTGTCCGAACTTATGTTATAAGACAACATAGCGCAAAGAAAAGTATGTGGTCAGTACTTTGAATGTACTGGTATATGAGATGAGGACTGCATGAAATTCATAAAATAACTGAGTATGAATGCATGAACATGCAATATCTTAGAATGTAAGACCAAGTATAAACATGTTATAAAATGTCTGAAATTTGAAAGACTGAAATCTATATAACTGAATGATTGAAAATATGTACACTTAGTCAAGAAAACCTGAACTGGGATATACTATAATACTGACTGAAACTGTATGAGGTATCATGTAACTGACCTACCCCAATCTGAGCTAATTGGGGTCCAACCTGTAATGCTAGTTGGAAGGGTGTCAGTATCGTGCCACGGGTACTAACACATGGATGATGATGTAGATCCACAAGGTTTATGTCCCGAAGGACTAGGGAGTCATCCTCTACTGGCAGGTTATCTCATAAGATATGCGTCAATCCGCAATTAGTAGGAAGACATCTCAAACCTACACTGGCTACGTAATTCTGGAACTTAGGGACTGCTACTAGAGGTCACACCCTCTACTAAGAGATGAGCCCCTATCCCTAGGTTCGCTTGGTACTAAATCCTACTCCCAAATGAATTGACACTAATATTGGACTGAACAAAATTCAACTGAACATAACAACCTACATTGCTCATCAGGATCTTAACAATTGAGTAAATGGCAATATTCATGGTTTAACTAAAATTATTACTTGAAAGATCTAAAATCATCTAAAATACATAGGTATTGGATGTTCATAACCCGCCAGCACTGAATGATCATAAAATACAGTATTAAGGCTTAAAATAGTATATGAAATCATGGCTCAGAGACTTAAAATATATATATTTCATCAAAAATGTGAGAGTCATAAACTTGAATATGAGAATGCGTTAAGTATGAGGAAAACCGCATAATTACATGACCAAATTTACAATTCAATATTATAACATGAAATTCACTTGGATATTGACATCAGAAATTAGAATTTGAAGCTTTAGATAACTTGACTTTTCATAGAACCATGCATGTACATGAATTAAGTTCAATTACGAAGAAAAGATATGAAATAAATCCATCTTGAACATACAAAAACTCCAAAATAAGAGTAAATCCATACTTTAGTTGAAAAGAAGGTTTTTGGGCTCCATGGGTGAAAGAGGCCCTAGGATGAACACCCCACATACCTTAAGCTTTTTTATTAGAGAAATAAACCCTATTCTTAATGATTTCTTGAAGATTCTTGAACTTGGAAAACTTGGATTCTTAATTTCTTGGGAAAAAAAGATTTGAATTAGTTCTTGGGGAAGGATGAGGGTTTCTTGAGAGTGATTTTGAGAAGAAGGGACAAATAATTCCCCTATGGATACCCCAAGTCGTGTTATGAATGATTTGGGTTGAGGGAGAAAAGACCCAATTTCCCCTTGATCATTTAAATAAAAAATTGGACGTAGTAATGTCATCGCGATGCGGCCTTATCACGGTCGAAGAAATCCTTTACCTCATTGCAAACAACATCAGGTCGGGACTAGTATCGCGACGCGGGCTTATCATGGAGACTAACTATTTTTGTGATCCAAACATGCCCCAAACCTCATCCAAAAAATCTAAAACTCCCTCGAGATATACTTTTAACCTCCCTATATATGAATCTACTTAAAACCCAACATTTAGGGGACGGGAAGTCCAAACTAAAAATCCATAAAGTTTAGGGGTCTTGAAAATGACTAAGTCTCAAACATTAATGAAATTTTCAAGCCTTGTACCCCTTAAGCATGAAACTAAGAGCTGAATCAAGCTTGGAATATTACAGGATATTACATCTAGGTATTGAGTTTTCATAACCCAGTAGAAATGAAAATACAAATAAATACAATAGTTTTAAAGTAATGACATGATAAAAAAATTCATGACTTAAACTCAAGGGTCCTGTAATTTTATCAATATAACAAGTTATAATGATAAGATTACGGAAGAATACTTGAAGTTATGAGGAAACACTATTTCATGGTTGAATTCAAAAATTTCATGGAGGAATCATAGAATTTATATTTTTCATGGAACCCTAAATCAAAAGGAAAATTAAACTTGAGGATTGAGAAATATTAAAACATGGGTAGATCTTTCATAGCTTGATCATATACTTTAAATTTGGTGTAATATCATGTAAATTATGCCTGGTCATGATAATTGTACGAATGATATTATATGGTCTAAGGAATCATGAATAATCAATAAAACATGCCTATAAGTGAAAATTATATCATGGGGATTGAATTTATGCATAGAATAACAATTGGGTAAAAGCCCTTACTTTATAGAAATCATAAAATTCATGGATAAAAATCATAACTTGGTCATGAAGATGAAAGGAGATCCTCATTGAATACTCACATACCTGATTACTTTTGATTCTTGAATTGAAGTTTTGGGGATTTGGACTTGAAGATGAAAAACCCCAATTTGTTGTTTTGGAGAAGAGAAAATTGCATGTTTTTGTATTATTTTTGGTGTTATGTTGAGAATGAGGGATTTAGGGTTGTTTTGTCTTTTTATTCAGCCTTAAAATAGCTTAAATGACGTAGTTTTGGGGTTAAAAGAGTAGGAAAAGACCAAAAAATATCCTAAAAATTATCTGGAAATCGTATGGAAGCAGTCCCGACAAGTTTGGCAACAACTCGTACAGTCTAGACATGAGTCATAGCTTGAACTGTAGTCAGAAACTCAAATTTTGGCCCCTAATTCCATGATGAAGAGTCCTCCTGATGACTTGTATGGTCTGACTATGAGTCATCATCAGAGTCATAGTTACTGGCAGCTTTGACAGGGCTTCAGTAATTTGGCCATAACTTTTCACCCCGATATTGTATTAAACCAAAAATTGTATCATTGGATAGATAATTCAATTATATATCTATTGGTGGGTCTTGAGCTCAGAAATTCTTAGTACACCAAAAGCTATGCTTGTTTGAAGATGACTATAGTTATATACTTCATAAGAATTTAATCACTAAGGGATGTTTTGACTTGACCTTAAGCTAGGAGTTATTTTAGGACTTAATATATGTCAAATCACTTATAAAACAATAAAAAATGATTTTTTAATGAACTTGAATCATGGTTATAATAATGGTTTGGATTTTTTGGGAGTCACATAGGTAGCCTCAAAGGTAGCATCCAAAGTCCTGACCTTTTAGGGTTTCAGGTCTGATACCTATATGACAACCTACAAGATCGTAGGTTCAACTTATGTGCTCATAGGTATGTTTCGTGGGTTCAAGCTGAGGGTATTTCAAATTTTCCAAAATTTCCATCCAACACAGATAAATTTTCAATTTTTAGACTAAATTCGATTACTATATCATGCAACAATCCAATTTCCATAGGTATTTCAAGAGTTATTTAAGTTAACTTGTTTCTACTCTACTTTTTAGTACATTTATAGGTTATTTCAAGAAGAAACTAGTTATTAATCAAATTTGAACCATGAAAAACTTTATCTTGAGTGAATATTGTACAAGAAGAAGATGAAAAGGTGATAATAACCCAACTTCTCAGTGTAATATGCAAGAATGTGGAATGTGGGTTAAGGTTTGTCTTTTATACTTTTGAATTGGAGATGAATAATTTGTATTTAAGAGGGAGAGTGTAAATAATGAACTTATGGGTGAAAAGATAGGGTTTGAGGGTTTTTTTATAGCATGGGTTACCAATCCGTGTTGGGTTATAAAGACCGAACCCATTATTATTATCATTATTTTTTAAGAGAATCTTTCCCCTACCTACGACCCTTTATATATTTTGTAGGTAGTACCTACACCCCCATAGGTAGGGGTCATAGGTAGGCTTCCATCAAGATATAGTAAGTCAATTTCAACTTATGTGAAAGTGAAAATAGGGCAGTCCATCACACACACTAAAGTTTTCATTTAGTAGAAGATTCAGATAAGATTCAAATACTATTAGAGTTTATTATATACAATCTTATTTTGTATATTCATAAATGACTACTTTCACAATTTGAAATCATAACCTTCTAATGACAGGACAATGGTCATAGGTAAGGGTCGAAGGTTGAAGTTCAGAGGCCTAATTTGTTTCTAATTCACACGACTCAACTTACATGTCATTGGTTGGATCTAAGACCCATAAGTATGGTTGTAGATCAACTTACCTATAATTCTTTAAGATTTTGTAATTTTTACTACTTGTCAGGGCCTTCGCCATGCTTTATTTCCTACATAACAAAAACAAACTGAACACTAAAACCTTGGGTTGCCTCCCAAGAAGCTCTTGAATTAATATAGCGACATGGTATGGTTTTGTTGGGTACTCATACTTCACCAATAAGCCCATACATTTCCTCCATGCAACGCTTGATTGAATATCGCGGTACGACTCACACTTTCAACTCCTCCATGCTTCCTATGTAATGCTTAGAACGATGCCTATTCATCTTGAATGGGGAATATCCATATCACTTTACCTTAATTGCACCATGTATAATACTCTAACCATTGTGAATGGTCTAGACCACCTAGACTTCATCTTGCCGGGAAATAAGAAAAGTCTTGAATTATACAACAAGACCACATATCGAGTTAGAGTACCTTTTTCTCAAATTTATTATCGTGGTACCACTTCATCTTATACAAGGAAAAACTTTCATAAGCTTGGAGATGGATATCATCTAACTCAATTATCTTATCCATTCTTAAGTGTGCGGTGTCACTCCACTCAAAATTTATCTTTTTCAATACCCATACAGCCTTATGCTCAAGTTTGCTGGCAAGTGAGATGCCTTGTCGTACACAAACTAATAAAGAGAGGAACCTATGGGAGTTTTATAAGTTGTCTGGTAGTCCCAAAGTGCATGATATACCTTTCTCAACTAATTAGTCTGGTTGGTATTCATAGTCTTCGCCAAAATGAACTTGATATCCCAATTGGATACCTCAACTTACCCACTTGTCTGTGGATGGTAAGGTGTTACCACCTTGAATTTCACTCTATATTTATAAAGTAGGGCCTTAAACAGACAATTACAAAAATGGGACCCACCGTCACTGATGATATCTCATGGATTACCATATCAAGAGAAAATATTTTTCTTCAAAAAGGCTATGATATTTCCACCTTCATTATTGGGAGGCGCAACTACTTCCTATCACTTAGACACATAGTTGACTGCCACCGAGATTTTCATCATGCCATATGAACTAATGAATGGGCCCATGAAATTAGTACCCCTCATATCAAACAACTCAAGCTCAAGGATAGGCATTATGGGAAACTCATGCTTTCATGAGATATTTACTTGCCTTTGGAATTTGTCACAGGCCCAATCATAGTCATATGCATCCTTATAGATCATCGTCTAATAGTAACCACATTGCAGGTCGTGTAGGCTGTACGAGTACCTCCACAGTGATCCCCAACTAGAGATGAATGACAGTCCTCCAGAATACTTATCACTCAACTTTAAGAATACACCTCTTAATTACACCATCCACACACACGCAAAATAAGTAAGGTTCATCCCAAACGAACTTCCATACCATATGCATAAATCATTTTTATTGTTGAAACAACATGTATTTAGGGACAAGGTCACTTGCAAAAGAATTGACAAAGTAAGCAAACCAAGGGATTAAGTCTTATGATGTTGCCAAGACACACTCATCTAGAAAAGTATCATCAATATCAATCTCATCCCCTAGTTTAAGAATCGCCTCCTCATATAGGTGGGATATATGGTCTGCAACCTAATTCTCTATGCCCGTTCAGTCCTTGACCTCAAAGTCAAACTCTTGTAGTAATAGTACCCATTGAATCAATCTAGGATTAGCATACTTTTCTCCATAAGGTTCCTAATAGTTGCATGATCAATATGCATAATGACTTTGGTACCAATTAAATAGGATCAAAACTTTTCAAAAGTGAACACCACCAAAAGCAACTCCTATTCAGTAATCGTGCAATTTTTATATGCGAAGTTGAGTGCTTTGATGGAATAATAAATAGATGATGTATTTTATCACATATTTAGCTTAGGATAGATCCTAGGGACACACTACTGGTGTCATACATCACCTCACATGGAATAATCCAATCTGGAGACACAATGATAGGAGAAGAAACCAACCTCTTTTTTAGGCACTAAAAGGCCTTGAGACAAACATCATTAAACAGAAACTTCACCTCCTTCACTAATACTTTGCACACTTGATTTAAAATCTTAGAGAAGTCCTTGATGAATTGCCTAAAAAAACTTGCATGACCCAAGAAACTCTGAATACTTTACACAGAAATTGGTGGGGCCAGTTTTTCAATCACCTTAAGTTTAGCCCTGTCGACCTCTATCACCTTCTTCAAAATCTTGTTCCTAAGAACTATCCCCTCTTTAACTATGAAGTTCCACTTCTCCCAATTCAGAACCAAGTTGCACTCCTCATATATCTGAAGTGCATTAGACAAGTAAGCCAAATAGTCATCTAACGGGTCACCTAAAATAAAGAAACCATCCATGAAAACCTTAATAGTATCCTCTACCATATTAGAATGGATAGACATCATACAATTCTAAAAGGTAGAGGGGGAATTAAAAAGACTAAAATACATCCTCTTGAATGCAAATGTACCACATGGACAAGTGAAAGTTGTTTTCTCTTGGTTATCATAGGTAATAGAAATTTGATTATACCCGAATAACCATCAAGAAAATAATACAATCCTATACCTGAAAGTCAGTCTAACATATCATATATAAATGGCATAGGAAAGTAATCCTTCTTTGTCTATGTATTAAGCTTTCAATACTACATACAAATTCAACATCCGATGACATGTCTAATGGAACTAACTTGTTCTTCTCATTGGGGACCACAGTAATCCTGCTCTTTTTTGTCACAAACTGAATCGAACTCACCCTCTAGCTGTCGGTAATAGGGTAAACCACACCTTCATTGAACCACTTAATGATATCCTTTTTCACCATCTCTTGCATATATTGATTCGGACAACATTGATACTTAATGCTAGCCATCTGATTCTAGTTGAATTTTATGAGTGAAAATTCCAGGTGGAATCTCGATCATATCAATAATAGTACAATCAATGGATCATGTAAACCTATGGAATACTAAAATTAAGGCCTCAACTTGTGTATCCATTAAATCTGTAGTAATGATAATCAAAAAGGCATTGTTTTCCTCAAAGAATGCATAATGCAAATGAGAGGGGGGCCTTCAATTCCAAGACCGATATGTCCTTAATAGATGGATGACCTGGTAGGGTTACGTTATTCGTCAAATAAAGATCAAACTTCTTTGTTCATAAGAATAAGAACCTTTTCCAACAAGTGCACTCACCATCTCATTATACTTATCAATATTATTGCTATCAAAATTCGTGATCACAGTCGCTAATGTCTCGATACTAAGTATCTCCTCAATAGGTACAATTAATGCACCTTCATATACGATGTCTATCATAGAATCTACATATATATATTTAGGTTTCCTCATCCGTAGACACATATTGAAAGTGACCTTTTCATCATTAAGCCAAATTTTATTTTTTCCATCTCCTTGTTAACTAATATCCGACCTGTGTCTAGGAAGGGACTTCCCACGATGATAGGAATATCAAAATCTACCTCAAAATCGATAATCATAAATTCAGTTGGGAATATGAAATAAGCTACCTTCACCAACACATCGCACAATATACTAACCAGCTTCTTCACAGTATGATCGACAATTAACAGTCTCATAGATGTCGGCTTAGGTGACCCCGGCTCTAACTTCTTATATACACCTAGCGGTATGAGATTAATACTAGATCCCAAGTAACATAATGCTCGTGCAAAATTTAGGGACCCAGTAGTGTAAAGAATAGTGAAAGGACTGAGATCCTTCTTTTTCTCAACCAAAGACCGGGAAGTAATAGCACTGCAGTGGTGCATATTATCGGTGAGCTTAAAACTTACAGTATAATTCTTAGGCACTAAATCCTTCTTGAACTTTGCATATCCAGGCATCTGCTCTAAAGCTTCTATAAGATGGATATTCATAAACAATTCCTTTAACATCGACTTGAATTTTTGATATTTTCCCTCTTTTGCTTTCTTCTTCAACCTTTGAGGAAAAGGTAGCGGAGGTCTTGGAATAGGATTTAAGATTGGTTCGACCTACTTACCCTTTCCTTTATCATTATCATCTCATTTTCCTATACTCATCGATTTTTGCAATGTCTCGCCATTAGTCACCAACTTCTCAGTTTCAACTTTGGGTATGTCATCAACCTCCACAATATTATTCTTTACCTCCTCAATAATAGGAATGAGTGGATCAATAGTATCCTTACCACTCTGAGTAGTGATATCTAGGTAGTTACTGTCGTTCTTTATATTTTGAGTGGTATTACTAGGAAGAGTACCCAGTTGACATTGATTCATGTAGCCAACATGTGCACAAACTGCTGCTCAAGTTGGTTCATCGTGGTGCATATGATTCTAATATCTGGCTTCACAATCTTAGAAAGTAGTGTTTTTATTCTAAAGTCAACATCATGGTTCCCCGGTGGAACATATAGACCACTTTTCTATTTTTAATTATCCGTTCTCCTCCAATCACCATCCTTCTCTTTGCTTTCATCCCTATACCTATCTCCATAGTAGTTTTGACCTTGATTCCCTTGCCTCGAGCTCCGAACATCTTGATTGGGCCCTTGGCCCTTATCTTAGTAGCCTATTATATCTTTATCCAAGTACTTTGCTTTCTCTTCAAAATTAGATACTTCATGCATATGAGATTTACCGCGTGCTCCCACTATATTCACTTTTTTTCTATCTCAATAGCTGCAAATTACTTAGTAAGCAACCCAATCCCAGTCATGAACTATGCTACCTCTTGGGATACTATCTTATCTAGGGATTTCTTCTCATTAGAAGAACCAATAGTGTAAGTACCGACTAACCTGTCTGCCTCTCTAATATGCCACCCTCAATTGGCATTAGTAATTTGGCATAGGATCATCGAAGCCTGATCCTATCAATGACTCATGAAATCTCAACCGGTAATAGTCTCAGCCACAACCTTGGCATTTGTATTCAAGGTTGAGTAGAATATTTCCAATAAGTTCCTCTTGGTGATTCTGTGATTTGGAACATTCATCACCTTCTTCTTGAACCTCAACCATGTCTTGTATAGTGCCTCAGAATATAACTATCTGAAATTATAGATATCATCCTTCAACTATAAAATCATAGAAGGTGGAAAAATTGTTCCAATAATTGTATTCTCAACTTTTTTAAAGTGGTAATAGACCCACGAGGCATCTCTCCTAACTATGACATCATTTTACCTATAAAATAGAATGGGAACAACCTGATTTGTAAAGCTTTCTGACTCACCAATGGAAGATTGTATGAAGTTCAAATCAACCAAAGTTCATAATGTACATGTTTGCATCATCAGTAGGAAAACAACAAACACTCTCTTTAAATTCAGCAGTTGGATCATTGAGCTCATAATTTCAAATTTCATTCCTTGGGAAAATCTTGGAAGAATGATAGCACCCATCTCAATTGGTTCAACATATCCTAGATCTTCTTTTAGATCATCATAAATTGGCAAATGTTTATGAATTGGCGGCAGTTGAACTCAATTCCTTCTATATTTGTACCTATCTAGTGTTTCTCGATGATTTTCTTCCTTTTGTATAGATCTTTCTTTAGTAGATCGGGAAAGTCTCAGCCTCATATTTTCTTTGACTATTAACCAGGTAATGGGTTGCATGATAGTTTCTTGAATAACATGTGGAGGTGGCTAATTCAATGCTACTAGGCATCATGAACCCCGTCATACTGGGATCTATGCTAATAATCTTCTTGTCTCTCTATCTTACAATTCTATTCTAAGGTTCATTCAAGATCAAAATCAAATAGAATCAGGGGATTTCCTTAAATCCGAGTATTTGGCATACACCGGAGGTGTGCCTTTGAATTAATAGAAAACCAAAAATCAACAAAAGAAACCAACAACTTCAATGACCTCAATTAATCAATCTATAATTGTATTCCCCAACAACGATGCCAAAATTTGATGTTACCAAAACTAAACCTCCTAAAAATTATATTGTGGGCACTAGTCAAATATAGAACCCAATAAAGTTTGGGTTGATCTCACAGGGAATAGGACAAAAGTCTATCATGAGCTTGCTGATGTAGTTGGAAACTGCAAAAAAGTTAATGGGGGGGGCTTTGTAAGAACAATAGTAATTCCTGGAAAATTAGGGTTGTTATCACTTTGAGTTGATCATTAGGAATGTGTTCCCCTAACTTAACTTCATAGACTTATCGTGCTCGTCAAACTATCTCGAGGCCTTACATGCAAAATCTAACAAGTTATGTATTACGTAACCGTCTCTTGACCGTAGTTTGGGTGAATCTCACTCATATCCTTTTGGTCTCAGTGTTTCGCATTACTAACCTATTTTCTGGATCTTAGATTAACTATCTCTTTTTGGTCTTATGTTAATTTGATGAAGATTGGTAGATTTAAATTATTGTTGTGATTTCTTTTTCCTAATCTCTACCTCTCTCTTGAGTAAGTACATTATACAAGAGAATTCCTAACATTTGTATCCCTTGAGAAAGCAATCAATATAAAAAAATCCAAATACATGCACGAACACCAATTTAGAGTGACTTTGCACTTTCTCTGCTTTTTTAATACACTGGGGTTCCCACAACCCAAGATATGGGGTTTAGCTACTCATGATTCTAAGAACACACATAGAATTCATGGTTGAAAGCATCCGAATGATCTCATGAATAATAAAAATGAAGACCAAAATCTCAAATTTATATCAAACCATAAGAACCAAGAACAATGATTCCAAGATCAATAATGTATCTCAAAACACAAAATATTTTAAAAAGTGTATAAAGTGTGTAAACTAATAAGGAAACATCCAATAGGTCCTTATAGATACATTAGAAAACCTATCCTCAACAAAGTATGAAATCAGAGTTGACACCACCCTACGACCCTACTTATGGGTCGTAGGTAGTACCTACAAGGCGTAAGTAGGCTCGTAGGAATCATAGGAATCTTTAGGCTTTATAACACCTAACTACCAGGGCAACCCATGGGTGATAGGTAGTACCTACGCCTCATAGGTGTTCGTATGAATCAGAAGTCAACATCAATTTTGTAGAATCAACCAATGTGGCCAATCTACGGGCCCATAGGTACTGTCTGTGTCTCGTAGTTAGGGCTTGTAGGTAGCCTTCTTACTACTATTCAACACTTTTTGGCTCTTTCTCTGCTCCAAACTCTGTTTTCCTGCAAAACCAACAAAAAATCACATCACATCTAACAAAAATACCTAAGTACTTGCATGATTTCCTTGTTTTAAGAATCGAAAGTGCCATGAAACCATGGTACATCATGGGAACTAAATTGATGGAAAGGGGCTCTACATTAACATTTTGGAGATGTCCTAGAAACTCCAAACACCCTTTCCCAACTAATTTTATAGCCAATAAAGGATAAAATTTTCATTGGCATAGGTTTATAGACTCTTTCCTACTCTAACTTATCCATCCAGGGCATCTCTAAAGTCTTTGTCTTAGTGTTAGTATTTAAAACAATATGATACAGAGATAGCTAAGTCATACCTAGGATAATGTCAAAATCGTACATATCTAAGATTATCAAATCTACCCAAGTCTGGAAACCCATGAACAAAACAAAACAAGCATGATACACTTGGGCTATTACCACAAGGTTTCCAACTGATGTAGACACAAACAAATGAGTTAAGTATATCAAAAATCAATTCTAATACCAAGGCATATCGAACATAAACATAAGAGTAAGTGGAAATCAAGTAGCACAATGAACTAAATCTCCCGCTAATAAGTGGAACTCGAATCAAGTAAAATAGTAGCCATCCAATCACAGAAATGAATAATACTTGTGATAACGGCATCAGATACCTCAACCTTAATCTTGCTTGGGAAGTCATAATAGTGAGATTTATCATCAATCTAGGCAACCTTCCTAGAAGGATACGCTTCACCTTTCCCTGCATTACCATCATCTCAATTTTCATAATGGCTTCTTTTATAATTACCCTACCTATCATGTGGATGACCCTTACCAATACCATTACCTCTACCATTTCCACCAAAAGAAACTACAACTCTAGCTAATTGTTTTACCTATAGCCCAACTTATTTCTATGGGAACACTCTCTTGACGTGACTCAAAACACTACAAGTATAGAAACCTCTCTTAAGAGAAGGCTTGTTGGTAGAAGAATAAAAAGGCCCTTGGCTTTTATCTACTGAGGGTTGTTGAGTAGCCCTTGACTAACCCTCATAGAAGCTAGCAAGGTAAAATGAATAGGGTGATTTGGATAGGCCTAATGGATATTTACACTGGAATAAGAATCACTAAAGTCACCCGCATTTTCGAACTTTCTTGCTAACACCTTTTCTTGGCCAACTTCCTTTACCCCTTATAGCTTTTTCACATAATCAAAACCCCTATTAAAGGTTTTTTCGATAGAATGAATATGAACATAAAAAACTTGAGAGTCAATGTTCAAGACTTTTATAAATAACTAAATTCCCTCATTCTCTTATACTTAGTAACTAGTGGCATAATAGGACAATGCATAAAACTTATCCTCATAGGTCACAATAGATATAGTGACCTACTCAAGGGATAAAAACTCATACGTCATACAAACACAAATTGTACAAGGTATGTACTTCTCCAAAAATAGGGTACGAACTTATTCCCATGTCAGTGGAGGCAAAGCTGGTGACCAACTCTCTACATATTCCCTCCACCACTTCCTGACATCACTTTGTAGCTGGAAGGTAACAAACTCAATAACGTGCTTCTCAACAATATCCATCTTATGAAGCCTTTCATAATACCTCACTAATAATAGTGGAATCAATGGCACAGACTCAAAAAGAAGGAAGACTATTAATAAACCAATCCAATAAATTCGCTCATTTTATAAGAAATAATATAGGAATTTCTTATTTTGAGATTGCAAGAAGAATTGGTAACCTTGGCGCCCTAGGACCGTTTACTTCTAGGACTGGAAGATCCTCTATTTATTAGAATGACCGTACCTGCAGTTAGACTGGCACTCTCTCCCCAATCAATCACAGTAACTGGCTATAAGAGAGCTGACTATCTACTGTCTATGTCATGCCTTAGCAAGTGAATATGATAGGGAATCTTTTAACAAAGATGTGAATTAGGAAGGATTGGTCGATGAAATATGAACCGAAGGCTGAACCTTGATATACCCCAGAACAATACATTTTTGTTACCACGAGATATATTGGCAGTCGCCGATCATTTGATTGGGATGAAATTTGGCCTCTCTGATATCTAAGTTTTTTAGATGAGGCGGTTCACACAATTCACCATAGTAGAGCAAGAAGAGGTCAAGGGTCGAGTCATCTATTCATAGTTTCACTTTGCTTCTACCATTCTATTCCCCTCGTACTATTAAGGAAAAGCAAGGACAATCAACAATGAACTCAAATGTATCATAGGTCTCAAAGACAACAAAATTAGGAGATTTCATCTTCCGGAACATAGTCAACATGTCATGTTCAGTCCCAGTCATGATATATCCTAACACTAGGGGAGGGAAAATATTAGTCCCTAAGGCTTTACCTACTCTAAGAGCAACTATAGTGTTCGGTTGAACAGCTGGAAACTAATAAACAGGCATAGCAAGAGTGCCCCCGGTACTGGCCAATCCACTCAGAAAAGAAAGAACCAATTGAATAATCTTAGAAATAGTTGTACCCCCAACTGGTACAACCTTCTCCTTCTCTACAACATCCTCATTCATCAACTTAAACTCATCATTTGATCCTAGGGTGGGAGAGGTATCACCAGCCTCTGATAGGCTTGATCAGCTGTTGGCTGAGCTCCACCCCTAGTGGATATTGCTCTTTCTCTTTCCCGGCCCCTTCTTTGTCCTCGTCCCTAAATATCCAATTCTATAATTGGAGTTGTTGGTTTAGGGATGTGGCTCTGTACTATCTAAAGAAAAAAGGATTAAGAGGATTAGATACCAAATTAGATCACCAAATACCAATCGTAATTCAGTTATAGCATAAAAGAATCAAGAAATGATAGTTTTCTAAAGTCTGATAGCCTCTCGAAGAAAAGTATAGACGTCTTTGTACCATTCTATAAGACTATACTGGACCCATTTTTGTAAAACAAGATCAACGAAACTAGGGCTCTGATACCAAATTTACCATGACCCAAACCTATTATGAATGGCACCTATACTAACTCTTAGTAGGAGAACCATCTAAGCCCAAATCAGCAAGCCTAAATTTTAACAAAAATAAGGCAAACTCATAGTTTTATGTTAAATAAGATTATGTCATTAATAATTTAAATGATAACTATACAAATTAATGAAAACCTAATAAATACCCTAGAATGTGAAAGTTGTTGTACCAAAACACTACAAATATCAATAAAACGGTTCAACCCAAAAACAACTAAAAATATTTTAGTTCAAAATATTAGACCAAAAACTGAGTGAAGAACTCATGGCTGCCTGGAATATGTAACTCACCATTGAGTTCTAATGTTATCCACTCTATACCTGAGGTCTTGAAATAATCTCCAAGAAATGCTCTGCACTCTACAAAAAAAAAGAGCACATGTAGTATCAGTACACAAAAAACATTGGTGTATTGGTAGGGTCATCGACTAACGTAAAATGAGATATATAAAAAAGTAACCATAACTTAGTAAAGAAAGAACAACCATAAACACGTACCATGTAACCTTAAATCAAGTTTATGACATTTCACTTTCTTCAACAACACCATAAAATTTAGTCAATACAAGTCAAGATAGACAACAAATCAAGTCAAGATCATGACTAATAATAAGACTCAGTCAACAAACCATGATTCAATTATAAGATATCAATCATGTCTCAATACACACGTAAATAGAAACTATAGAACCATGTCAATCATTTGCAATTTAAACCAAACACTCAAGGGTCCATTTCAAAAACTATAATAGAAATAATCATGAATCTTGGTTTACATAAAGAAACCAAATATAGAAAGTCAACACATAAGTCTGGTTCACCCAAGGAACCAATATAAAAAGTCAACAACTAATCTTGAATCACACAATGAACTAAAATAATAAGTTGAGACTTAACCTTGGTTCACTCTGTGAATCGTCACACTCACTTATACCTTGTAAATATATGCTAAGGGTCTTATGATCGCCCATTAGTCATGCCTATAGTGAATGAGACCTTTTCTATGTACCAAATCCCAGACATCAAGTGTCTGCCAACCTTATACCAGCTAATCTGTGAATATATCCAAATACTGGTAAATCTCACAATAATCACAACCACAATAATAACAATAATAATACTCATAAAACCAATAATTTTTTTGTATAAGTTCATTGCATGTGATTAACACTTTGGATATCAAATAGTCATTCACTTTCCTTGAACATGCATTGTGACAAGAAATATAAAGGAACAATTATCTTGCGCATATAAAACAAGTTAGGTTTCAACTATGTTAAACCATCACCTACCTCAATCCAAACTCGAATGTTCTAAAAAACTTGTTCTCTACCATTTCTTGCAACCTCAACTTGATTGTGGTATAAAAACATCAATACAATACATAATAAACCAAATAGCCTAATAATATTAAGGATTATAATATAATCCTAATACTCTAAGGAAAAATTCATGATCATTCTTACCATTCTAGAGTTTTCTATCATCATTCCACCTTAATTTTACCAATTTTATTGTTAAAATAGTGAATTATAGCCATGCAAGCGTACATTATTAACTTTTAACCAATACCCAAGGGTTTTCTATCCAATTCACCTAATTGCACTAAAAAATTTTGCTAGGTCAAGTTTAATCCTTCTCATTACTCATAAACTAGAAATTCTAATTTTTAGAATTGAAACACTAGTTAATTGAAGTGATTAACTTACCTTTACAAAGAGTTTTGATGGATAGTTGGTGAAAATCGTCCTAAATTGCCACAGTTATATCCAAAACATGAATAGAATGAAAATAAGATTTTTGGGGTATTTTCTGCACTGATCAATGTATATCCCACTATAGCAGCCTCTCAATAGTGGAATCCTCCCGCTATGGAAGGATTAACAGATGCTAAATACCACTATAGAATCATAGTAGTAGAGAAATGGCACCTACAATAGTGTGTGAGGTAAGGCAGAAACTTGGAATATCTCCAAGTTTTGCCATTCCACAATGCACCTTCAAATCTCAATATCCAAAACCAACCCCTTTGTGTAAAGTTTTATATCAGGAGTTCTACTCACCCAAATTCATTTTTGAAAGATCCTACAGATTCCTTATTAACTTGACTAACCCAAAAGTGCTTCAAATTACATAACATTTTACCTATCTATTCTTGGATTTCCTAGACCATACCATCCTCGAATGTTGTCCAAGACTAGCCTAGCCTAAAATTTCTAACTCTTAACTTGGGAAAATCTTAACCTAAATTTTGCGTGCTAGACTTATCTGAATGATGAAAAAGGTCGTTACAAGTGGGTTTAGTATATCTATTGCACAAAATATCCCAAACATCATGCGAGCCATAAATGGTTTTAATTCGTAGCCATATTTTTCATTATTTTCTTTTGTGAGATAGGGGAACTAAAAAGACAATGTATTATTATTTTCCATAGCTCTGATACCACATTTTGAAAAAAAAAAATAAACCCACCAAGTATAACCTATATATAATAATAATTTTAGATTTGAACATGGTGATAAGGAACCTCTCAGAGAGCAAGAATGGTATTTATCTTTTTTTGTGTTGTTTTGCCTTTTTCTCATTATTTTTTGTTCAACCTAATTCATAAAAATAGTAAAGTGGCTAAATAAGTTTAATGTAAAAGACATTTTAGAAATATTAAATACCAAGATTTTAATCCTCTAGATTATGACTAAAAAAATTATTTAATTAATGAAGAAGACATTTTTGAAAATGGTAAATGCCAGGACTTTAATCCTCTAGGCCTTTTATTTCTAACAATTGAGATGCCTATTTCCCCTAATTAAGCATCTCTAGCCGTTTGCTGGAACTAATAAAGCATAACCAATTCTTTGCTTTCCTTAGTTTATAAGAAGAAATAATATATTTATTTAATAAATAATTATTTAGATCTCCATTCCCCTAATTAAGTATCACCAAGCATTTTTTTTATCTAATAATGCATATGTAAATTTTTGCTTTCCCTAATTAATAAAGAAAGAAAATTCTTGTATTATACAATTTGGAGAAAAGTGGGTTGCAACAATCTTTCACTTTCAATTTTGTCATCCAATTTAATTTTTGCATATGATATTGTAAATTTATGTCATTTTTTCTTCCATTAATTTTGGTGATTCTGAAAAAGGAATTATATATTCTTTTTATTTTTCATTCAGTGTCTGGTATCTATACTGGAGCCCGATTATTTAGAATTCGTGTCGTATAGGGCTCATTCAATGGCGAAATCAAGAATTTTTCTATACACAAGGCTTAAACCTAAGAGATTTGTTTAAGGGAGGAGCAACTCCATCTATTACATCACATCCTTTGACGGATCAAAAATTATAAAAATTATGTGTAATTAAATTTCCTTCAATTTCTTCAATCCTTTATCAAAATTAGTTGTGTACCAAAAATTTTATTCATTTTTTCCCTTTTTAAAGTTGCTGCTACAATAATTATATACTTGAATTTTTAGAGTTATAATGTTGAGGTTTTATATTACATGTAAAAGTTATTTTTTTTTTGTATTAGATTTTTATGATTTTTCTACATTTAAAGATTTCCTATAACTACCCTAATATTTATGACTTGTTGGGACTGATAGTTCAATTATTGGACAGTTCATTTCATTTTTAGAGCCACTTCTCTATTTTGAAGCTTTTGAAGTTAAGGAATGAGTCTCAGGCCAAAACTTAGATAAATGGCCTCAGATGCCATTTTTGATAGCTTATCAACATCAAAATGTTAATTTTTGGTTAGGGAGAACCTTTGTCCGGGTCTTGAGATTTCCGAACTCATTTTGGGCTATTGAGTGAAATTTAGCAAAAATGGTTCCTTGGGTGTGGGATCCTCTTTTTATCAAAATAACCTCAGATAAAAATATTAATATTACCATTGAGTCCAGAATGTCAAATTTAGTAGGGTAGAACAGTTCATTTGAGTTTATGGGATTCTGAATGAATCATAAAGGCCTAATCGGGATATTTACAATTCACCAAAAATTGTTAATGCATTAGCACCTAGTGCTATCCTTAGTTCTTTATCACTATCATAATTACGACCCCCATGATCACGAGGGACCATGATCTTAGTCATCACGATTGTAAGGCTTAAGGGCTTGCAACAATAATAAAGGAGGTCATGGAGTTGGTCCAGCATATTCATAGCATCTGGAGTCTAGGCCACCTCAATAAAAATGGTTCCATTGGTAGGATGTTATGACCATGACTAAGGGACCTCGCTATACCAATAAGGGAACCCATTATATGTATTTTCTCCTTTGTTTTCTTATCATAGTTTTCTAAGTACAACTTCATTAAAGACTAGTTGAGCTTGTAAATTTATGGAAAATTATATAATTAAGTTGGGATTAGCTTGGGTACATGTTTGGAGGCCCTATATCATTATTTTTTGTTTGCTTTTGCTTATTTTCTTGATTGATTTTCCCCTTAGTTCATGTAACTAGAGTTATGATAGGACTGATTTGGGGACTGTGTGAGCTTGAATTTAGCTAAATTTATGGGGTTAATGATCCTTGAGCTGATGGGATGTTGTGATGATTTTAATTTTACAATTTTGCAAATGAGCCTCATATAGGATTTTTAGTCAAATTTCTGACCAAGAGCATTTATATGCAATATGAGTATTAATTTTATCATTTTGATGCATAAATTATTTATTTGATAGTGTGGCATCTCTTGGAGATATCTTAGAAGTGGAAAACTTTGGTTTATAAGTTTTGGAGAGCATTCAGCGATATTTAGGTAGGCTAGGCTTACCCTTCTTTTTTACTAAGCTTAATTACGCTATTAACATATTATTGTTCTTGTTTTGGGTGGATAGTTTTAGTCACTATCATAATTATGACCCCTATGATCGTGAGGGGCCATGATCTTAGTCATCGCGATCGTAAGGCTTAAGGTCTTGCAATAATAATGAAGGAGGTCGTGGAGTTGGGCCAGCATATTCATAGCATCTAGAGTCTAGGCCACCTCAATAAAAATGGTCCCATTAGTGGGATGTTACGACCATGACTAAGGGACCTCTCTATACCAATAAGGGAACCCATTATATGTATTGTCTCCTTTGTTTTCTTATCATATTTTTCTAAGTACAACTCCATTAAAGTCTAGTTGAGATTGTAAATTTGTGGGAAAATTATATAATTAAGTTGGGATTAGCTTGGGGATATGTTTGGAGGCCCTATATCATTATTTTTTGTTTGTTTTCGCTCATTTTCTTGATTGATTTTCCACTTAGTTTATGTAACTAGAGTTATGATAGGACTGATTTGGGAACTGTGTGAGCTTGAATTTAGCTAAATTTATGGGGTTAATGATCCTTGAGATGATAGGATGTTGTGATGGTTTTAATTTTGCAATTTTGCAAATGAGCTCCACGTAGGATTTTTTTGTCAAATGTCTGACCTAGAGCATTTATATGCAATATGAGTATTGATTTTATCAGCTTGATGCATAAATTATTTATTTGATAGTGTGGCAGCTTTTGGAGATATCTTAGAAGTGGAAAACTTTGGTTTATAAGTTTTGAAGAGTATTCAACGACATTTAGGTAGGCTAGGCTTACCTTTCTTTTTAACTAAGCTTAATTATTGTATTAACATATTATTTTTCTTATTTTAGGTGGATAGTTTTAGCTAGATTATTGTTTTAGCATTTTTACGCCTTATTTACCTAGTGTTAGGGCCCTTTTTCTAATAAAATTTGGGCTTGTTCCCTATTACTATAGTGCATTATCATCCTTTAGGGCTAGAATTAGTGCTTGTAGTACCTTGGGATAGGATTGGGAAATCTTAACCTAGACTTAGCTAGGTGCTGACTAAGGTTAGGTTATCGAGACCTTATAGGGGACCTATTACCCTCTTTTTAGATAGTGTGTCAGATATGAACTCCTTTAGGATATTGGTTTGTATTAGGATTGACTTATACTTGAATACATGCATGATTATCTTTTTCATAAGGCAGCAACCGACCTTTGACTGCTCCTGATTGACTTAGAAATGGAAACCTATAGACATTAGTAGGTTTGACAACCCGTGATGTATAATTGGATTGATATTTGGATTGAATCTCCAAGACATGTGCTATTCTATTTCATGCTTATATTTATATATTTCTATTTTGATTTAGGTTTGTTGTCTGCTCTGTTACTAGAATGATAAACTTTGGTATGGTTTTGGAATTGGTTTATGTCTATGGTTTATTCCTGATTGGATCATCTATTAAGGTTATGGTTTTTTACTTATGTTTTTTAGTTTGAGTTCAACATCAGTCTATGACTATGATTTGGGGGTACGTGTAATGGCCAATTTAGTCATTGTTGTAAATGTCTACTATCAACGCATGTAGTTCTCATTCGCCATAAGTATTGGGATTAATTGCTTAGTATGGGAGTGCATTTCATATGTACTAATATCAAATAATACCCCTAGCACAATGTTAAGTTGGAAGTCTCCTTACCGATTTAGTTTTGAGCTAAGTTTAAACTACGATCAAATTCAAAGAGCACTCTCCTCCTAGAATATAAGGAGTTAGGGGGCCTAATAACCAACAAATTAAATATCTCTGAGTCTTATTTCTAACTTAATCAACCGTTCATCAATCTAATTTCTCAGTAAAATATTATGATCATTTTACTGAGGATTGTCTGTGCTAAAAAATTAAGGATGATGCAGTGAGTCAGGTCGCTATAGCGACACAACAATAGTTTTTAACCTATTTTTTATGGGGTTCGGCCTCCAAATGCCACATTCCTAAAGACTTAGAGGGGTGATTTTCTTTTAGTTTGGGTCGAAATCCTTCATTAAGTTAACATTTTACTCCTTTTAACAACACTTAATTTGTTTATATTCTCAAATAATTAGAATAGGGAATGTATGGTGAAATTTTTATGGTTTAGAATTCTAGGTTCATAAAATTATGGGTAAAATTCAGGTGCATATGTATTTTCACCTAGAATTGAGGTTAGTTTGTGAATTAACTCTTCATAGGATGAAATTAACATTCAAAACATTAAAGTTGATAGTTGGAGATCTTGAATTCTATTAATATGGGACCTTTAGCTTAAAACCTTCGTTAATGGAGTTGGCTTAAGCTTGATAGTATTTTTTTGATGGTTATTTTATCCTTGGGTAATTTTGTAGATAGTAAATAAGGGTAGAACTAGTGGGCTTGAATTCACAAAGTATTTGTTTGAAGAGTAGTTTGTTAATTACTCTTATAATTATTGTTAATTAGATGATTTGACTTCAAAAATGTAAAGAATAAGGAGGATCATGTGTGATATAGCTACTTGTTAGCAACTTGGGGCTTAGATATGTTATGATTTATGAGTAGTAGACTATGGTTAGCAATCATATTCATAATGTAGATTTGATGGGAGAAATCGTGCTTAGGCCTATGGGCAAAGAGTTCGGAGATATAAAACATGGATTTAATGTAATAAAGTCGTAATTGTGCATTATTATATGGTGTATGAATCCTTGATGGGTGTTGTGTTTTAGTATGACTCCATGGTGGATTATAATGTGATATATGTGAATATATATAATGATAAGGAGATTGTATGAGCTTATAATCTAGGAATTTGGCCTAAATACCATAAAAAGAGTGAACTTGATATTTTTTGTGTTGGAATATGGGATAATCTTTCTTAAGTTAGTGATGATAACTGATAATGATATGAGCAGGCATTGACATAACTTAAGAGACTAAAGTCGAATTATGCTAAGGGTTAAGAAGTAAAAGGTATAAAAGTGTATGAAAAAATCAAGACTGAAAATTAAATTGAGTTGAATGATTGGCTAATAGAGTAGGTTTTGAACCTAGTTAAATTGAGTTGAATGATTGGCTAGTGGAGTAGGTCTTGAACCTAGTGATGACTTGAATGTAGGGGTTACTGAAAAATAGCAGAAATCCCCAGTCTTGGTATATATAAAGGAGGTTTGGAATAGTAAATAAACTTATGAATGTTTAACTCGAGTTTAGACTCCTTTAGGTTGAATGTGCTATCCAAAAATAAGTATTTGGATTTATATGAATATAATTTTATAATTCTTTCTTGAATAAACTATGGATTGGTCTTAGGACATGCTATAATTGAGAAAACCAATGATTCATATCTACTTGTAGTTTGGTGTGTTTAAGTGTGATTATTGTTTACCTAAAATGATTAACTCGAGTTAACCAATTTTTTGGGTGGTTAACTGTTATTTCAATGAATACTTAATGAAAGAATTTGTTAGATTATGTTAGAAGTTTAATTGCATTCAATGAATATTATGCAAATCTTGTGGTTGCTGCAAGAGTTAGTTGTCATCGTTGTTTTATGTAATTGTTATGATATCCTATTATTTATTTGTGGGATGTACTGGTAGTTGGAAAACTTCACAAGATTTGGTAGAATAATTTTGGAAGGAACTTAATGTTTGGATTTTGTTACATGGATAGAGCTTTTCCCCTGAAGGTCATGATTAGTGGAAAACTATAAGACCCTTAGTATGCATGGACAAGGTATGTATGAGTGTGACAGTCCTCTGAGTGGATTGCATATATGATTATTTTCATTGTTACTATTATGTGTTAGTTAAATTAGTGGACCAAGTTATATTGTGGTTGTTGTTATTGGTTCCTTGAATGAACTAGATTATGATGATTCTAGGTATAATTAGGATTCTCGTATGGTCTGGTTACTTGTCATATATTTTGGGATTTTGGTGGTTAGAGTCATAGATTTTTGACTTGGATATTATTAGAGTCTAGGTTGTTGACTTGGTCATTGTTGACTTGACTGGTTGTCTCATGACCTGTACTTGACTAATATTGTAGAGTTACTTGAAAAGAGTAAGTGTCATATACTTAAGTTATTTATCATAATATGTGTTTATAGTTTTATTTTTCACAAGGTGATGGTTCTTGGTTTTTATTTATTACTGAAGTTAAATGCGGAATTAGTGAAATAGATTGACTTAATAACTATTGGGGTTAAATAAGTGAGAGTTAGGTTGTATAACACTTGATGTGAAAGTGATGAATCATCAATGGGAATAAGAATGGAAATACTCTTACTTAAAACAAGGGATAAAGATAGCATAAGTTGATGAAAGTGTTAAAAAATAAATTATTATATAAGTTGTCATATTTTTTTGTGATTTCTATACTATGCTTACGTGATCTAACCCTGTTTTACTGATGATACCTACTAGTTTGTACTGATACTACTCCTTCTTTACCCATTTATGGTATAGTCTGGTTGCAAGATCAGTTGATGTTTCACAAATGACATAGATAATGATCTCCAACAACTTTTATTCCTCTTATTCATGGTGGAAGTTGTGTCCAATTTTATCGTTCTTAATTTAGAAGCTCTTATACTTGTTTAGACTAGGTCTTAGGGATAGTTTTCATTACATATTTATTATTTGTAAAATCTTTTATAATAAGGATTTGGTATTAGGTTACTTAATTTAAGACTTCCATAATTATTCTTGAAAGGATGGTAAGTTGTTGTCCTATCTAGGCAAATTAGAGTAGGTTCCCTTATGATCCGATAATTTAGGTTGTGATAATTTGGTATCCGAGTCTAGGTTATCAGTATCCCATTATAAGAGCAAATATCAGGTAAAGTCCTGTGGATTGGTGTGTTGATATCCACATCTAATTTTTGGAAAGCTATGAGGCAAGGAAATATTCTCTCGTGCGGTTTGTATAGTTTCTTGTATGGGTTGAATCTAACTGGTATCTCTCAATTCCTATTGGTACTTCCAAAATCATAGTTGAAATCTATTCAATTTCAATTGGTATCTTAAGGAGTTTGCAATTGTTACCTTGTTATTTCCAATTGGTATTGGTCTATAAGGGATGAAACTTAGGATTCTCATATAAACTATGATGAAATTGATTAGTTGTAACTTTGTTGGTGCAATTTAAGATGTGTTTGTTGGTGCAATATAGGATGTGTTTGTGATTTGTTATTTTTTTTATCAACTCTGAATCTGTTATAGGTGAATGTTGCAATTTTCCATGAGTTGTGTGGTTTGTGATAGAATTTAACTATGATTGTTGTTTGTCTTGTTGGTAGTAACATAGAGGTTTAAATTGGCGCATAAGGTTAATACCTTGGTACTTACGTAAATCATAGTCGGTTGAATCATTATATATTTCATGAATTGTGAAAGGCTATAACTTGATTATGTCTTAGTGGTTAAAGAAAACTGTTGTTATGTGATTTAAATGGAAAACATTATGCTAAATATTGGCCATGATCTTATGTTTGGTAAAATAGCAGGGGAAATAGTAGAGAATTTTGGAAAATCTTGTTTCAAATAGTTGGTAGGTGAATATGTACCATGGGGAAGGGCTATTGTTTCTTAATAGCGAAAATTGTGTTAAGAAAATTTGTTTGGGTTTTGAATTTTGTGATATCTTAAAATCTTAATTGGTTATTGGATTTTCAGTTAGAAAATGAAAAGATGGATATGGTAACCCTTGGCATAAAAGTTAAATGTTTGATTTAGGTGATATTGTCAATTTGAAGTAACATATATATATATATATATATATACATATATATATATATATTTGAACATCGGAGTTTATTTTAATGGTAGTTCTATATGTAGTTTTGATGATGAGTAGATGACTACAAGAGACCAGGTCCCTGGATGTTCGAAGCAACAGTATAGTTGGCACGCGTTTGCATAACTTTGTCCATTTGTGTAACAAACTGGTAGGTGTTGCTTGTACTAATTAGGACACCTGGTCCAATGACATTTCAGAATTAATCATCACTCTTCTATAAAAGGAAAAAGACTTTTCTTCATCAAATGGTTTTTGCATAAATCTAAGGAGTGAAGAAAGCCAGCAAAAACTCCATTTCAATACTGCTCAAGTTCATAGCTGTATGTGAATGCTTAAATAGATATTGTTCTTGAGTGAGGCTTTATTTGTAAACAAATTACTCATGTTATAAGAGTAATGAACTTTTATCTTTGATTAAAGAGTACTTAGGTAGATTTTCCTAAGTTTGATACTGGTTAGAGTTAATCAGTATAGAGGGTCCCTGGCAGAGTTGTCAAGATGAGCTTGTAGTAGAGTTATTACAAGCGAAAGAAGCCTGGAGTTAGCCTGAAATTGAGTCTACAATCAGGAGGTTGATTATAGTTAATTTTGTTGGTGCTTGTGAGGGCAATCCGTGATTTTTCCTTCCTTGAGTAAGAGGATTTCCACATTAAAATCTTATGTTTTTCTTTTCCTGCACTGTCGTTTGATTCCAAGTTATTTTACTGTGATTTGCCTGTGATAAACTTTGAGGGACCTGATTCCTCACTGTGTGGTGCAACCCCCATGGTTTCAATAATTGGTATCAGAGCTAGAACACTCTAAAAGGTTCACACCTAGAGTGTCTTGGTTAGCATGGCTACTCCACCTAATCTAGAATAAGGGCAATCTAACACTAGATCACCAAGATTAAATGGGCAGTATTATGGGTGGCGGAAAACCGGGATATTTGACTTCGTTATGGCTGAAAATAGTAAAATGATGGACATAATCCTTAATGGACCTCATGTTCCTATTAAAGAAGTCAAAGAATGAGAAATAACTAGAATGATTGTTAAAAGCAGGAGAGAGTATGATGATGAAGACAGAAAGAAAATTGAGAAGAATTATAAGGCCAAGAAATTTCTAGTTTGTGGTATAAGGCCTAATGAATATAAAAGGATCTAAACTTGTGAAAATGCCAAAGATATCTGGGACCGCTTGATGACTGCACATAAAGGTAATACTTATGTGAAGGACTCTAAAGTATACATCTTGACGACTCAATATGAAACCTTTACCGTAAAAGAAGGACGAACATTCCAAGAAATGCATACAAGATTCACTTTTATCACTAATGAGCTTCATTGCTTGGGATAAGTGATTCCATTGTACAAGCAAGTGAGGAAGATTCTTAGGGTTCTTCCTAAGTCCTGGGAAAGAAAAGAAGAATCCATAATTGAAGGAAAGAACCTGAGGACCCTCACTATGGATGAACTGATTAGAAATCTAAAAACCTATGAGCTCAAAAAGCAATAAGGGATGAAGAAGAATGAATCAAAAAGGAAAAATCCTTGGTATTAAAAGCTTCCAAACTTGATTCAGTAGAAAAAGATGATAACACTCAACTTAAACGTCACTTTAAGTGTAAGGTGGTCGTTGTCAATATATTTATCCAACTACAAGTCTGGGTCGAATCCACAAGGAACAATGTGAGTGGAGATTGAGTAAGTCTGAAATAATAGTTGCTTGCTAGGCTTAAACCAATGGTACAATATAGTTTGGGGTTTTTCAATCTTGTTGAATGTAAAGGCAATTCTTGGGCTTCTAAGGGACTAATTTAAGGCTAAAATCAATTAGAGGGTAATCAATTATGAATGGATCTTAGGGTTATGATTTCCTAGGGGAAAGTTATGCATGGATTCGTAAAGATTTAGTGCAAATTTCAATTGTTCATGATGTGGTAGGCTAGGTTGAAAGTCCTTAAGGTTAGTTTTTCAACAAAACCTAAAAGATGTCACTCATTAACTCTTTCGAGTACCTAATGAGTGTGTCAATTAAAACCATCCAATACTTCAATTGGGTATCCCTATTTCTAGGATGATACCCATGGTATAGTCAACCTCATAATCACTCTTATGTCTAAGATAGTAAAAATTAGCAAACTATGCCCATAATTATATAATATTTCCTTGGTTCCCACATCTCTCTTCAAGGATGATAGAGGTTCTAAAAGTTCACCCAAACCCCTTTTCAAGGATGGTTTGAGCTTTCAAGAGTTTGGGATTTTCACCCATCAAACCCATTTAGGTATTTTGGGCTTTCACCCATAAATCCCAACTAGTCAAACCAAGCAATAGTAGAACCCATCATTAACAAACTAGAATCTACACAAATACATCACAACCCACATGCAACTGCACCCTATTCTAGCATAATCCCAAGAGGTAGATCTAGCACTTCATAATGATAATGAAATCAAATATACCATGATGTCTCTCAAAGTTATGCATAAGAAAAATAACGAAAAGAAAAACCACACGTTAGATTCAAATTAATCTTCAATAGACAAAGCTAAATCTACACTTCGGAGTTCCTTTAATCACTTCTTGCCTCAAATTAGTTCAAATTTAAGCTCCTAGCTCCAATAAATTACAAAAATCCTAAACTAAGGATGAGAGGTAGGATTGTAGAATGATGGATAAATATCCTCTAGAATGAGGGAATTTTGAGCCTTTAATTGGATTTGGGGTTGGCTGGTCAAAATGACCGTTCTACCTTTGGACCATTTTCCGCCCTCATGCGATCATGGAAGATTGATTGCGCTCGCACTCACTCGGTTAGTCCATCATGATTGCAGTTGGCTGAATAGCTTGACTCGGTGCAATCGCGGTCTGACACCCGTGATTGAGATAACTGAGGGCTAGATCCTGATCCTTCTTCAGCTTGTCTAGCTCTTGCAATTCAATTCCCCTTTTGATCCTTTTCAACTCAAGTTTGCATCTTTTCTTCTCAGCACTTGTACACCTGCAAAATATGGAAATTGGTATATTTAACCCCAAATATGTCTCACTTTTACATTCAAATCCTAGTAGTATGCACGAATATTCTGTGCTAATGAGTGATAAATTCACCCCTCATCAACACCCCCAACTTAAAGCCTTGATTGTCCTTAAGCAACACTACCTCTAACCATAGGACAATACACATTTATTCCCAATTATACGGCCCAATAATCATAATGACTTCAAGCTTAGTTACTACCACAAGTAGAACTTTAAACGTGGGCAAAGCTATTCTCCCAACACCCCTCATAATAAAAGCAATAATTATGGATGCAAAAGAATTCAAAGAGTAACTAAGAAACAACAACCAATACTCTAGAAGTGACTCACTTTTGACCAAAACTAAGATATACTCCATTTGCCTCAGTGCTCGGAAGGTGAGAAAATCACCCACCTCAACTTGTTCACATGTCTCCTCACCAGAAAGAAAATTCCACGCACCAAGATACCACATATGCAATAAGGAATTTAAGTGAAAAAACACTCTCCCTCGCAAAGGAACTCTCTATGTTAACAAATGTCATACCATAGGCGTGCCCCTATTTTCAATCGCCACTATGAAGAAAGTAAATGGTCGGAGGTCTCAAAGGACTTTTGTTCTTGTAACGAAGGTTCGGGTTAGGATAGGATATCATTTGGTAACAACACGGCTACAACTTCCTTGAACATCTACATCACACTATTTAATTTACCTTTTCGACTATGGGCCACTCCTCCTTGTTTTCTCTCTTTTCATATGCCTACTTTTTTCTTCCATTGTTCACCCATTTTCTTTTATTTATTTTTCTTACAATTCTCATGCAATTCTTTCCTTTTTTGAACCATTTATTTTTCTAGTCATTTGTTTTCAACGCTTAGGCACTTAGGAATTTCAGTAACAATTTTGTGTCCCCATACTTAATTCCATTAATATTCCCACCCCAACTTAGGCTTTTAGCCTCAGATTGTGTTTTGAAGTTCAAGAAGGGTATGGTTCAAAAGAGGGATAAAAAGAATTATTCATGGCTTGTAATGTGTTTGCCAATGAAAGGTTTAAAGGCTCAAAATGGGTAACTGGGGATTACAATTATGCATGTGTAGGCTTTTTAGGCTAAGTGGGATTCCAATGTCGCAAAGATGGCCTAAGATTATTTCTCCAACCTAATACAATCAAAATTAGTTTTGAAACACTAATGGGGCAAGTTCTAAATGTCTCAAGTTATACATGATATATAGACAGGTTAACTCACTACACGTAGTATGCAAACTTACCAAGGAGTCTTAATTTCCTCTCCCGCTAGAGACAAAAATGGAGTATCTACCAATTTTCACAAGTAAAAAATTTGGAGTCACAAAAAGAGAAAAAAAATTATTACAATGCCACTCACGTCTATGCCCTTGATTTTCGAAAAATTTTGGATGGGGGAGGGGGGAGAGGTTGCTTTGCACTTGGATAATGGGTAATTTTCTAACCATGGTAACAACCCAAGCCTTTGTCTCACGTTTTGTCTTCGTATGGGCAAACCAACCATATGGCTACTCAAACTTCGCCAATGGCATGAGTGCGATCCAAAATCCAGAATACCATAAGTACTCAAACTTCCCTAGAATTTGTGCTCTCGTTACTACGGGTACTTATACTTCCCCTACATCCATGGCTCAAAACCATGGCATGACGTTTTTCCCTTAAGATGACGCCACTCAATCTATCATAGGGAAATGCTCGTCCAATATTATTATTAAAAGAGATATACAACTACAAATGAAAACAATCAAATCATAAAATTTCCATGCTTTGAGTGAACTAAGTTTGAGTATTGCAAACCAATGAATATACACAAGGGTAGGGCCGCAACCCCAACTGTAAGACTTGTAGTAACCTCACTACATAACACAAAATCATAAGAAGGGTTATAGGGCTCTCTGAAACCATAGCGATAACTAAGGTGCAGGCTGGAGAGACTATCATGATCGCAGCATATATGTTGCGATCGCGATCGCGATTCTCAGGCCATAATAATGGCACTTGAAGCATTTTTCTCCCCTGTTTTTCCCTATTTTCTGAAGGGCTGCCGCACTTTTTAAACTTGGTTTTCCCCTATTTTTGGCTTCCAATCCTATCCAAAGTACCTACAAAATATCAAAATTATGTGACTTATTCAAAAATAAATCATGTAAACATGAAAATGATAGGTTGCCTCACATCAAGCGCTTGATTTAACGTCATGGAACGATGCCTCTTTAATCCTCATTTGTATCTCCACTTAGAGGATTTGAACTTTTTGCCCCTTTTTTGGTCATTCAATCTCCGAGGCTCTTGGGGAAAAAGTAATGAAACAGTAATGCATGCTCGATCGAGCCACTTAGAAAACTTGAACCGTTTCATAATTTTGCATCAAACTTCTGTGTGTGTTCATTAGGCAATGGTGAGAGTGATGGAAGGATATTACTTGGATATTAGTATTTAAGCTTCTTGGCCTTCAACATTGGGGCTTTAGCATTCCTATTTGGAAGGTCAAACTCCAAAATATAAGAAAATTGCTCCTTCTCTCTCCAATATTTATCACGTGTTTGGGTGGATTGACTTTCATTAGATCCACCAAGCATAATGTTGAAAATTGGATAGAATGGGGCCTTTCCCTTAATTTTGGAGCTGCATTCCATTGGTCATCTTTACCCCGAAATGGGCTAGAGTCTTCATAAGGAATTTTATTGTTTTTTTTATCGACTCTAGCACCATTTCATTTATTTCGGCATCTTCAATCATATTGAGCTCGGTTGGTTGGGAAATCACCGAGGATTCTTCAATGTCATGCTCGTTTAGAAGCATGGACATGATCATAGTAGTATAATGATTGACATCCATGTTCATTTCTTCTATCTTGTTGTTTTCCTCATTACATGTCCCCATGGATTGATGCATGTCATGTATGTTATCCCTTGTTGATGTCGCCCGATCCAAGATAAGTTAAGCATTGGTTTAATACCATTATTTCCTATGCTTCATTCTTGGATTGAGTTGAAATCTTCATTGGATTTATGTATGAGATGCACATTATCCTTCGTTAATTTCTCTCTATCCAAGATAAGTTTAAGCATTGCTTCAACAACAATAGTTTTTGTGCTTTGTTCTTCCCTTTCTTTCTCATAAGACCTATCAAAATCATAAGAAAAACTATCAAACAAGTTAGTATAATGGGGGAGGGGGCACAAGTTAGTTTTTGTGCTTTGTTCTTCCCTTTCTTTCTCATAAGACCACCACATTGAGAACAACCATACTCCATATAAGATCAAGATGGGGAACACATCTCTCTCTGAGGAGTATATCTACAATCTTGATAAAAGTGGGGTCCATTACAATGTAGACATAGATTGTCATGATAGGATTTCCAACCACCAATCTCACGTTCATTACAATATGCCATATTAACAACTAAACAAAAAAATAAGAACCTAACTAACAAGAGAAACAAAATAAAATCACAAACAACTATTTACTAGTTTGAATCAAGGAAAGTAAACTAGAATTCCAAACTAACTCAATCCGCCAAATTGTTCACCGAAAATGGTGCCATTTTTGTTAATGCTCAACTTACACGTCAATTTAAGTACAAGGTAGTCATTGTGAATATATTTACCAAACTAAGAGTCGGGGTCGAATCCACGAGGAAAAATGTTAGTGGCGATTGAGTAAGTCCGAAATAATAGTTGCTTGCTAGGATCAAACCTATCGTACAAAATGGTTTAGGGGGTTTTCAATCTTGTTGAATGTAAAGACAATTCTTGGGATTCTACAGGAATAATGTAAGGTTAAAATCAATTAGAGGGTAATCAATTAGGAATGGATCTTGGGTTTATGCTTTCCTAGGGGCAAGTTAAGCATGGATTCGTGAAGATTCAGTGCAAATTTCAATTGTTAATGATGTAGTAGGCTAGGTTGAAAGTCCTTGAGGTTAGTTTTTAACAAAACATCAAAGATGTCACTCATTGACTCTTTCGAGTACCTAACGAGTGTGTCAATTAAAGACACCCAATACCTTAATTGGGTATCCCTATTTCTAGGATGATACCCATGGTATAGTCAACCTCATAATCACCCTTATGTCTAAGATAGTGAAAATTAGCAAACTATGCCCATAATTGTATACTATTGCCTTGGTTCCCACATCCCTCTTTTAAGGATGATATGGGTTCCAAAAGTTCACCCAAACCCCTCTTTCAAGGATGGTTTAAGCTTTCAAGAGTTTGGGATTTTTACCCATCAAACCATTTGGGTATTTAGGGCTTTCACCCGCAAATCTCAACTAGTCAACCCAAGTAATAGTAGAACCTATCATCAATAAACTAGAATCTATACAAATACATCGCAACCAACATTCAATTACACGCTATTATAGCATAATCCTAAGAGGTAGATCTAGAATATCATTAGGATAATGAAATCAAATATACCAAGATATCTATCAAAGTTATGCATAAGAAAAATAAAGAGAGGACAAACCACACTTTAGATTCAAATTAATCTTTAATAGAAAAGCTAAATCTATACTTCAGAGTTCCTCTAATCACATCTTTCCATAAATTAGTACAAATTTAATATCCAAGATCCAAGAAATTGCAAAAACCCTAAACTAAGGATAAGAGGTAGTTTTGTAGAATAATGGATAAAGATACTCTAGATGTAGGGGGTTTTGAGCCTTAAATTGGATTTGGGGTCGGCTAGTCAAAATAACAATTTTGGCCTTGGGACATTTTCCATCCTAACGCGATCGTGAAATATTGATCATGATCTCACTCGCTGCGGTCACGGTTAGTCCATCGCGATTGTAGTTGGTCGAATATCTTAACTCGGCGCAATCGCAGCCTCAGGCCCACAATCATGATAACTGAGGGCTAGATTCTAATCCTGCTTCAGCTTGTCTAGCTCTTGCAATTCAATTCCCTTTTTGATCCTTTTTAGCTCAAGTTTACTTTTTTCTTCTCAACACTTATACACCTGCAAAATATGGGAATTAGTACATTTAACACCAAATATGTCTCACTTTTACATTCAAATCATAGTAGTGTGCATGAATATTTAGTGCAAATAAGTGGTAAATTCACCCCTCATCCAAAGACACTGATGTTGCTAATTTGGCAAAGAGAATTGTCAAGGCTATGAGGAAGGGTGGTTAATTCCCAAGAAGAGGAAAAAGTAGAAAATAAGATAGCAATGTTGCTAGTATATCATAAATGTGGAAGTCCTGAGCATTTCATTAATGGTTATGCATGCGACAAATTAGATTACTAAGGGCATATCAAGACTGGGGGTGACAAGGAAAAGAATAGGGACCAGGTCCCTGAAAATTCAAGAGGAAAAACAATAGATGAGCATGATATAAAGAAAGCATTAGTAGCATAGGGAGATTCTTCCAGTGAATTTGATGAAGATGAGAAGCCTAGAGATGTTTCTATGCTAGAATTAGAAGAAAATCTAGTTATTTAATATTCCTTTTTTGTATTTATGGAAAACACAAAAAATAAAAAATAAAAGGAGGTAACTCTTTCTATTATTAAGGAGAATCTTGATAATTACACTGCTAGAAAGATAAAAGGGCTAGCTAGTGTCTTAATTGACTCTGTATGTGAACTTGTTATTGAGAAAAATGCTTTAGAGGAGAAAGTGGAAAATTAAGAACACAAATTGATTGCATTAACTCTTCAGATATTTGAAATTACAGAAATGGTCACTAAATTAATTTTGAAAATCTTAATTATATGAGTCAACTAAAGAAGGTAAATGATGGTAAAAGGAAAAAAGAAGTTTCAAGGCTTCAAACTGATCTTGAGGAAAGGCTGAGGGATTCTCAAATACACTTATGTATGCACTTCACAGAAATGAGGTGTTAGAGAAGGACCTGGTCCGCTTAAGAGAGGAGCTGAATAATTCTCTTAAATAGACTTATTCTTTATAGATCCTCTCTAATCTCATTATTCAGGGTGTTAATGATGACAAAGGACTAGGATATAAAGGAGAATTATAATCTATTGAGAGTAAAGGAAAGGTTGCTCATGTTGATAGAGGCAAAGGGCACAAAATCTTGTGCACTCACTGTGGAAGAGATGGACATTTCCAAGAAAGATGTCAGTACTGGCTTAATTCTAAATTAAGGAATAGTGTATACATTCAGTAGGAGAATGCACAACCTAAGGGATTTAAGTCCCGGAAAAAGGTGAAGAGGAAGCTATCACTTCCTAGATTGGCAAAGAAGAATTTGATCACACCATTATCCTCCTTCTAGGAACTAAAACTCAAGTGGGTTCCTAAATCTAACTTGTGATTATGACTCCAGGCATGGGAAGAGGATTGTAGTCAGGAATAGCTCATTGATTAAAGGGGTTCAAAGCTTAATGATGAAAGGTCTGACTGTGTTCTCTCTCTTAAGACACTTAAATATAGAAGTGTATCATTTTGAAATAGATTATTTTAAGGGATCTGGTCCCTAGGAAATCCATCTTAGAAGAAGAAGCGTCAGCATAATGAATGACATGTGAATCAATATCATTCCCAAAATTGGCTATGTTTAGGCGGTAGGTATCCTTGGTAAAATCGGTGCATGTTGGTCTAACCCAGTATTATACTTTTGTATGTATACACCCAAGGGAACAACTTTTGAAGTGGACAAATGTGGAAAGCATAAATTTTAATATTCATCTAAAGGAGAGGGACCTGGTCCTATCTCAAGTTAATACCTATACATGATGCCTTTAGTAATCATAAACTGATGTATGGAAAGGGCTATGTGTTTTTGTTTCTCTTTAAAAATTAGTTAGTTCATTTGCTAAATGAAGAGTCACACTTACTAGGTTCAGAAGTGTCAGTTCAAAAGTAACTTCTTTTTTGTACATTGGTCACCTCTAAAAATTGCTAAATTAGAACTTCTTGTCAATACTCTTCAACTTTTACAAATCATCTTCCAAAACCTATAAGTCTTCTCTAAGCCAAATTGGTCCCATCTCATCTCTGTCTCTCAAAATCAAATGGAAAACATTACTACTTCCTCAAACTTAGAAAAAGACCATGAAGTAAACAAAACTCCAAAGAATAAAACTGGACATCCCCAAGTTAAACATCTTAATTATTCTAAAATTGGAACCACAAAAAATATCACTTCAAGTCTCCAACAACAACCTAAGTCAACTCATTTAATTAAATCATCCTTACAAAATTCAGAACCCACAATCGAGCCAGTATCTATTAAACTCTCCTTAACCTTGGAATTTTATGCTCAACAAATTATGATAGACAATTCAAACCAAGGGTTTAGATCACCAATAGAACAAGAAATGTCTCAAACTGAAACTACCAATTTCCTGTATTATCTGAAAAATCCAAAAAAGTTAAATCCTCTGAAACCCTGTAAACATATGATTCTCCTACACCCTCAGATTCAAACTTTATTTTTTCTCAGCTATTTGGTGAAGAAATTCTAGTGGAAAGGGTTGATCTTTCCTCAAATAAAAATAGGGTAGTTGAAAACTTACTCTTGCTTGCATATGACACCAAAGAAAGCTCAGTTGATGGAATAGAATAGGAAGTAGGTGTTACTGATAAAGTAAATAGGCAAAAAGATATATTGTTACCTCTAAATGAGGAAAATGAGGAGGATGAGGATGAAGTGCCTCTCATATGGACTATTAAGAAATGATGAGAAAGTAGAGAAAAGGGGAAAATGATGGACTCTGAGGTGAAAGTGACTAGAACCTATTCTATAAGATGTTATTAAAAGAAAATAATGGAAGATGCCATAAAGGACAACAATACTTCAACCATGAAATGGAGAAGGCGGAACATATCTATTGCAGTGGAGAAGAAAGAAAATGTAGAAGTTGTAGAGGTTGAGAAAGGGAAGAATATTGATTTAGGAGTTGCTACTTCTACTGAGGAAAGAAGAAAGGAAGTTGAGGTTGCTGAGAGGACCAGGTATTCTTAGTAAAAGATTGGTAACTCTACCAAAATAAGATAGAAACATATAGCCATCAATAAAATTAAAGATACTAAGGGACCTGGTCCAAAGAAAACAAAAGTTGTTGAAAAAAAAGAGCCAAGCAGTGAGCCAAAGGTAAAGAAGGATTGGAAACTTGAGAATACAGAATGTTTTATCAGGAAGAGTTTTTGATACTAGAATTTATGAGAATCCTAGGATGGTGGAGTTTGTATAATATACCAGGAATCAAGGATAGTTACATCTATTTAAGGAAACAACCCAAGTGGTTTTTGAAAATAAGGAAAAGGAATTCGATTACACTATAGAATTCTCAGAAGATCGGCTAAGTTTAAATGCCTAAGTGTACGTAAATCTTATCAATTTGGATAAATAATTATAGGGAAAGATCTTGGATGTACAATAATATGTGTGAGGAATGTTGTGAAGTAGTATCCCTCAACTGAGTTCATGATCAGTGTATCAAAGGTAGGAGGGACTTCCATCTCTGCGGTGAAAAAGAAATTCCTGATAAGTGAGTATCAGCTAGTATTTGAATTCATTAACAAGGTCCTATTTCCAAGATATAAAGAAGAACAATTGCCTCTGGTGTTGACCTATTTTTTATGGAAAGATTGAGAAAGTTTAAATTGTTAAGCCTTCCGGATATAATGATAGAGCATATGCATAAAGTGATTCACGAAAAGAAAGGCAAACATGGAATTCTTTATGGATATTGATAACTCTAAACTTACACATCAAATTAAGTTCAAGGCGGTCATTTTTAATACAATAAACCATTAAGAGTCGAGGTCAAATCCTTGAGGAACAATGTGAGTAATGAATGGGCAAGTTCAAAATGTAAATACTTGCTAAATTCAAACCTAAGATACAAGTATTTATAACTTGGAAGGGGTTTAAGTTAGTATCAAAACTAATGTTTATTTTTGAACTTCTAAATGACTAATTCAAGACAGAATAATTAGAGTATAATCAATTAGGCACGGATCTTGAGGTTATGCTTTCATAGGGTCAAGGTATGCATGTGAACATGATGATTCGGTGAAAATTCTAATTGTTAATGATGTGGTAGTCTAGGTTTAAAGTCCTTGAGGCTAGCTCTTCAACAAAACCTTAAAAATTTCACTCATTGACTCTTTCGAGTACCTAACGAGTGTGTCAATTAAAACCACCCAATACCTAAATTAGGCACCCCTATTTCTAGTATGGTACCCAGGGTATATTCAACCACATAATCACTCTTATGTCTAAGATGGTGAAAATTGACAAACTAAACCAATAATTATTGACTATTTTCTTAGTTCCACATCCCTTTTTCAAAGATGATGAGGGTTCCTAAAGTTCACCCAAACTCCTGTTTCAAGGATGGTTTGGGGCTTTCAAGATCTTAGGGTTTTCACCCACTAACCCATTTTGGTTATTTAGGGATTTCACCCATAAATCTCAATCAATATACTCAGGAAATAGTAGAACCCATTATCACCAAACTAGAATCTACATAATTACATCACAACCCACACGCAATTACACCCTATTCTAACATAATCCCAAGAGGAAGAACTAGTAACTCATAAGATAATCAACAAAAATATACCAAAATCTCCATCAATTTGATTCATGAAAAATAAAGAGAATGCAAACCACACTTTAAATTCTAATGAATCCTCAATGAGATTTGCCAGTTTTTCACTTTAGAGTTTCTCTAATTAATTCTTGCCTCAAATTAGTATAAATTCAAGCTCCAAGCTCCAAGTGATAAATTCTAAACTAAGGATGGGATAATATGTAAGATAAAGATAGATGAAAAATGAGCTAAAAATCTCCATTTAAGCCGCAATTCCACATTTGACAAATATTAGAAAAATTCCATTCAAACTTTTCCACTCTACCACGATCGTCGTCCCTTGATTTGGATCGTGGTAGTAATTTCTCAATTTCCCTTTGGTTAACTTAATGACTGACCATAATTGCGACCCTCAGTCCGCAATCGCGGTAACTTAGGGTCAACTCTTGGGCCTGCAATTTTAGCTTTTGTTCATTTTGCTTACATTTTTTCTGTTTCACCTACTCCTTAGCTCATTTTTATTAAGTTTCCTTGCTTATCTTCTCATTATAATTTTTAAAAACTCAAATAAGAATTAAGTAAGAAAGTAACAACAAATCAATGAATAAGCAAGATAATTTTGGCTTTAAAATGCTAGTAAGTTGTCAAATTGATGACTTATCAAAACCCCCCAAAATTAAACTATTACTTGTTAAAACATCCTGGGTTTTTAACCTTAGAAAACTTCCTGGAATTTCCATTCTCCAGAAGCAATAAGACTTATGGTTATGAGCCGTATGTTGGGGTAAGAGTTGTATGGTCCTGTCGTATGCTTACTAGTATTAGTTGGTGGGATGGTTTTGTTCATTGTAATGGGTACTACTTAGAGGCATGAGTCATAGGGCTTGGTACGAGTCATACTAGGGACTCATATGGTGGACAATGTTTGATCCTTCTGGTATTTCATTCTGCCAGGGATACGGGTTATGGATGCGAATCGTATGTTGTGGTTACGACTTGGTTAGATAAGTTGTATACTAGATAATTTTTTATCCAAGGGTTGAGCCATGGATACGATTTGTGGGTACCAATCATATTGGGATGGTACGACTTGTATGGGCCAGTCGTATCCCTGTGATGGGATTTTGTGCAACTTAGGTGAAGGTATTCTGGATATTTCCCTACTTATCCTAATTAGGACGCACAACTTTTAATACACTTAGGAGGTTTTTTACCATATTATTCTATTCATTAACACTTAAAAACTATTCCAAAATACTCCATAATTCTCTCAAGAGTTTTTGGGGAAAGAAGACTAGGGTTCATCTTGAGGATTTCTTTGGGGCTTTTCTTGGTAATTTCTTTCCATCAATTCTTTGGTATAAGGCATAATTTTATTCCCACATTGTAATTTCAACTAAAGGCATGGTTTATAGGATTGATTTCATGGTTTTACTATTTCATGATTATGGCTTTCAACTATTATTTGGGGGTTTGATATTAAATGCTTAGTTATGGTTTCCTATGGTTTTAATTATGCTTTTATATGCATTAATGGTGGATTTGGACAATTTTATTATATGGTAATGATTTAATGGTCTTTGGAATTGGTTTTGGTTATATTATACCCCCAATGTGTTTGATAAAATGCTTATAAAGAAGATATGTTCATTGCATTGACTTCTTTTAATGGAACTATTGTATGTTTTAAACTTGTTAAAGAAATCATACATGGTTTAAATGGTTTGAAAAATTCTTAAAGGCTAAATGGTTATGCTTGGGGGGGGGGGAACATGGAAAACTCTTAAGTGGTTTAATATGGTATATGGAAGGTCACTTGAAAGTCCCCTTAACCTAACTGGTTTGGCTATGGATATTACTTGCAAGTAAGGGGTGGTATGACGATACCACTAATATTGGCCTTGGTTAATAAAATGGTAAATGGATTGGCTGGTTATTTGGAAACGGTTTTAATTGGGCATTAATGGTGGGATACGTAGCAAAGCTGTGGAAGGTGGCGGTCCCAGAGGGACCAAAATTGGAAACTCGTATTTGTCGATATGTGTATTTGTCTTTGTGGACCGTGTGCATGATGTCACATTATTGGGGGATATACTAGTCATCCCATTAGATACTTTCTTGGTCGTGCGGCAACATGCACTAGGCCCGTTTAGTAGGGGGAGTTGTACCCATATAGCCCATGGGTGGTTTAGGATGGCCAAGCTACACAGCCCAGGTAAAGGTTTTAAATGCATACTAAACCCGAATCCCCTTTCCCAAAACTTATATATATGTATGGTTGTGTGCATTGGATGGTTTTACTTGGTTTTATAACTGGCATTATTTTATCCTTATCCTGAAATTCATGCAGCGGTTACTCGCTAACCCATCTACTGGCGACTGTATACCCACGCTATGTAGGAACTGTCTGTTTGACTCTTCCTACATAGTTATTGACTCAGGGACAACATTTGGACTAAAATGGTAAGCTTTCATCCTTTTGAAATGCATTATTTCATGTTATGGATATTGTTAGATATTTTGTCTTTATTTTGGATATTTGTTTTGGCCATGGTTGGGGGTATGTCCCAATTGGATTTATTTACTCTTTTAGATATAGGCTTTGTGGTAATTCTGAGGGTTGGAATAGGTGAGATCGATATTGGTGTCAGCCTGTACATTAGAATTGGCTGGTGGGATGACACCACATCACGGGATTTCTTACTGTTCTATCATATTACATTTTGGGGTTAATCATATTATATTTTGGTATTCTTTTTGGTTATGTCCTAGTTTATGGCCTATGGTTTGGTCGATATAGTTGGGTGGTTGACTTGGTACGGGTGGACTGGTTGGGTCGTTCATGGTTGTAACCCTATTCCATAGTCTTCATGAGAGCATTTATGTTATCTTACTATATTCTAGAAATTCATCCGATCTAAGGTTGGATATAGGTAGTTGGGGTGGGTAATAGGGGGTGGTCCTTGGACCTAGTTGGACTTGGGATGCCCATTATGACAAGGCCCAAGGGTCGGGTTGTGTCAAGTTGGAATTAGAGACTAGGTTCATGGTCAACTGGGAAATCCACAAAGTCGTGTTGAGTAGAGTCTCTTTTAGGGGTGTGAAATGTGCCACACTTATAACAGAGAGACTGCAAGAGATTTAGCAATGGTTCACTTTCTTGGTATTCTATCTTCAAGATTGAGTTCTCAATCCTAGAATCTTCTCTAATCCTTGTTTGCTCGTCTTTCAGATCATGCCTCCTAGATTTAGAACATAAGGAACTTCTTCTGTCCCATCCAGGGATAATGCTGATGGGGTACGTCTTATTTTTGGAGTACATCTTCAATCTCATGGTCCTATTTTTGATGGTGTTGTAGTCCCTCCTATTCCACCTAGTTCTTCTTAGGTCCCTCAGGGCAATGTGACAAACGTAGAATTTCATCAGTCTATTCATGTTATTGCCCAACTGATGTGTTAATATTTTGTTAGCATATTTAAGACTTTTAACTCAGAATAATTGTAAGTTCTTAAGTAACTATCATTGTTTTTTATGATATTTCTTTGATATTGCAGTGCAAGGTAAGATGCAAGAGAACCTAAGACAATAAGGACAAAAAGAGGTGAATATGGAACAAATAGCAAAGAAATTATAGAAGAGAAGTTGATGACTTTTGTGATAAGTTATCAACTTGGTGATAAGTTATCAGGTCCATCGTCAGCTGGAGGCAGTGTGATAAAGTTGGAAAAGAAATGTAATGACATCCCCTGATATATCGTCACAAATTTGATAAGTTATCAAGAGCGTCGTCAGCCTTAGATAGAGAATAGACTTCAACTGGAATCTGTGATGACATTGGTGATAAGTCATCAAAGTCTTGATAAATCATCAGTTTTTGTCGCCAGCCTAAAGCAGAGAATGTTAAAATTAAAGAGGATCAGACAACATTCCTGATAAGTCGTCAGAACCCTGATAAGGCGTCACGAATGTTGTCGTCTATTCTGAGAAAAAGATGTAACCTGTGATTTTGTTTCCATAATTAGCGTAAGTATTTAAGGACAAGTTTAGGTTTTCCTTAAGAGTTTGAGTCATCTAAGGGACAAATTTCAGAAGTTTTAATTCTGAATTTCTTTTTAGTTACAACTATAAATAGCAGCTTTTAGGGTTTCATTCAGGGGCGGAAGAAATTTGAGACATCTTGAACTTCACGAACTTTAGTATTTCTCTCTCTAGTTTTGGATACACTGTCATAATTAACTTGTAAGAGATAACTATTGCTTTTTGCAGAGTTATTTAGTGCTTGAATCGAAGAAATAATTATTGTTTTTCATTTCTCTGTAAGCTTATCTTTCAAATTATGAATTCAATTATGTGTTTCATTCGTTACATCATGAATGGCTAAACTCCATTAACCTGAGTTATGGGGATCTAGGGTTAGGTCTTGATGAGGTGCTAAGTATTCAAGATTCAAAAGGTGGTAGGATTTCTTGATAATTCTGAAGTTTTAATTAACATCTGTTGGTTGCAAACAGTAGACACACCTGCTTTGATTTGCTTGAGAAAGAAATCAAATATAGTAGGAAGTGAATTATCAACAGGGACTTGGAAATACTTCATTTAATAATCAGTGTTGTAACAAGGTTGATTAACCTGAGGTAAAATCTGGACAGTTAATAGAAATTACCTAAGTCCAAGAGGATTAGGGAATTAAATGCTTAAGTAGGTCGAGAGATATTTAAGTATAACATCGATAAAGATATCTTGTCATCCTACCCACCGTGAGAATCTTGAACCACTTGTAGCATTTGTCATGTATCGAAAGCCCTAGTGAACATAATTCTGGTTATTTCATAAACTCTTGATTTACAACCACTAAAACTAAAGTGACCAGCAATTATTTGTTGATCATCGAAAACTCCCATTTTATCTTTTCATATCATTTGTTTGAATTTAACTTGTAGCTTTAGTTTTAAACTAGTTTAATCGCTACTCACATTATTCCCTGTGGATTTGACCCCGACTCCAAAGTTGGGTAAATATATTGACGACGATCGCCTTGCACCAAATTGAAGTGTAAGTTGAGCCTTAACAAAAATGGTGTTGTTGACGAGGAATAATTTGGCGTATTGAGTTGCTTGAATTCAAACTTAGCCTATTGAGGAACAATTTTAGCCTACTTGCTTGAATTCAAACTTGTAAATATTTTTTTTTAGTTTTCTTTTATTTCTTGTGTTAGGTAGATTTTTATTGTAGTTTACTTATTACTATGGCATCGTGGAATGAACATGAGCTTGGTGGTTGGAAATCTTATCTTGATGATCCATGTCCATATTGTGATGGACCTCACTTTTGGCAAGATTGTAGATATGTTCCCCGAAGAGAGATGTGTGCACCATCTCCATTCTATTGGGAGTATGATCGTTCGTTATATGGTGGACAAGATGGACATTGTAGTGATTGCCCAAATGCCCCCTCCCCCCGGTATGCTAACCCAAATTCTAGTTCTTCTTATGATATTGATAGGTCTTATGGTCAAGAACAGGAAGAACGAAGCACCAGAAAAAGTGGCATTGAAGATATGCTTCAACTAATGTTGGAGTGTATGTACACAACGAATGATATCATACATGATATACATCAAGACATAAGGGCAAATGACGAGGAAAGAAGAATGATAAAGGATATGGATATAGAGGTCAAGCATTCAAAGCACTTTTTCACATTATGTTTAGATGATATCTTGTATGTGGAATCATTTAGCATAATGGACAAGTGTGAAGATAAGGAGAAAGAATCTGATGTTGATGATGAGCTTGATGTTTAGCAACCCTCGGTGATTTCCCAACCAACCGAACCATTTATGAATGAAGATGCCAAAGATAAGGAAATGGTACTGAGTCAAAAGAAGAAATCAAGCACAATCCTTGTAAAGACTCTAGTCCATTTTGGGGTAAAAATACTAATAGCGATGCTACTCTAAAATTGAGAGTTAGTCCTCATTCGAACCACTTTTCAACATTATGCTTGGTGGATGTGATGAAAGTCGAATCACCCAAGCAAATAATGAGGAGGAGGAAGATTCTTACATTTTGGAGTTTGTCCTTCCAAATGGGTATACTACAACCCCAATCTTGAAGGCCAAGAAGCTTAAAGATCGATGTCCATTTAGTGGCTGTTTAAGATTCTCACCATTGCCAAATGAGCCCACATGAAAGTTCAATGCAAAATTGGGCAAGCATTTCAAGTCTTCAAAGTGGCGTGATAGAACATTCCTCATCATTCCCTCACATTTGCCCAACACACCCCAAAGATGTATTGATCAAAAGTTGGGTCGACATTTCAAATCCTCCAAGTGGAGACATAAATAATCAGCAGCAAGGTATCTTGACAAAGTCTGAGTAGTCAAGATAACTGAGTCGTGCCGCGATATTAAACCAGGTGCTGCTTGGGAGGCAACCCAAGGTATTTTGTTATTTGTATTCGTATTATGTGATTGAGATCAGATTTTCACACCTGTGGTGCCACAGGTATGTTTGTAAATCTCTTGTTTTGGTTAACACATTGGGGACAATGCATGATTATAAGTTGAGGGTGGGACTACTTGTGGGTGTTGATGTCCTCTTGGGGTTTTTGTTGCCGTGCCTCTTTTCCCCGAAGTCTTGTTCCTAGTAGAGCCATCATGTTTAGGCATATTGTGTTTTTTTTGTGATGTGTTGTAGTTGACTAGGAGAAATGCAAGTACCTGAGGCAGTTAACATAGGTTTGTTATTTTGTGAACACATCTCAAATGGTTTGATTGTTTAACTGTGTAATTTGCATCTAATTCTGACCACGGTGCATCTTTTGGTGGCATTAGTTCTGGCAACATGATAATCAGGCTAAAAAATTACAAAAATTGGATAAGTAGTGATGTGAGATATATTTGTGTGCCATGTGTGTGTGAGGTCTTACTCAGTCCCCTTTGTATGTGAATCCAGAACTTGCCTGGTTAGTTTTTCATTGGTAGAAGGATAGGGGTTAGGAGAGGATCATACGTCATTTTTATTTTAGCCCACTTTTAGCCTAAATGACCTTCCCTGTGTACATAATATCCTTTGATCCCTATTTTTGAGCCTAAATTGCCTGTTTCTTTCATGAAACCTATCACCTTCCTATTTATATCATAATGAATATGTTTTAGCCCTGGTCCTCCTTGGACACTGTGCACCTTGACTTAGGAAAATAGCCTAAATTAAGGGTGGCTATCATAGGGGTGCATGATGGAAAATGAGTATGAAGAGAGGTAGAATAAGAGAAAAGAATAAAAAGTCGGGTGTGGTGCAAAAATAATAAGAAAAGAAAAAGTTGTGTAAAAGATGAGAAAAAGATAATTTGGTTTTTGAAAAGATAGCACCCACCTTGAGCATGTGTGATCAATAAAAGAGAGGAAGATAAAAAGGTTAATAAGTGAAAACCTAAGAGGTTAGCATAGTGTCAAGGAGGCGTAGTCACTTTAAATACCCTTGAATATCATACCATCTCCTAGCCTACATTACAAGCCAATAAAAGGACCTATAGTAATCCTAGCTAACCTGTCTTAAAACCTTGGTACTGACTATAAGGGTAAACCTATGGAATTTCACGTACATTGAGTGGAACTTCATTCTGAGAGTGAGTCTCGTGATTATCCCTATGTGTATATATGTGATTTCTAATATGAGAGAAAAAAGGATTTTTTTGTTGTGAGGGTACACAGGTTATGTTGCTAGTTGCTAACTTTTTCGAATAGTGTGATTTTGGTACATACATGGTTGCTATTGCTGAATTTATGCCATATCTTGATTCTTGTGTGTTGCATTGTTGTTTTTCAACAGTATACACAGTTGAGTTTTAATTGATTGACCTAGGAGAAGGTGAAGTTGTGTTGAGATTATATAGAAAATTGACTGTCGAATGTACTTTGTATTCTCTTAGTTATATTTTGGTTGCTTGAGGACAAGCAATTGTTTTAAATTGAGGGTGTTGATGTGCTAGCATTTTGTTAGAACATTTAAGACTTTTAACTCAGAATAATTGTAAGTTCTTAAGTAACTATCATTGTTTTTGATGATATTTCTTTGATATTAAAGTGCAAGGCAAGATACAAGAGAACCTAAGACAATAAAGACAAAAAGAGGTGAATATAGAACAAATAGCCAAGAAATTATAGAAAAGCAGTTGACGACTTTTGTGATAAGTTGTCAACTTGGTGATAAGTTATCAGGTCCATCGTCAGCTGGAGGCAGTGTGAGAAAGTTAGATAAAAAGTGTGACGACATCCCCTGATATGTCGTTATAAATTTGATAAGCTATCAAGAGCATCGTCAGCCTTAGACAGAGAATGGACTTCAGCGGGAATCCATGATGACATTGGTGATAAGTCGTCAAAGTTTTGATAAGACATCAGGTTTCGTCGTCATCCTAAAGCAGAGAATGTCAAAATTGAAGAGGATATTATGACATTCCTGATAAGTTGTCAGAACCCTGATAAGGCGTCACACATGTCGTTGTCTATTCCGAGAAAAAGCTGTAACCTGTGATTTTGTTTCCATAATTAGCCTAAGTATTTAAGGACAAGTCTAGGTTTTTCTTAAGATATTGTGTCGTCTAAGGGATGAATTTCAATGATTTTAATTTCAAATTTCCTTTTTCATTCGGGGGGCGGGGAGAAATCTGAGACATCTTGAACTTCATGAACTATAGTATTTCTCTCTCTAGTTTTGGATACACTGTCACCATTAACTTGTGAGAGATTACTATTGCTTTTTGCGGAGTTATTTAGTGTTTGAATCAAAGAAACAATTATTGCTTTTCATTGCTCTGTAATCTTATCTTTCAAATCATGAATTCAATTATGTGTTTCGTTCGTTACATCATGAATGGATAAACCCCATTAACCTGAGTTATGGGATCTAGGGTTAGGTCTTGATGAGGTACTAAGTATTCAAGATTCAAAAGGTGGTAGGATTTCTTGATAATTCTGAAGTTTTAATTAACGTCTGTTGGTTGCCAACAGTAGACACACCTACTTTGATTTTCTTGAGAAACAAATCAAATATAGTAGGAAGTGAATTATCAACAGGGACTCGGAAATACTTTGTTTATTAATCAGCATTGTAACAAGGTTAGTTAACCTGAGGTAAAATCTGGACAGTTAATAGAAATTCCCTAAGTCCGAGAGGATTAGAAAATTAAACGTTTAAGTTTGTCGAAAGACATTTAATCATAACATCAATAAAGATAGCTTGTTATCCTATCCACCGTGAGAATTTTGAACCACTTGTAGCAGCTATCATGTACCGGAAGCCCTAGTGAACATAATTCTGGTTATTTCATAAACTCTTGATTTACAACCACTGAAACTAAAGTGACCTGCAATTATTTGTTGATCATCAAAAACCCCCATTTTATCTTTTCGTATCATTTGTTTGAATTTAACTTGTAGGTTTAGTTTCAAACTAGTTTAATCACCACTCACATTGTTCCCTGTGGATTCGACCCCGACTCCAAAGTTGGGTAAATATATTGACGACGACCGCCTTACACCAAATTGAAGTATAAGTTGAGCGTCATCACCAACTGGTTGCTGCTTAGGCTGAGCGGGGTGCGGTTGGTACTTTATCTGCTGAGGCCATAAGGGTTGGTCAATTTATGAAAATGGGTACACCGACTTTTATCGGAGTAAAGGTAGGCAAGAATCCATAAGGTTTCTTGGATAAAATGGAAAAAATCTTTTGGGTGATGCAGGCTACTAATGTATAAGGGGTTAACCTTGCAGCTTATCAGCTTAAGGATGTTGCTTATCAATGGTATGAGGAGTGGGACAGGGATAGAGGTGATATAGAAGAGAAAGGGTTATGGAAGGCCTTTTCTAATACCTTCTTGGATCCATTATTTTCTCAAGAATTAAGGAAAGCTATGATGGAGGAGTTTGTAAACCTCTGGCAGAGGAGGATGTCAGTAAAGGAATATTCTTTAAGGTTCCATTAGCTATCAAGGTATGCTCCTAACTTGGTGGCTGATATGAGGTCGAGAATGAGGATGTTTTCTTCTAGGTGGAATACAAATTTGATTTTGGAGAGAAAGACTGCCTTGCTGATTAAAGATATAGACATCTTGAGGTTGACTGTTCATATGTAATAGGTTGAGGATGAGAAGAGGAGGCAGGCAGAGTTTGGGGATAAGCAGGGAAAAGAGGAATAGGTTTTCTGATAAGGGGGGTGCTCAGTCTCAGGTTAGTAGATATGGTAGAAAGTAGAAGAAAAAGAAGTGGGGAAGTCCTGGCTCCTTTTCTGCTAGTGCTCCTTACCGATCGAGAGACAAGCATCATTAAGGTGATGATAATTCTCGAGCACAGGTTACCCAATCTTAAGCGAGCGAAGGTCATACAATTTCTTTATGTCATCTTAGTTAATCTTATGGTCGTATCCATTAGGGTTATTGTGAAGAAGGAAGGGAAAAATGCTTCAAGTGTGTCAAGAAACACGATCGACTCAAGGATTGTCCGATTAATAAGGTTGCTATAGGGTAAATAAGATTCTTGTGGCTTTATTTTCTGCTTCTACACCTAGTGGTGTGGTATCTGCTTCTGTTACTTCTCGTGGTTCTAGGGTTGGTCAAAATAGGTTGTATGCTTTGGCATGCCAATAGGAATTTGAGGCATCACCTGATGTCGTTACTGGTTCATTACAGCTTTTCACTAGTTACGTATATTGTTTGCTTGATCTGGGGTCTACTTTTTCTTATGCGATGTTATTTGTGGCTGTATAATTTGGTTTCAATCCAAAAGTTATTTTGGATCCTTTTTCTATTTTTACCCTAGTAGGTGACTTGGTTATTGCTAAGACAGTCTATAGGGGTGTGATATCTGTTGGTGGCAAGAAGACCTTGGTAGATCTATTTAAGTTGGATATGATACATTTTTATGTAATTCTAGGTATGGATTGGTTACACTCTTGTTACGCTTCCTTGGATTATTAGACCCATAGGGTTATCTTTGGGTTCCCTGGGTAACCGATTATAGAATAGGAGGGTGTTTCTTTAGCTACTAGGTAGAGGTTTATTTCTTATCTTAGAGCTCGGAGGTTAATTTTAAAGGGTTGTCCATATCACTTGGTTTGGGTTAAATATTCTAACTCGGAAGGTCCTTCTTTGTCTTTGGTCCCTGTGGTTAATATGTTTCCAAAGGTATTTCTGGATGATCTTCCTAGTGTTCCTCTAGATAGGGAAAAAGAGTTTGGTATTGATTTGCTTTCGGACACTCGTCCAATTTCTAACCTCCATATAGAATGGCTCCGGCTGAGTTGAGAAAAATCAAGGAGAAACTTAAGGATATTTTGGATAAGGGTTTTATTCATCTTAGTGTATCTCTTTGGGGTGCACCGGTATTGTTTCTACGCAAGAAAGATGGTTCCCTTTGGATGTGCATTGACTACAGGAAGTTGAATAAGGTAATGGTCAAGAACAAGTATCCTCTTTCTCAGATAGATGACTTGTTTTATCAGTTGCAAGGTTCTAAGTTATTCTCTAAGATAGATCTTTGGTCTGGGTACCATTATCTTAATATTAGGGAGGTGGATATCCCTATGACGGCTTTTTATACTTAGTATGGGCATTTTGAGTTCTTGGTGATGTCATTTGGGTTGACTAATGCTACGGCAACATTAATGGACTTGATTAATAGGGTGTTCAGGAAGTACTTAGATCTCTTCATCATTGTGTTTATTAATGACATTCTAGTTTCTTCGAAGAGCAAGGTGGATCATGCTAATTACCTCTGTATGGTGTTTCAAACCTTAAAGGAATAATAGTTGTATACCAAGTTCTATTAGTGTGAGGTTTGGTTGAACAATGTGGCTTTCTTGGTTCATATTATTTCTAGTGAAGGGATAATGATGGATCTTCAAAAAGTTATTGTGGTGAAGAGGTGGCCTAGGCCCACGACTCCATATGATATTTGGAGCTTCTTGGGTTTGGCCATGTATTTTAAGTGGTTTGTGGAAAGATTTTCTTTGATAGTTGCTCCTTTGACTAAGTTGACTCAGAAAAAGGCTAAGTTTTCTTGGTCAAATGCTTGTGAAGGGAGTTTTGAGAAGTTGAAGGATAAGTTAACTTCGTCTCTAATTCTGACTTTCCTGGAGGACAATGATGGATACGTGGTTTATTGTGATGCATATCAAGTAGATCTTAGTTGTGTGTTGATGCAGTATGTGAAGGTGATTGCCTATGTTTCTAGGAAGTTGGATGTACATAAGAGGAATTATCCTACTTATGATTTAGAGTTATTGGCGGTTGTGTTTTCTTTGAAAAGATAGCAGTATTATTTTTATGGTGTTCACATGGATATCTTTTCTGATCACAAGATTTTTCAGTACGTATTTGCCAAGAATGAGCTTAATCTCAGGTAGAGGATATGGCTTGAGCTTCTCAAAGATTATGATATGAGTTTTTACTACCACCTAGGTAAGGCTAATGTAGTTGTTAATGCTCTTAGCAAGTTATATATGGGAAGTTTAGCTTATATGGAGGAAGGAAAATGGGTATTGGTGAAGGATATTCACCACTTGGCCAATCTTGGAGTTTGTCTTTTAGACTCCAAGGATGGTAGTGTGATTATGCAAAAAGTGGTTTGATCATCTCTTGGTGCGGAGATTAAGGAGATGCAAGTGGTACATCCTGTGTTAATGAAAATAAAGAGTGACATTGGTGGGCAAAAGGTAGTGGTGTTTGAGATCATTAGTGATGGTACTTTACTGTACCAAGGGAGTTTGTGTTTTCTTGATGTCAACGGGTTATGGAAAAGTGTTTTGGCTGAGGTGCATGAGTTACGCTATGTTGTTCATCCTAACTCGACTAAGATGTAGCATGGTCTCAAGAAGATCTATTGGTGGAATCGAATGAAGAGAGATATGCCAGATTTTGTGGCCAATTGTATAGTGTGTCAATAGGTTAAGGTTGAGCACATGAGGCTAGGAGGGTTATATCAAGAAATTGATTTGCCCGAATAGAAGTAGGAAGTTATCAATATGGACTTCATTACCAGTCTTCCTCGGTCTCGGAATAAATATGGTTTGATTTGGGTGATCATGGATAGGATGACTAAGTCTACTCACTTCTTGCCAGTGCGGACTACCTTTTCGGCCGATGATTCTGCGAAACTGTATCTTCAGGAGATTGTGAAGCTGCATGGGGTGCCTATTTCAATTATTTTTGATCATGGTATGCAGTTTATGTCTCACTTCTGGTGGTATTTCCAGAAAGGGTTGGGGATTAAAGTTAGTCTGAGTACTACTTTTCATCCGTAGTTGGATGGAAAAGCGGAGAGAACTATTCAGACATTAGAGGATATGCTTCGAGCTTGTGTGATTAACTATGGTGGTAATTGGGTTAAGCATCTACTTTTGGTGGAGTTTTGTTACAACAATAGCTATCATTCTAGTACTTGTATGGCTTCTTCCAAGGAGTTGTAGGGTAGGAGGTGTAGATCCCCTATTGGTTGGTTTGAGCTTGGCGAGGCGGACTCTTTTGGTCCAGATTTGGTTTATCAAGTAATGGAGAAGGTCAAGTTGATTCAGGATAGGCTTAAAGCTGCCCAAAGTCTCCAAAAGTCCTATGCAGATGTTAGTCTTAGAGACTTGGAGTTTGATGTCGGAGATAGGGTGTTCCTCAAGGTATTTCCTATGAAGGGCGTGGTGCGATTTGGCAAAAAGGAGAAACTCAGTCCTCGGTTTATTGGTCCTTATGAGATTTTACAAAAGGCAGAAAATGTTGCTTTTGAATTGGAGTTGCCATCTATCTTAAGTTTGGTTCATCCGGTTTTTCATGTTTCTATGTTGAGGAAGTGCATTGGTGATCCTTCTTTGGTTGTTTCTTTGGAAGGACTGGGTATTTCGAATTCTCTGTCATTTGAAGAGGCCCTGATTGAGATATTAGATAGGCAAGTTTGTTGGTTACGGACCAAGGTTGTGTCTTCGGTTAAGGTTATATGGAATAACCAGAACGTGGTAGAAGCTACCTGGTAAGTGGAAGAGGACATGAAGTCCAAGTATACACATTTGTTTTCTGCTCCTAGGATTCGTGTGGAAAGTATGAGTCTTCAACACATCTTTATTTTTGGAGTTTGTTAAAGGAAAGATTAACATCTTTGCCTCTTTATTTTCAAACTTTGTTAAAAGGATGTTTGATAATGCAAATGACTCTATGTGTGGTTACCCTTTTCCGTCATTCGCGGAGGAATGTTCCTAGTGGGGCAGATTGAAATATCCTGGGTTTTGACCCTTAGAAAACATTATCTGGATGCAATATGACTCATGGTTACGAGCCCTATGTTGGAGTACGAGTGGTATGGTCATTTCTTATATTGACCAGTATCAGTTGGTGGTATAGTTTCGGTTACTAGAATGGGTATGACTTAGGGGTATGAGTCGTAAGTCTTGGTACGAGTCATACCAAGGCCTCGTATAGTGGGCAGTTTTTTATCCTCCCGGTATTTCATTCTTCCAGGGATACGGTTTATGGATATGGATCATATATTGTGGTTACAACTTGGCTGGATGAGTCGTACAATGGACAGTGTTTGATCCAAGGGTTGGTTCTTGGATACAAGTGGTGGGTACTGATCGTATTGGGAGGGTACAACTCGTATGTGTCAGTCATATCCCTGTGATGGGATTTTTGCAACTTTAGTGGGGGTATTTTGGATATTTTCCTACTTACCCTAATTAGGACCCACGGTTTCTAATACACTTAGGAGGTAATTTACCATATTATTCTATTCATTAACACTTAGAAACTATTCCAAAATACTCCATAATTCTCTCAATAGCTTTTGGGGCAAGAAGGCTAGGGTTTCATCTTGAGGATTACTTTGGATCTTGTCTTGATCATTTTTTTCCATCAATTCTTCAGTATAAGGCATGATTCTCTTCCCTCGTTGTAATATCAACTAAAAGCATGGTTTATATGATTGATTTCATGGTTTTACTATTTCATGATTATGGTTTTCAACAATTATTTGGGTGGTTTTGATATTAAATGCTTAGTTATTGTTTCCTATGGATTTAATTATGCTTTTATATGCATAAGTGGTGGATTTGGACAATTGGATTGTATGGTAATGGTTTAATGATCTTTGGAATTGGTTTTGGTTATATTATGCCCCCAATGTGTTTGATAAAATGCTTATGAATATATGTTCATTGCATTGACTTCTTTTAATGGAACTATTGCATGTTTTAAACTTGGTAAAGAAATCATACATGGTTTAAATGGTTTGAAAAAGGCTATAGGATAAATGGTTATGCTTGTGGGGAACATGGAAGTCTCCCAAGTGGTTTAATATGGTATATGGAATGACACTTGAAAGTCTCCTTGACCTAAATGGTTTGTCTATGGATATTACTTGAAAGTAAGGGGTGGTATGATGATACCACTAATATTGGCCTTGGTTAATAAAATGGTAAATAGATTTGTTGGTCATTTGGAAACGGTTTTAATTGGGCATTAATGGCGGGATGAATCACAAAACCATGGAAGGTGGCGGTTACGGGGGGGACCAAAATTAGACCGAAATTGACAGGAGAAGCATCACTATGGTTAGGGGAACTTCCAAGAGGATCTATCACCACTTGGTATGAGTTACAAAATTAGTTTCTAAATAGATTTTTCCCTCCTTCAAGGATGTTGTAGTTGAAAGATGAAATTTATAACTTCAGACAGTTACCTGCAGAGTCCATGTATGAGGCATGGTTTAGATTTAAGAAAAAGTTGAGCATGGTGCCAAATCACTGAATAGCAGGGTCAAATTTATCAGAAGTTTTCTATTGAGCACTAAATGATAGTTCAAAAGCAATGGCAGATACTATTTCGGCAGGAGCATTTATGCATCTTTGTTGGGATGCTGCACAGGATATGCTAGATGATATTTCAGCGATAAACAGAGGAAGGCATACTAAAGATTCAGAGTATGGTTCAGGTACATATGCTATTGTAGCTGCTAATACTTATGGAGATGGTCATTATATGGTGCACAGGAGGTTGCACAACTTCGTACAGATATTTGGTTGGTTACAAAATAGTTCACAATAATGAGTGTCGAGAAAATGAATGTAGTTACGGCACAAGGGGTCTACTTCTAAACCTTTCAAGATTGAATCTAAAGAAGCGGCAAAGTATCTTGATCATAGATTGGCAGATTTCCCAGCCCAAAGGCAAGGGAATCAAGGTTGGAACTATTATAATGATAGATACTGATGTGTGCACAATTGCGAACACATTTAAGGCCTTTAACCTAGAATAATTGCGAAGTCTTAAGAAACTTTTATTATTTTTTTGATTGTTTTTATTGTTTTAATGCAGATACTAGTGATCGGGGAGGAACCCAAAGAAAAAAAAAATCAGTTGAAATCTGGTGCAAATGAGCTAAAGTGTAGCTAACACCATTTCTGAAGTGCCGTCAGACATATGACAGGCTGTCAAAGTAGCCGTCAAGCTTAGACAGAACTTGAGGAATTGAGATGAAATATGACGATGTTTCGTCAGCGCCGTCAAACATGGGACAGGCTGTCAAAGTGGCCGTCAACTTGAGGTAGATTATGTTGATTTCCAGTAAGGATGTGATGAAGCTTATGCTGATTTCCAGTAAGTATGTGATGATATTTTTCACGGGCCATCACATATTTGACACGCCGTCAGATTTGTCGTCAGAAAAATTAAAAGATAGTAATTCACTGGAAACTTTGACGACATCCTGCACACGCTGTCAGACGTATGACGCGCCGTCAAGAATGTCGTCACATATTCCAAAGAAAATCATAAATTTTAATTTTATTTCCTTAGTTAGGGTTGACTATTTAAAGACCTATATGGGGATCAGACAATTAACTCAAAGGGTGGCACGTAAAATTGCTTTATCTTTTTCATCAGATATTTTTTCTATTTTCTTTCCAAACACTTATCAACTATTGTGGGTTTCCATCTTTTGATTGAATTGAAGAAATACTTATTAGGTTTCATCCATCAGTAAGTTTATCCATAGTACCATGAATTCAACTTATTATTTCGTTCATCAAATCATGAGCGGCTAATTCTATTATCCCGAGTTATGGGATCCATGGATTAGGGTTTGATATGATGCTAGGTATTTAAAGGATTCAAAGAGTAGTAGGACAACTTGAAATTCTGTTGCTTTAGCTTGAATCTATTGGTTGCAAACAATAGGTTATGCCTTAGGCTTATTTGCTTTTAACAGAGAAATAAACTAGAGGACGTGAATTATCAACAGGGACTTGAAAGATACCAACCTTATGTTTAATGATTGATTTTGTAACTGGATTAATCTACCTGAGATAAAATCCTATTGGCATACGTCAGAATGCGAAGGTCATATCCTTATGTGACCTTTGCATTCTGACGTATGCCATTTGGGCTATGCAATGCTCCAACCACATTTCTGAGATGTATGATGTCTATTTTTTCTGATATGGTAGAAGATACCATTGAAGTATTCATGGATGATTGTTTTGTCGTTGGTGATATTTTCAAAGAGTTCCTTATTCACTAGGAAAAAGCTCTTAAAAGATGTAAAGAATCCAACTTGGTTCTTAATTAGTAAAAGTGTCATTTTATGGTCAAATAAGGTATCGTGCTTGGGCACAAAATTTCAAAAAAGGGTATTGAGGTAGATAGAGCAATGATTGAAGTGATTGAAAAATTACCTCCACCAATTTTGGCGAAGAGTGTTCATAGAATTTTTGGGACATGCCGGGTTTTATAGGCATTTCATCAAGGATTTCTCCAAGATAGCCCACTCCTTTTTAGGCTTCTTGAGAAATAGGTGAAGTTTGATTTTATTGAAGCATGGTTGAAGGAGTTTTAATGTCTAAAAGAGAAGTTGGTGACTGCTCATATTATCGTATCTCCTGATTTGTCCATACTTTTTGAGATCATGTGTGATGCAAGTGGTCTAGCCTTAGGGGCTGTACTAGGCCAATGGAAAAAATATCTTTTATCCTATCTACTATTCTAGTAAAGCACTAAATCCTACTCAAAATAACTATATCGTGTGGGAGAAAGAGTTGTTAGCAGTGGTTTTTGAATTTGAAAAGTTTAGATCTTACTTGATTGGGACTAAGGCGATTGTGCACACTAATCATGCAGTATTGAGGTACCTCATGGCTAAAAAAGATGCAAAGCCTAGGATTATTAGGTGGGTATTTTTGTTTCAAGAATTCAACTTTGAGGTAAAGGACAGAAAGGGCACGGAAAATCAAGTTATGGATCACTTGTCTAGACTAGAGGAGGAAGCTATGCAGAAGGTTCCAAATGGGTTGGATATTGATGACAGTTTTCTAGATGAGCAGATATTACCAGCTTCCCAAGATCTAATTCCATGGTTTGCTGATTATGCAAACTATCTAGCCAGTGATCTAGTTCTAGAAGATCTTTCCTTTCAGTAGAGGAAGAAATTTATGCATGAGGTAAGGAAATTTTTCTGGGATGAGCCTTATTTGTTTAGAATTTATGTAGATGGGATTATTCAAAGATGCATACCTGAGGTAGAGACGATGAGCATACTTGAGGCTTGTCATTCTTCGCCAGTTTGGAGTGATCATGGTGGAACCCACACATCCCATAAAATCTTGAAATGTGGGTATTATTGGCCTACAATCTACAAAGATGCACATGATTTTTCTTCTGCCTGTGACCAGTGTTAATGACAAGGTAATATCTCTAGACGCCATGAACTTCCTATGACTCCTATCTTAGAATTGGAATTGTTTGATGTATGGGGTATAGATTTCATGGGGCCTTTCATGAGATCATTTGGCATAAAGTATATACTAGTTGTTGTACATAATGGGTGGAGGCAGTTGCGTTTTCCAAAAATGAAGCACATAGTGTCACTACTTTCTTAAAAAACCACATCTTTCTCGATTTGTCACACCACGTGCTATCATCAATGAAGGTGGGTTATATTCTTGTAATCGTTATTCAAAGGTCTACTTGATAAGTATGGAGTGAAATCCAAGGTGGAAACACCTTATCATACGTAGACTAGTGGATAGGTTAAGGTGTCTAATAGAGAAATTAAGTCCATCTTAGTGAAGACAGTGAATGCCAATAGGACTGATTGGTCACAAAAGTTAGATGACGCATTATGGGCTTACCGGACAGCATTCAAGACTCCAATTGGTGCTTCACCATATTAGATAGTGTATGGAAACACTTGTCACTTGCCTATTGAGCTTGAAAATAAAGCACTTTGGGCCTTGAAAAAACTTAATTTTGAGTGGCAAGATACAGAAAAATCAAGATTAAACAAGAAGAATGAATTGGATGATTCCGACTTCGGGCATATGAAAGTTTTGCACTTTACAAGGAAAAGATGAAGCTATATCATGATAACAAAAAAAAAAGAATCTTCGAGAAAGGTGACCAGGAATTGCTCTACAACTGAAAGCTTTGCTTGTTTTAAGGTAAGTTATAGTCTAGAGGGTATGGTCCCTTTACTGTTCTTAAGGTGTTTCCATATGGTACTTTAGAATTGAAGAGAGATGGTTAAGCCATTCAAGGTGAATGGGCAAGGAGTAAAGAAATACATGGGTAATACTAGGGAAATTGATGTAGTTTTTAAAATGACCATGGTAAATCCTGAGTAACCAAGGAAATTACGCCATGTAACGATGTTAAATCAAGTGTTGCATGGGAGAAAACCCATGAGTTGTACTTATTTATTTATAGGTTAATATGTTTGTTCAGTGTGCAGGGCTAAAAGAGTGCAGGAGATACCCAGAAAAGTTCAAAAAGTTTGGTCATACAGACTCTTTACGAGTCGTATCTACACGGTATGACTCATGAGTAGGAGTCATATGGACTTGAGAAACTAAGAAGAATCAGGTAAAAGTTTCTGGGGTGGATACAACTCTTAGAACAAGTCATACCCTCAAGGTACGACTCATCATATTGAATTATATCTACTCAAGAACCCAGGTAAGGTTCAAGATCTATTCGAGCTAAATAAACAACTATAAGTTTGGGTACGAGTCGTATACACAACTCATACCTAAGCTTACCAGGTCAGGGTCGCGGGTCAACTCAGCCCAGATCTTGGATTAAAAAGAAAGAAGAAGGCACTCATTGAGTACCCGACACTTAAATTCCTCACACACACCCTTTTTAATTGAAATCAAAGCTTCCAATATATACAATAACCTAAAAACAACAAGCACAAACAACCATTTTGTTCTAATTCATCATTTTGCTCGAATTTAAGCACAGATTTGGAAGAAATTCAAAGGAATCAAAGAAACCATAATTTGCTCATACAAGTAAGTGTTTGAAATTATTTTTCTCTAGTATTCAAGTTGAAATCTTCAATGTGAATTGGTTCTAACTTGGTCTAAGTTTATATTGTTTGGTTGTTAAATTTTTGAACTGTAGTTCTTGGGTTTAAATTGAAAATGATCATTTGGGAGTGCAATGGGGTTTGGTTATTGTTATTAAGTGTTTTTTCGACTGAAACTAGGATAAAATGCTCTAAAGTAGATGGGTATTTTCAGGATTTGATTTGGAGTCAAACTTTAAAGTTGGACTTCTATGCTGCAGTGGATATGAGACTCCTTACGACTCGTACCCACTGGTTACGGGGTCGTAACCGGACTCGTACCTACTGAAAACATGGATGTCTAATAAATTTAAAGTTTTGGAATAGATATGACTTGCCTACATGAGTCGTATCCAAACTATATGACTCATACTCTTAAGGTTGTACCTAAATGGGAGTTATATTATTTTATAAAATATTCTTGATCAGCTTACAACTATTGATAATGAGTTGTACCTTCTTGGTATGAATGGTTTGGAGGAGTCATATGCTAACTAGTGAAAATCTATTCATACACTGTGTAATATACAACTTGTTCATACTAGTCGTACCCAGTTGATACGACCAGTACCTCAACTCATACCCTTAACAAAATATACACATTGAACTTTAGTTTTAAATTTTTGTTTTCCTTTCTGTACTTACTAATGATAGTGTACTTGCAGTTAAAATGCCTCCTAAGAATGTATCGTCATCCAAATAAGCTAAAAGGGAAAAAAGAAGGCACCAACTACTAGCTTAGAGTTCACTAATTCAAAATTTGATGTGTCATCCGAAAGCAGTGGTGAGTTATACGAAGATTCAACAAAGGGAAAAGTTTCCCCAAAAGGACAAAAAGCTGACAAAGGAAAGGGGAATAAAGTTGTACCCCCTAAAGAAATACCTTTGCGGAGCTCAAGGAGAAAGTATCCAACTATCTCTTCTCCGCATACACCACCATATTCTGATTCTGATGAAGATGTTGAATCAAGTTTAGCAAAAGCTAGTCCTGAGAATGTCGACCATACAAAAGAGGTTTATGCCACCTTAACTGATCGACAGGATCCCCCACATGTACTTACCACTACCCCGGTGCCTATCATTGAACGATGGGGGTACCCCAATATGCAAAAGACTTTTAACAGTATGTTGAGAAGACTTCGGGGTAGAAAGATTAGACAAGTGTTATATCTGGAGCAGAGGTTGACAACTACTGGGATGACAGAGTTACCCAGATTTAAGGAGCGCTTCAGATAGTATGGATTTGAATGGATGACGAGGGAACCTGGAAAGTTTAGTGAGGTACTGGTATGATAATTTTATATGACATACAAGGGCAAACTTCAATGAAAAATCCACAAGGTCAATTGTGGAAAGGTGGTAAGCCGGTTACTTCCCTTGTTATTTGAGGAGTACGGGTAGATATTTCCCCACGTATGATTAGGATATTTATATACAGACCAGAGTATCAGGCTCCAGTAAAAACCGGGTAAATGTACTATTGGATGGGAGAAATGAGGATGATTACCAAGAGGACACTAGGTTCAGAGGACAAAATGGTTCTATTTTGATGGTCCGCAGAGCACATAGCTTTGAATATCTAGAATGTAGTCTGGGTAGTAGGAGGACTTGGGTGGTCTCACAGAAAATTGAGAAGAATACCCTTATATTTGAGGGTAAAGCTTGGTAGACATTGGACCAACAGTGGCTATGTCCAACTACTGGAGATAATGTTCTGATCCCGATTTGGGAAGCCATGATAGCTGGCTTTATTGCTGGTTATAAGTTCAATGTAGTAGAGATTTTATCTAGAGACATGAGGGATCATCTGATTAGGGGTGAAAAATTATTGTTGTCCTACCTCTGCATGATCACGCAGATATGTTTAGCAGTGGGAGTCCATGAACTCCCAGGGATTGATGAAATATCAGAGGCTATGAACACCACTAACTTAGGACTGATTAGAGACACAACCAACTCTTTGGCTTGGCAAGACAGAGAGGTAGTAGATTTGATGGAAGGTATGTTCTCGAAGACCGGTCAGGCTGATACTACTAAGGCTACCGAGGCAGGTGTATAGACAGAGACTTTACAGATAGATGCAGTGAGTACTTCTAGTTCCTCACCACAAGTACAGTCTATACCACCCAGGCCACGAGGTATGCCTTATGGACTTTTGATGATTTGAAAGGCAATGTATATGAAGTTTATGACCAGGTTAGCCATACTGGAGGCAAAAGTGGGTCACATGGAAGGGGGCATCAAGCCATGGCTTGATACATAGTTCGTAACCCAGGACAGATGGGTTCAGGGAAAGCTAGATGCATTTGAGTCGAGGATTACTCGATAGTTGAGTAGTGTCAGACACCCGTTATTACAGAGATAAAGATTGAGGTGGCCAAATTCTAAAGGATGTTGCATAAGTTGTATGATAGATTGGTGATTCTGGACCCCGTGATTGAAAAAGTGGTGCCCAATATCCATGTTCCTAATATTTGGGATATTCTAGTGCCACGAGTTGAGAATACCTGAGAATAAAAGTGAGAGAGAAAAAAAAAAGTAAGGAGAAAGAAGCTAAGAAGAAAGCCAGGGCAGAAAGCATACAAGATAAGCTGGACCGGTAGATGAGGGCTCGTGAGATGGTTGCTGGAGATGGTGGTTCGTAGGACACCTGTGATTAATTATGAGGGAGGTGGTGTTATACCCCCAACCATTGTTGCTAATTCTATCCCAGTAGCTGATGGGACAATTATTGATGATAGTGGGACCCAACCTAAGGGCCCACTTTCTGATATTGTAGAGTCGGCATCGTGAGCACCTAAGTATGACCTCTCACCCTTAGTTTACATTTTTTATCATTGGGGATAATGCTAGGATTTTCAGTTGGGGGTGAGGGGTATATATGATTTTGAATTTTGGGGAGTAGCTAAAAAATTTAAGTAGCTAAAAGTCTATTATGACTTGCAGGTTTGGTGCAGACAAGGTGCTGAAATAGGGAGAAAATTGGCACCTATGGTAGAAGATTGTTTTTTACTAATATTTTTGAGTGATTTTGAAAAGTTATTTGTAAGGAATTATGATTTTTGAATTGATTTTGAAATTTGGGGAACATTTGTGGATTTGAAATGATTATGTTGAATATTTGTGTTTAATGAAATTGTGTTGAAAATTTGAGACCCCTCCAAAAAAATTTGTGTTGTGTGATGTGTATACGTGTGAAATCGTTGTTACTCTGATAATGGAATTAGGATTAGGGATAGAACAATTAGGGTAAATAGTTCCATAACTGGATAAGTAGTACTTAGCAATACAATCCGATGCAAGTGTGCCTGAGGTATTACTGAGTTTCTAGTGTAGAGGAGTCTTGAATTTGCCCGGTTGCTTTTACCTAGGTCTAGGTGAGTCAAACGGGAGATGATCATAGCCCCTTTTTGCTATAGGTCCACTTGAGCCTAAATGTCCAACCAAATAAGTATGAATCCCTTTGATCCAAATATTTGAGCTTTAAGTGACCATTTATTTATTTAATACACTGATTTCACCTTCCCCGTTTCTACAATTAACCTATTTGGCCCTGGTCCTCCTTTGTAATGACCCAAGACTACCCCTAGTTGTCATACGGTGATCACGATTCCGAAGGACCACAAGTTAACCCATGGCTGATATCTGTTGTGAGCATTGGATAATAATACTAAAATAAATACGGAATTAGGCTAAAATGCCATAAGGTTCAAAATCTAAAATACTGATAAAACATCACATCTGAAATAACAATCTATAAAAATGAATACTATCTAAAACATATAGTCTGAAAGCCTCTAATATGACCTATCTAAAAGTGGAGTTGATGGTACAAGCCCCCAACTAACTCTAATAACTTAATACTAAAATAAAAGTATGCCCTCGATAGATGAGGACTCACTACTAAATCTACGACTGCTGACTGGATCTGTCTAAGCACGGTTAGGAACCTGAGTATCCAAACCTATGATATGAGACATCATAGTGCAAAGAAAGAGTATGCGGTCAGTACGTGGAATATACTGGTATGCTAGATGAGGTAAGGCTAAATTCAAGAGTTCATATGCATGAACAGTAACTGACTGAATGATATAGAGTAACTGAATATGGGAGTATATGGATAACTGAAACTACTGTAAATACTGAATATGTAATAATGTGCATATATGTATACTATAACTGAGCTTTTATAAAGCTGAGCACTGAGTTTTTTGATAACTGAGTAATTGATATCTGAAGTTACTGATGACTGATTTATTGATACTGATTGATTGTATCTAATAGTCCTGATCCTGTAAATTGAACTGAGTTGTATACTGAAGACTGAAACTAAAACTGTGGAAGTAATCATCTAACCGACATGCCCCAAATAAGATAAGCTAACTGAGTTGGGGTCCAATCTATAACCCTAATTAGAAGGGTGTAAGCACCATGCCACGGGTACTAACAACTGCTGTGGAGTCAATCCTAACTAACGGGTGACCCCTGAGATCAGTCCTAAGCTAGCGGGTGATCCCCGAGTATGTCAGTCCTATCTAACGGGTGACATATTATAACCTATGCTAGATACGTAGTTTTGGAACTTAGGGATTACTTTTAGGGACCCATTCCTAACTAACGGGTGAGACCCCATCCCTAGGCACACTCGATACTGAATCCTACTCCCAACTGAAAGACACTGAACTAAGTATACTGAACTGGACTGGACTAATACAGAGTTTACTAAGTTTTACTGAGTTTTATAACTGACTGAGTTCTACTAATCGTAACATAAATGATATTATTCTATCACTGACTCTGGCTCTAGGTAAAAAGTTAAATTCTCGCGTATTAAATACCCCAGGACTCAATAGCATGAAAAGTAAAGCAAAGCATGATCTTGAATAACATAATAATGTTCACTTGGTCATAATTCATCTATAGAGATATTTTATCAAACACTTGTAATGCATTAACTTGTACATGAATGGGGAATACATGTTAGCATGATATAATGGCATTATTTCATTCTCATAGACAATTTATCAAACACATGGGAGGCATTCTTGTTTTACTAGATCATAAACACTTAGGGTAAACATGGTTATAACAATCAACTTACAAATTGAAGGGTTTATCATGGATATCATGTAAATCAACTCATACTAGTAACAATTCTTGAAACTTGGAATTTAAATCATGGATAACACATAAGCATGGCAATTACAATGCCCAAACTTGCAAATTCATGGATTACAACATGGGGATTACTCAATTCAATATACATGCTATTCAATTTCATGGAAACTACTATTAATCATGGATTTAAAACTCAATAAATGTCAAAACATTAATACAATCCAATTTCATACATGTAAATCGTGAATCTTGAAGTTTTAAAAATGGATTCTTGGACTCTATGGGTGAAAGGGACCTATAGATGAACACCTAACATACCTTAATTTCTGAGTTTCTTGAAGTTCTTGGTGAATCCTTGAACTTTGTGCTTGATTTATTGAACTAAGGTTTTTGCCTCTTAAGAGATTATGGTTTAATTTGGGGGGAAATCGGGTGAATAATGAAGTAACGAGGTTAACTAAAGGTGAATTTCATGTTAAGGGCTGACTAAGATGAGGGGCAAAAGACTTTAATGTCCTTAAATTTAAAACTCAGAATTACTGAATATTCTCGATTTTGGCACCCATCATGATGCAGTGCTATCGCACCGTGTCACTGTAAAATGGACAACTGGGAACTGGACTGGTGGCGCAATGCGGTGCCCTCGCGGTGTCTTACTGGATGCGATTTTGGTCCTTGGCGCGACACGGTGGAATCGTGTTGCCTTACTGGAAATTGAAAATTGTGAACTGGGTATATAGAGTGACAAACTAACATCACAAAGCAACACTGGAATTGACGATTTCCATTTGGTCATGCTCCGCGATGCGTTGATGGCTCAGGTGACACACTGTCTTACTAAAATGGCTCTAACGCTTTGCTCGGGTGTCGAATTTGGGCGAACTTTATATCGTTGGAAAGATAATTGAATTTCCTACATAATGGAAGGCTATAAACTGAAATATACTAAGTATTTCAAAAAAAATTATGGGATTACTCATGTACTAAGACTTAAATTAAGCTAGGGAAATATGGGGTATTACAATGTCTCTCACTTGGGAACATTCGTCCTCGAATGAGACTGATTAAGATGACAAACATGATAGACTAAGTTTACACACTGAACATGAAAAACTAAAACCTCACTACATGATTGAACTACTGACAAACTGAGTTCTTATACTAAACATGCATATCTGATGCATGAGTACATGACTGAACTGATTCATGAATACGTGACCGAATCTGCAACGGTAATGGAGTATAAAGATTATAACTATAACTGAACATGGAGCTGGGTATAGCTAAGAAACACTATTACCTTAAGATGAGAATACTGATGAACTTGAGATCATTTACTGAACATGTATGAATGGGAACATGAGGGCAAGACTAAGCCTGAAATATGATACATAAACTGAATAAGTGAACTAAACTTGTTCCTTAAATACATGACATGACTTAGGAATGGTCATACGGCTGAGATTGGAATGAGAGGATCAACTTATGAGTACCCATTATACCTAACTAGATTCATGGCGTAAAGAGAGAATGGAAGGTTTAGAACATGAAAGATCGGGATTATAGTGCATCTCCCCCTTGGGACACTATGTCCCTCGAGAATGCTGACGGCTAAGATACTAAGGAAAAGCATGAGACAATGCACGGGGAACCTATGAACTAAATCATGACTGAATATCTGGGATCTAAAACTGAGGCAAGATACATAAACTGGGCTAAACTCATAACTACTAGGATGTTCCATTTTGGGAGAGGACGACTAGATGAAAAGATGGTAAACCATCTGACTTTGTCCGCCTGACTGCTAAACTGAATTGTTGGCTTTACGAACTAACTCGTACTAAAAACTTATACTCAATTGAATCATTTCTAAGACACTCTTTCTATAAGGTTCTAGTGACTTTAGAGAGTAAGGAAACCTGGTATGGTTTGAATAAGATATCTGAATAAGAAACCATAACATGGATAAAATTTTGTAATATGGGCACTAATAACCCTCCCTACTGAGGTCTAAGCTGAACTGAATTTTTCTGCTAAGTTCAAGCCTACTCAAATCTCCAAAATACATTTAGCCACTTACACATCAACATGACATTCAAGCCTATCTTTATAACTAAAACCTCATGTAAAACAAGAATGTAACAACCTTTTCTTAACATAAACCATTTTCTCTCTCCATCTAAGCAACTGCTCATCACTACATTATTTCATAAGAAGAGTTTGCTAAAAGTTAAAATATGATGACCTGAAGCATCAATGGACATTATATTGAACTTGACATTTAACTAAGGCTTGAGGAATAGAACATCAACATCCTGGATTTATCAAGAGATCTAGACTGAGGATATACATAACATAATCTGGATTTAGCTGAGCACTAGGAGTATAGCATAAGTCATGAAAACTGAGCACACTGTAATTCATGAGTACATGAGTCATGAGCTGCATGAACTAAGTTTGGATTTTTTATATTCATGGAACATGATTCATTATACTGAGTGAACTGGGACTCCTTATACTAGGAACTGTAAGCGTACCTGATTTTTGATAACGTAGCCGAATATGAGCTAGGATTATAGAACTGACATGTAAGTCATGAGTACTGATATTACTTACTAAAATTTGAAAGCCTGACTTGGTTACTTGTTCTACCATCTCCCCCTTAACTTAAAGCCATCATTCTAAAGTTGTGAACCACTTAATTAATAATTCTAAACTGAGTTGTGACCACTTTAATCTAAAGTCTGGGGTAGACACTAAGGAGGGCACTGCTAATATTTTGGGTCTGACATCGAAGTTGACAGCTATATAGGGGTTACAGAAGAAGTAAAGCCTCAGGATCTAATAAGGAATAAACATAAAGATAAAAGACTTATAACATACCCATAACTACATCAGGAGAACTTCCCTAATCGTGGTGAGAATGGAGTGCATAAAATCTATTCTGGAGTTGACCACTAGTGGTACTGGAAGTGGCGCGCTGTGGAATTGGGTGACCAGATAGGACTGGAGGATGGTTGAACTGACCCTATTGACGCAAATATTTTTCTCTCTAAGCTAGTACTCTACAGTCCCGTATTCTATGGTCTGGATTACCATACCCAAGACATACATCGCTACCGGCTCTACACACACCTAGGTGATTTTTACCACATTTTTTGCAAAGTGGATGGGTACGACCACTACTCACACTACCCTGGGTTTTGGATCCTGGTGCCCCATCTCGACTATTATTCCTGAACTTTAGTACTGGCGCACTAGATGAGGATGGAGCTAGAAATTAAATTTTGGATAAAACTGGGAACGGTTACCGTCTTTTAACTTAGGCTGAGAAAAACTAAAGTTACCCATTCTGGCTCTCTTATTATCTCTCTCTTTCTTCTTAAGCTGTTGTTCCTCAATCTATTGAGCATGGACCATAATCCTAGATATGTCCACCTATTTAATCAACATCGTTGTTCTGCACTCCTTAACTACACCATTTGATACCCTAGATACGAACTTGCTTATTCTGGACCTATTGTGTGCTACCACATGAGGAGCATACCTGGCTAACTAAGTAAAATTGAGGGAATACTCTTTCACACTCATACTACCTTTCTTGAGGTTGATGAACTCTAATACCTTGGCTTCTCTTAGCTCTAAGGGAAAGAATCTATCTAGGAAGGCAGTAGCAAACTCTTCCCATTCTATGGGCTCTGCACGTATGCCCCTTGTCTACCTAACACTGCTTAAACCACATATGAGATACTTCTTGTAGCTGATAGATAGCTAACTCAGCACTCTCATTGGAAGCCACTCCCATTATATTTGTGACTTTTTGAACCTAATCGAGGAACTCCTGTGGATTCTCTTCTGACTTAGATCCTAAGAATAGGGGAGGATTCATTCGGGTGAAGTCCCAAATTCTGGTTACAGTAGCATTGTCCACTAGATTGTCTAGAACAGCAGCTAGTCATTCATTCTGAGCTATGACTAAATTAGCTAGAGTAGGAAATGCAGCTCTGAATTCTGCATGAGAGACGTGCTCGTCCAGGGGATCTTCCTGAATGTGCTGAGGGGCTGACTGATTTTTGATCCTTTTTTTGTTAGTCCTTTTGGGAGGCATGTTCTGTAAATGGAAGGAAGAAATGGATTAGACTAAAAGTATTTAACTGGAGCTTATGCTCACTCACACAACATTAATACTGAAAGAAGGGAAATAGTTCCTAAAATATCTCATAGCCTCCTGTCCATAAGTATGGAGCGCTACACATCTATTAACAAGACTCTACTTGATGCGGCTTTTAGACTCCCTAGGACTCTATTGAACCTTAGGCTTGAATACTAAGTTTGTAACGACCCGAGACTACCCCCTAGTCGTCATACGGTGCTCACGATCTCGAAGGACCACAAACTAACCCATGAATGATATCTTCTATGAGGACTGGATAATAATACTGAAATAAATGCAGAATTAGGCTTAAATGCCATAAGGTTCAAAATCTAAAATTCTGATAAAATATAACATCTGAAATAAAAATATGTAACACTGAATACAATCTAAAAAATCTAGTCTAAAAGCCTCTAATCTAAACTGTTTGAAAGTGAAGTTGATGGCACAAACCCCCAACTAACTCCTATAACTGAAATACTGAAATAAAAGTATGCCCTAGATAGATGAGGACTCACTACTAAATCTGTTACTGCTGACTGGATCTATCTAAGCACGGTCAGGAACCTGAGCGTCTGAATATATGATATAAGACATCATAGCATAAAGAAAGAGTATGTGGTCAGTACATAGAATGTACTGGTATGCTAGATGAGGTAAGGCTGAATGTAAGTGTTCATATGCATGAACAGTAACTGACTGAATGATATAGAGTAACTTAATATGGGAGTACATGGATAACTGAAACTACTGTAAATACTAAATATATAATATTGTGCTTATATGTATACTATAACTAAGCTTTTCTGAAGTTGAGCACTGAGTTTTTTGATAACTGAGTAATTGATATCTAAAGTTACTGATAATTGATTTATTGATACTGATTGATTATGTCTGATAGTCCTGATCCTGTAAAATGAATAGAGTTTTCTACTGTAGACTGAAATTGAAATTGTGGGAGGTATTTATCTAACTGACATGCCCCAAATAAGATAAGATAACTGAGTTGGGGTCCAATCTGTAACCTCAATTGGAAGGGTGTTAGCACCATGACACGGGTACTAACAACTGTTGTGGATTCATCCCTAACTAACGGGTGACTCCTGAGATCAATCTTGAGCTAGCGGGTGATCCCCGAGTATGTCAGTCTTATCTAACGGGTGACATCTCATAACCTATGTTGGATACATAGTTTTGGAACTTAGGGATTACTTCTAGGGACCCAGACCTAACTAACAAGTGAGATCCCATCCCTGGGCTCGCTCGGTATTGAATCCTACTCCCAACTGAAAGACACTAAACTAAGTATACTGAACTGGACTGGACTGATATAGAGTTTACTGAGTTTTACTGAGTTTTGTAAATAACTGAGTTCTACTGATCATGACATAATTGATACTATTGTATCACTGACACTGACTCTAGGTAAATAGCTAAATTTTCAGGTATTAAATACCCTCAAGACTCGATAGCATGAAAAGTAAATCAAAGCATGACCTTGAATAACATAATAATGTTCACTTGGTCATAATTTATCTATAGAGACATTTTATAAAACACTTGTAATGCATTAACTTGTACATGAATGGGGAATACATGTTAGCATGATATAATGGCATTATTTCATTCTCATAGACAATTTATCAAACACATATGAGGCCTTCTTGTTTTACTAAATCATAAACACTTAGGGTAAACATGGTTATAACAATCAACTTACAAATTGAAGGGTTTATCACGGATATCATGTAAATCAAATCATACTAGGAACAATTCTTGAAACTTGGAATTTAATTCATGGATAACACATAAGCATAGCAATTACAATGCCCAAACTTGCAAATTTATGGATTATAACATGGGTATTACTCTATTCAATATACATGCTATTCAATTTCATGGAATCTGCCATTAATCATGGATTTAAAACTCAATAAACGTCAAAACATGAATACAATCCAATTTCATACATGTAAATCATGAATCTTAAAGTTTTAAACACAGATTCTTGGGCTCTATGGGTGAAAGAGACCCATATATAAACACCTAACATACCTTAATTTGTGAGTTTCTTGAAGTTCTTGGTGAATCCTTGAACTTTGTGCTTGATTTCTTGAACTAGGGTTTTTGCCTCTTGGGAGAGAATAGTTTAATTTATGGGGAAATTGGGTAAATAATGAAGTAACTAGGTTAACTAAAGGTGAATTTCATGTTAAAGTCTGACTAGGGTGAGGGGAAAAAAACTTTAATGCCCTCAAATTTAAAACTCGAAATCACTGAAAATTCCCAATTTTGGCACCCGGCGCGATGCGGTGCTATCGTGTCATGTCATTGGAAAATGAACAACTAGGAACTGGACTGGTGGTGTGATGCGGTGTCATTGCAGTGTCTTGATGGATGCAATTTTGTTCCTAGGCGCGATGCTGTGGAATCGCGTTGCCTCACTAAAATTGACAATTATGAACCGGATATATAATTCGGCACACCAATATCACGAAAAAACACTGGAATTGACGATTTCCATTTGGTTATGCTCTGTGATGCATTAATGGCTCAGGTGGCACACTGTCTTACTAAAATGGCTCTAACTCTTTGCTCGGGTATCGAATTTGAGCAAACTTTATATCGTTAGAAAGCTAATTGAATTTTCTACGGAATGGCAGGTTCTAAACTGAAATATACTGAGTATTTCAAAAATTTTGTATAGAAGTACTCATGTAATAAGTCTTAAATTAAGCTAGGAAAATACGGGGTATTATATCTTTGGATACTATACAGCTTAACTCAGGGAAATTGCCTAAGTTGAAGGTGGGTGTTATAGGGGTACATTGGAAGAACAAGAATGCAGAAAGAAATATAGAAATAAAAATGAAAAAGGACAGGTATGGTAAGAAAATAAATAGAAAACAAAAGAAAAAAAGAAAAGAGGTGAACACACAAGAGAAAGAAAAGAAAAATAAAGTGAGAAAACCATACCTGGCCTATGTCTGAATATGATTTAAAGGTAAAAAGGGAAGAAATAAGGGCAGAAATAAATCGAAAAAATTGGGTAAGTGTGAACCCCAAAAGTTAGTGTAGTGTCAAGGAGGTATAGTCGCTAAATAAATACTAAGAAGATACCATACCAACCTTTAACCTACGTTACAAGACAAATAAAGTCCTTTAGTTATCCTACTTTGACTATCTAAAAACTTAGGAAGAGAGAATATGGGCAAGCCTAAGGTGTTTTGTATATACCGATGATACTTCTTTGTGAGAGAGAGCGTTGTTTTATATATCCCTAAATTAATTGACAAATCTTAGCTGAGTAAAAGGGATTCCTTTAACTGTGAGAGCACCGAGGTTGTGTTGTTAGGTTACTAATCTATTTGGTTGATGTATCTTGTGTTGATCCTCGGTTATCTATAACTAATGTAATACCATCATTGGATTCCCTTGTGTTTTTCCATGTCCTAAATTGTTATACACAATTTGATTTTTGAAAAGTGAGATTAGGAGAGGGAAATAATGTATGAGAAAATTGAATTCAAAATCACTACCATGGGTAGCTTATTCTTGTTTAAGCATCGAGTTGAATAATAGATCTTAATTTTTGTTTGCCTGAGGACGCAAAAGTGTAATTTGTGGGTGTTAATGTATCGTGAAAACATGACACTTTTGATGCTTAAAATCATGAATTTATCAGGGTACTTAGGTAGTTTTAGTGGATATGATGCACTTTTGTCTTTATTTTAGGAAAAATAAGTCTATAGCAGTGTTGGGATAAAATAGAAGAACAAGACCTGGAAAGACTAATTCTGACCAAGACAAGAGTCACCCAACGAGTCATAAACTCACTATATAAATAGAAGGATAACTCGTAAGCACAACAAAACCTAAAGACAAATTGAGAAGCTAAGTATGGAGAAGATACAACTCAATCATTCGAGTCGTAAGCAAGAATACGAGTCGTATATAGAAATTGTAAGCATGATAGAATCTAAATCTATCATCCAAAATTTAAGTCTTATAAGTATACGAGTCAAAAGTCTGAGTACGACTCGTATAGGAAAGCCATAAGCAGACAAGTGTTCAAGGCTTTGAAAGACAGATGTCCCAGGTGAATATGAGTGAAGGACACGAGTCGTATTCTCGTGTACAACTCGTAAGCAGAAGTATGATGAACAGAAAGTTGAATCCTTGGGATATTAGACACTGGAATGGATACGAGAGGCACAAGTATGACTCGTATGATGCTGGTATAAACTAAAGATCGAGTCATATCGTGTGCCGACATAACTTTACCTTTCCCATTTTTATTAGGATTTCTATGTTATTTTGAGATACTATAAATACCCTAGGGTTTATCTTTTATTAGTAACACATTCTTACAATAGTTTACATACTTTTACAATTATTCTTGATATTTTGGTTATTATTCAATTAAAGACTCTGGAGTTTATTCATCATAATTTGTGCAATTAATTACATGTATTATTCATTAATAATCATGGAATATTGCAATAACATAAGCGGATAATATCCTTGACTAGGGTTGTGGGAAACCTGGCAGAGTAGCTACGTAAAAGAAGTGTGATATTTATCTATTCTGGGGTTTATGCATTTATCTTAATCTTTTTCGCAATCATTAATCTCTGAGCTTCTATAGAATCTTGAGATAGCCTGTATTTTCAATCATCCTTACAAAGGAGTTTGTGATTAGGAAAAGAAGATTAGGACAGTGATTTTTTATTTACCTCCATTTTATAGTCACAGCTATCTCATCTAATCATTTGATCATACAATGTGATAGTTAACTGAGGTCTTAGCAAGGAGAAATAAGGCGACGCCCTGAGACCTAACTGGTAAAGGGTGAGATTTATCTTCACGTTCACAAGATGGCTGATAATACATATCTTGTAGACTTTACATGTAGAACAACAAAATAGGTAGGTTGAATACGAGAAATTTATGAAGTTGAGAAGCCAGGGGGGACACAACCCTGGTGTTCATCTTTATTTTTTACAACTCAAAAGTATTCAAGATTTGGTTACTACTTATGATTGATACTAAAATGCCCTCATTTACTTTCCTGTACTTCTCGTGGATTACATCAAGGCAAATAATTATTCACGTTTTCCCTGTGGGTTCGACCCTAACCTAGTTGGGTTACTATATTTGCAGTCGACCATAGTATACTTTTATTGGATTTAGTTTGAGGCGACATCAATAACTTACTTCAGCTTAAGAAAAATAGGATCACTATCTTGCTTTTCTCACCTTGATAGCTAAAGAAGAATCTGAGCCATTCATAACCATGAGGTTACCTATATTTGAGTCAACATACCAATCTTCATTTCTTACAAGCTTGGGAATCTTATGAACCTAATCCTTCTTCTAATTCTCTACATGAGTGAAGCTTCCCATAGGCAACCTGCTAAGTTCATCAACCACTACATTAGCCTTACCTGGATGGCATAAGACACTCATATCACAATGCTTTGGAACCTATAACCATATTCTATGACAAAGAATTATATTTTTCTAAGTAATCATATACTGTAGGCTCTGATGATCTGTGAACACATCTACATACACCTTATATAAATAATTCCTCCAAATCTTTAAGGAAAAAAATAGATGTTAACTCAAGATCATGAGTTGGATAATTATTTTCATGAGCATTGAGTTACCTATAGGTTTATGCTATAAATTTATCATGCTGAATTAACACACAGCCAAGACCAACTCCAAAGGCATCATAAAAAGCAGAAATCTATTTGAACCCTTCGATAGAGTCATACTAGAGCGAATGTAATTCTATTTGTCAACTCCTAAAAAATCTTCTTACAAGAATTAGGATAGTAAATTTTGACATTCTTTTAACTCAGTTTATATATGGGAGAGTCAATGGGTGAGAATCCTTCAACGAACCATCCTATTAACTAGTTAGACCCAATAAACTCTTGTATCTGATAGGCAGATAGGTATAGTCCAATTCAAAACTATTTCAACATTTTGATGATCAACCTGAATGCACTTACAAAAAATGATATGACCATGTAATGCTATAGAGTTAAACCAGAATTCATATTTTATAAACTTTGCAAATGACTCACAGTCTTTAAGAGTTTGCCAAAAAAACCTCAAATGGTCTTCATGTTCATCCTCACATTGAGAATAAATGAGGATGTTATCTATAAAGACCATGATAAACATATCAAAGTACTTCTTGAACACCCTGTTCATCAAGTCCAAAAAGCTGCAGGAGCTTTCGTTAGTCAAAAAGATATAACTACAAATTTAAAGTTACCAAATTGAGTTCTAAAGGATATTTTTTGAAATGTCATAATCTCTGGCTTGGAGTTTATGATAATCAGATCTAAGTACTATTTTTGATAAATAACAGGTACCTTGAAGGTGGTCGAATATGTCATCAATCCAAGAAATGTGACACTTATTCTTGATTATGACTTTGTTCAACTGATGGTACTCTATGCACATTCTGAGAGGACAATCTTTTTTATGCATGAACAGGACTAGAGTAACCCAAAAAAAGATATTAGGTCTAATAAAACTCTTATATAAAAGATCTTTAAATTGTATCTTTAACTTCCAAGTTCAGCTCGAGCCATTCTATAAAGTGGGATTGAAATAGGCTAGGTATCTATAAGGAGATATATCCAAAGTAAATTTCCTATTTTGAAGGAACTCTTGGCAAATCCTTTGGGAATACCTCTAGAAACTCACTAACCACTAGATCCAACTTAAGAGTTAGGTCCTCAAACTTTGAATCCTTAATACAAATAATATGACAGATGCACCCTTTGGAAATCATTTTTCTAAGATAAAGGTAAGAGATAAATCAACCCACAGGTGCTGAAGCACTACCGTTTGACAGTAAGACTGGCTTATTTAGAAACTAAAACTGGAATACATTATTTCTATCATTGACTAAGGCATAACAAGAATGTAGATAATTCATACTTAGAATGACATCAAGTCAGTCACATCTAACTATAAAATATCCACTGAGGTGACTTTTTGGGAAACTATTACAAGATAATTTTTATATATCCTTCTGGCTATGACTAAATCGCCGACATAGGAAGAGACTGAGAAAGGTTCTTGGAGAATTTTGGGTCCAATAATAGAATTTACTACTATAAATAGAGTCACGAAGGATAGAGTATATCCATGGATTAATAATGCCTAGACATTAATATGAAAGATATGTAACATTTCAATGACTTCATCAAAGGTATCTTATTGATCCTATGGAGTACAAAATGCATAAAACCTATACTGAAGTTGACCGCCACCTTCCTTAGATGAGGCACCTTACTGAGTTGGGTGATCTACTAGAGCTACTAAATGGACTGAGTTTGTTGAAAAACATATCCACTCTTTTTAATGGAAACTTGTCACTCCCTCAAAGATGGCATGGCTTACTGTATCTAAAACAATTCCCACCGATATCCATACACTCTTCTAGGTGATTCTTACCATACCTTTTGTAAGTTGGATTACTATGTCCACTAGAGACAGTTCACATGGACTTAGAGCCTGCTAACTTGTAATGATACTCTTTCTTGAATTTAGGTACTAAAGAGATAGAAAAGGATGGAGTTGGGACTAAAGTGTTATGATAAAACTAATAATGATTTCCATGTAATGACCTAATTTTTGGTGATTTTTTTGAATTATTTATTTTTGTGTGATTTGATAATTTTACCCCTCGCTGTGGTTTCTTTATGGTATTTTTGGGGTGTAGGGATAATTTGCATGATTGTTAATGCTTTTTGGTGTGATTTTTGCAAGATTATGATTTTTGTTGGTTAAAAGGCTTATTATTTGACTTTGGTCAACACTTATTTATTGGTGCATCGGATAGCAAAATAGACTATGACAATAGATTTAGATAGTCGATTGTGGGTTGGTAACATAATTGGTGTGGTTTTATGGCATTTATATCTCATTTTGACCCTCAATTTAGAAAGATATGAAATTAGGTTTCAAGGGTCAATTTGTGTAAACAACATTTTTTTCAAAAATATGATATAGACATTGAGTTTGGAGCATCTAATTTAGTCTAGTAGCATAGTTCGTTTGCGTTCTAGGATTTTGGATGAATCCCAAAAGGTTTATGTAAACTTTGACTTCTTCGAGTCTCCAACTGGTGCACCGACTTGGGTGACTTTTGGTTTCTTAAGTAAACTGACAACCAGCTGGGTGTATCACTAAAGAGACGGCCCCATCGCTAAGGCACTTATCGCTTAAGCGACAGCTATGTCACTTACGCGATAAGGTGGGTATTTCTTAAGCGACACCTGTTCTTTTAAGTGATGTCTGTTTAAGTAACCTAGTGACTGCTTAGGTGATTCCTATGTGGGTTATATCCCCCATTTTTTAGACTTAGAGCTTGGGGTTTTGAGTTTTTGGGTAATTTCTTTAATCTTCAAGCTTGGCTAAGCTCTGAATCCTTATTTTAATTATTTTTCTTTGATTTTTGTCATTTAAATCTTTTTAAAAGTTGAATTCAAAGATGGAATTTGGGGATTTTATCCTGGAAGGCCTAAAATTGGTAATTGTTTGATTTAAACCCCTATTGCAACTTGTTTTCACTTGGATTTTCTTCAATGAGTTCCTTTAGACTTGGACAATATATTTTTGGATAAAATTTACAATTTTACCCTTCTTTTTTGAAAACTTATTTTGATGGTCTATTTTGACCACAACTTGGAAGTGGGAAATATGGGTATCGTTGGATTTTTTAATGTGCAGATTTTGTATTTGTGTATTTTAGTTAGTTTTGAGTTTGTTCATGAGGAGAAAATTTTGTGGTAAAGTCTTTTGGATTGACTGTTTGGCCTTCGTGGTAGGTTATGTCTTAACTTTCTTCAGACTGTGATGGGTAGTTAATATTCGTATAAAATCATGTTATGGGTGTGGGAACTAATAATGAAAATGTCTTTATTATTGTGTTGTGCCCGTATGGTGTCCTATGTTGTTATTTGGTGGTTTTGAGACATTATCTGCTATGATGATTGTGTGGACTCTTATATGATACTGTTGGCCTTATGTATGTATATTTGGTGGTATTTTTTCTAGTGTAAATCCTAAAATGGAATTTATGTAGTATCAATGGCATATTTTGTGTATATTACTCCATTAGTATATTTATTAAGTTAAATTCATAGATGGTTGACATATTGAGTGTATTTTTAGCTCACATGGTTAGTATATTGGTTGGACTTGGAAATTCTTATTTTGGTTGGTTGTGAGCTTTACATCCTTATATTATATACACTCGTAAAACATTAGAACCACTGTGGAAAAACTGGAAACACTGTCTTTGTGACTCTTTATAGATCCTCTATTGATGTACATATTAGAGAGGAGTCATGGATATTTGTATTGGACATTGGATTGTATATGGGTATAAACCCCCCATAGGTCCTACCTTGGGATCACAACTCAATATATGTATACGGGGGTTGTCCGACAATTTCGTGCATCACATTACATCATCATTTTCATTGCATTACATATATGCTCATAATGTGTTGTATTATTGTCCTTGTTCTGATATCTATCTATTTATACTTCCTTCTCTTGTTTATATTTGGTATACATGTATATTACTATTTTTCTCATATTTATGTGTAGCATAGGTGTATATTATAGAACTATTAGTAGAGATGGTGTGGGCTACTATTTGAGATATTTTTTATTACATGTGATGTGTCCATAGTGTGTATTTTATATGCTTTATTTTCTATTTTACTTAGTCAGGCTATGATACTTACTGAGTATAAGTAATTCTTACTCAAACCTTCTACACCATTTCTGAACATATCCAGGTTTGAGTGCACCTCACGGTAGCTAGATCAGGCGATATCTAAAGTATATTGAAGGTAGCAGTCGATCTATTCTTCCAAAGTTTATCTACTACCTCTTTCTATCTATCTGATGTCTTGATTGTATTATGAAACATATTATGATCCATTTATTTGTTGACCTAATTGAAGGATGTTTCTTTGAATGCATCTGGTGTTCCTCCACCTCCGGGTATTATACCTCCATATGTGCCAGAGTCTACCTATCGTGTTTCTCTAATTTCAAGTATGGAGCCTCCAAATGTACTGACATTAGTTTATGGTACTCTGTATACTTTGAGTGTTGTTACTCTTTCTGTGCCAGCATTTGAGTATGGTATTTCGAGATCAAGAGCTGAACCTTTTTCTATGTTACCTCCTCAGGTGGGATCTCAGCTAACTAGATTTACTATGGCTCCAATTATTGCGAGTAAATTCATGTCTTCTTAGAATAAGATGAGGTTTGAGAGATTAACTCATTTGGATCCTCCTAGGTTCAATGGTGTTATAGGCGGGGATGCCTATGAGTTCTTAATTGATTATCATGAGAAGTTGTATAACCTTGGTTAGCTTGAGTCATATGGTGATACACCTTGGCTTTGGACCCTTAGAAAATTTCCTAAGTTTGAGTTTCTGGACAACATCCGGTTTGATCATACTTGTCGATGCTAAGATACGGTTTATGGCCCCTCCTCTTGTATATTAAGTAGTGTAGTTTGGTTTCATTCTGTACAAGGTATGATTAGGCGCCTTACTAGTCATATGTTAGGGTACAAGGTGTATGTTGTTAAGTTATATGATGCCCTAAGTATGGTCTAGATAATTTTGACCGAGGTACAATTCTAAGGGTACTTCTCATATGATGGGATACGACTTAGTTCTTTGTGGTCGTTTGTTGGTCAAAGATGAGGCCTAGGTTACGAGATAAGGGTACCACTTGGACCTTAAAATATGGTTTGGGTAGGGTACTCGTACCCTCTTACCGCCAAGTTTACAGCTTTTAAGATGAGGGTATTTTGGACATTTCCCACCCCAAAACCCTTAAGTCCCCATATTCGATAACATGTTTGGCCTTTTATAACACACTTTTGAAAGATCAAACATTCCAAAAATATTCTCTAAATTCTCTCTTAAAGATTGGGCTAGGGTTTCTTCAAATGTTCATCTAGAGGCTCAAGGGTCAAGTTTCTTCCGTGAATCTTCGTGAATAAGGCATGTGACTCTTCCCTCATTGTTAATTCTTAAATATCATGGATTTTAAACATTGATTTTGATTCATTAATGGTGGTTTTGAAAATCATAGTTGAGGGTTTTGTTTGCATAATGTTGGGTATTGTTTACTCTTAGTTTAAATTATGTTTATATATGATTTTGATGATGGTTTGAACATCTGGTGCTTGGTGATTGTGGCTTAACAAATGGGTCATGGTTCACCCTAGACTTAGTGGTTTTTACCTTGATTTTGGTCTTGATAATAGCATGCGCTCAAAGTGTTTGTGAAATTGCCTAAAAGAATAAACTAGTCACATGATGAATTGGGTTTGGCACTAATGTCTGGTATAAGAATGCGAATGAAGGATGAATGATTTTGTAAAGTGCTTGATGACCATAAATTGAATTAAAATGTGTGTTAAACTAAGGCATTGGCCAAATGGATATGAATGGTTGGTAAATAGTTTTATGGAGGCTTTGTTGGACATGTAATGATATGAATGTTTACCTTTGTGGTTTAGTTGGCTAAAAGGGTTTGAGTCCCTAAACATTGAATTGATTTATGTCTTTATTTGATAATGGGTTTGAGTCCCTAAATGTTGAGTTGAATTGATGGCTTTGTATAGACAATGGGTTTGAGTCCCATAGTTGAATGATAATGGCTATGGCATTGTTGTATGCTTGTTAATGGGTTTGGTATGACGATACCAATAGGATGCCTTTGGTAAGTAATTTACTTAACGGTTGTGTATGTGAAATAAGGGTTTTAAATTTGTCTTTAAAGCGAGATTTGTAGTCAGACCATAAAAGTGGAGTCTAAAAGACTAACACTTAAAACCGCTCTAGCCGGTGTAGATGTCTTATGACCTAGTGGTTTGAGTCCCTAGAATAAATATATGAATAAGAGGTTCGAGTCATATATGTGGTATGCATTGGTGATATGTCACCTTGTTATATCGGGAGGTTCGAGTCCCCTATATAAGTATATCTGATTATGGATATTCTTTGGTTCGTGTGACTACATGAACTGAGGCCCTTCCAGCTAGAGGAGAGTTGGACCCATATAGCCCATGGGTGCCTTATTTTATGATGGTTATGCTACACAATCCAGGTTAATTCTTTCAAAGTTCACTCTAATCTTGCTCCCTACCTAGCATGGAATGTATATATGTATATGTTACATTGGTTATATATGTTGGTTGAATGGTTTTGAACTATTGGCACTATTTTATCCTTACCCTTGAGTTACATGCTAGTGCTCCAACCGCTAATCATCTTTGATGTTGTATCCACATATGTTGCAGTTATTGGTCATAACTTTACACCTCTTACTCAATGATTGAACTCAAAAACAGCTTGTGATGACTTAAAGTGGTGAGCTTCCATACTTCAGAAGGCTCCATTTCTTGTTTTGAGTTATCTTATGTCTTTATTAGTTTAGATTTAGATATTAGTTTTGGCTATGGTCGGGGGCATGTACTGATTGGATATTCTTGGATTATTTTTAGACACTTTGCATGTACAAACTGTGGACTTGGGTATATTAGGTTATGGCATGGTTATGGACTCGGTTATTATCTTAGTTATGTTATGGTTATTGGTTGGTTGGATTGAATAGTGGGGGTAATTTAGGGTCCTTGTTGGGCTTGAGATGCCTATTACGACAATGCCCTATTTTGAGTCAAGTCAATTTGGTATCAGATCCTAGATTTATGTTCAGTTAGGTGTCCACAAAGTCGTGTAAAGTAGAGTCTCTTTTATGGGTGTGTAGGCGACACACTTATAAGAGAGAAGATATGGGGCATTTAGGAATGTTTCACTTTATTGTTGTCTTACTTTGAGCTATAGAGTGTAAGGTCTTGGATTCTTTTGATTTCCATTTGCTTGTCTTTTAGATCATACCTCCAAGAAGATCTGATGTTTATGCAACACCACTATCCCAACTTGGGATAATGTTGATAGCACATGCTCTACCTATAGAGTCCAGACCTGATCAAGGGTCACTGCATCTAACTGTCCTCATGGGGTTCCACCTATCCCCATAAATTTTTCTCCTAGGGATGGCACTTATACTCAGTCACCTCAAGGGGAGGCTACTAATGCTGAGTTCCATCGCTCCATTACTTTGTTGACTCAGTTAGTTGCTTCTCATTCTGAGCGTGGTGTTCTTGATACTCTTTCTTCTAAGGCCACAAGGGTTGGCTAGTTCATGAGTTAGCATCCTTCTTTATTTATGGGTACTAAGGTTAAGGAGGACCCTCAAGCTTTTATTGATGAAAATGGAGAAGATGTTTTAGATTATGCATGCTTCGGAGGTTGAAGGTGTTGAGTTTGCTATCTATTAATTGAAAGATATGGCGTACCAGTGGTATGAAGAGTGGGAACAATTGAGGGGAAAAGATGTTAGTTTTTCCATGTGGGAGGATTTCTCTAGTGCTATTCTGGACCGTTTCTTTCCTCAGGAGTTGAGGGAAGCAAAAGTAGAAGAGTTTGTAAATTTTAGGCAAGGTAGGATATTTGTCAATGAGTTTGCGTTGAAATTCCATCTGTTGTCCAGGTATGCTCCTGAGTTGGTTTCTAGCATGAGGGATAAAATGCATAAGTTTGCTTTGGGATTACCTCGTGAGTTGGTTCTTGAGAGTAAGACAACATTGTTGATCAAAGACATGGACATCTGTAGATTAGTTGTGTACATGAAAAGAGTAGAGGAGGAGAAGAAAAAACTAATTAAGTTTAGTGAGAGTCAGGGGAAGAAATTTAGGCCTTCTGATCAAAGTGGTAGAGATGGTGGTAAGTGGCCAAAGAAGAACTGGGGGAGTTTCGATTCTTTATCCATAGCTAGTGCTCCTTACTTGAATTTATTGGGTGATCATCGGTCTTAGTAAGAAGGTGGGTTACGACCATAGGGTGCCCAATCTCAGGCTAGTAGGGCTCAGTCGACTTCATCCCATCCTTCTAGTAGATTTTGTGCACGGTCGCACCGTGGTTTATCTGAGAAAGGAAAGAAAAAGTGTTTTTATTATGGTCAGATTGGTCATATATAGTAAGACTATCCTGTCAGGATGGCTTCTAGGGATAACAATATTTTTGTTACCTCTTTATGTGCTCCAGCACCAAAGATTTCCATTTCTGCTTATGTTATCGGCACTGGACAGAATTGGTTATATACTCTTGTATCTTGCCAGGATTCTGAGGTGTCCCCCAATGTAGTTACTAGTATGTTGAAACTTTTCTCCCGTGATATGTATTTTTTTCTTGATCAGGGGTCCACTCTTTCTTATATGACCCCATTTCTGGCTGTGTATTTTGGTTTTGATCCTGAGTGTCTGTCAGTTTTTTTTCTGTTTCTACCCTGGTAAGAGACTATATGGGTGTTAAAAGAGTCTATAGAGTGTGTGTGGTAGTTGTTGGTTGTAAATAAACTCTTATAGATTTGATAGAGTTAGATATAGTTAACTTTGATATCATATAGGGGATGGATTGGTTGCATTCATGCTATGCTTCCTTAGATTGTCGAACCCGATGGTCATGTTTAAATTCTCTAATAATTTGGTCATTGTATGGGAAGGGGTTCTTTAGTGTCTAAAGATAGATTCATCTCATATCTTAGAGCCCGAAGGTTGATTTCAAAAGGGTGTTTATATCATTTAGTCTGGGTTAAAGATTCTAACTGGTAAGGTCCTTCTCTAGAATCTGTTCCTATGGTTAATGAGTTTCTCAAGGTTTTCCTTGATGATATTCCTGGTACTCCTTCCAATAGAGAAGTTGATTTTGGAATTGATCTTGTTCCAACACTCATCCTATTTCTATCCCTCCGTATAGAATAGCTCCGGCTGAGTTGAAAGAGCTTAAGGAGCAATTTAAGGATCTCTTAGATAAAGGTTTTATCCATCCTAGTGTGTCTCCTTGGGGTGCTCCAATGGTGTTCGTGCATAAGAAGGATGGTTCCCTTTGAATTTGCATTGATTATCATTAGTTGAACAAGGTGACTATAAAGAATAAATATCCTCTTCCTAGGATCGATGATTTGTTTGATCATCTTTAGGGTGCAAAGTGTTTCTCTAAGATTGATCGTAGATCAGGATATCATCATCTTAAGGTTAGGGAGATATATATCCCTAAGACTACCTTCAAGACCCGATATGGTCACTATGAGTTACTAGTTATGTTTTTTCGGTTGTCCAATGCTCCAGCAATGTTCATGGATTTGATAAATAGGGTCTTCCATCAGTTTTTAGATTTGTTTATCATTCTCTTCATTGAAGACATCTTGGTTACTCTAAGAGTGAGGCGGATCATGCTGATCACCTCTATGTTGTGTTGCATACCTTAAAAGATCAGCATTTGTATGCCAAGTTCTCAAAGTGTGAGTTTTTGTTGAAGGTTGTGGATTTTCTTGGTCATGTTATCTCTAGTAAAGGGATCATGTTGGATCCACAAAAGGTTGTAGTGGTTAAGAAGTGACTTAGACCCGCGACTCCAATCGATATCCAGTGTTTCTTGGGTTTAGCCAATTACTGTAGGAGGTTTGGGAAGAGTTTTTTTACTATAGCTTCCCCATTGACTATGTTGAACCATAATAAGGTCAAGTTCTTGTGGACAGATGCGTGTGAAGGCAGTTTTGCGAATTTAAAGGATAAATTGATTTCTACTCTAATTTTGACCCTTCCCGAGGGTAATAATGGTTTTGTAGTGTATTATGACATTTCTCGTATTGGTCTTGATTGTGTGTAGATGCAGCATAATAGGGTGGTGGCCTATGCATCTAGGCAGTTGAAAGTTCATGAGATGAACTACCCTACTCATGATTTAGAGTTGTTAGCTATGGTATTTGCATTGAAAATTTGTCATCACTATCTATGTGGGGTTCATGTTGATATCTTTTCTGATCATAAGATCCTGCAGTATGTGTTTACTCAGAAAGAGCTGAATCTCAGGCAAAGAAGGTGTCTTAAGTTGTTGAAGGACTATGATATGAGTCACTATTACCATCCAGGTAAAGATAATGTGGTTGTTGATGCTCTTAGCAGGTTATCCATGGGAAGTCTAGCTCATGTGGATGAGGATAAGTGGGAATTAGTGAAGGACATTGACTATTTGGCTAGTCTTGGAGTTCGTCTCACAGACTCTGAGGATAGTAGTGTGTTTGTACATCAGGTATCGCAGTTATCCCTTGTTGTAAAGATCAAGGAAAAGCAAATATTTGATCTTGATTTGATGAATATTAAGGGGAAGATGGGTCAACAAAATTTTGTTGATTTTGTGATTGGTGGTGATGGTATCTTGAGGTACCAAGGTAGGCTATATGTTCCCAATGTGGATGGATTGAGGGAAAGTATTTTGGTCAAAGCTCATGGATTTTGTTATGCTATTCATCCCGATTCCACGAATATGTATCATGATCTTAAGGAGTTTTTTTGGTGGAACAATATGAAGCAAGATGTGGCTAACTATGTGGCTAAGTACATGGTGTGTCAATAAGTGAAAGTTGAGCACACGAGACCCAGACACTTGTACCAAGAAATAAATTTGCCCGAATGGAAGTGAGAGGTGTTTATTATGGATTTTGTTACTGGTGTTCATTAGTCTCGGAATTAATGTGATTCAGTTAGGGTCCTTATGGATAGAATAATCAAGTCCGCTCACTTCTTGCCGATAAGGACTAGTTACTCAATGGATGATTATGCCAAGTTGTATCTTGCGGAGATTGTGAAGTTGCATGGTGACCCCAATTTTTATCATCTCGGATTATGGTACTCCATTCTCATCTCATTTTTAGAAGTTATTTCAGAATGGTTTGGTAACTAAGGTGTGCCTTAGTACCGCTTTCCACTGCAGTCGAATGGACAAGTGAAGAGGACCATTCAGACATTGGAAGATATGATTTATGCTTACATGATTGACTATGGTGGTAGTTGATTTGACAATTTACTTTTGATTGAATTTGCTTATACTAATAGTTATCACTCTAGCATTGGTATTTCTCCTTTTGAGGCATTGTATGGAAGGAAATATCATTCTCCTATTGGGTGGTATGAAGTTAGTGAGGGCAAGTTGTTTGGCACGGATTTGGTTCACCAAGCCTTGGAAAAAGTAAAGTTGATTCGTGATTAGTTGAAATCTACTCAAAGTTGCCAAAAGGCCTATGCGGATGTGTGGAATAGAGAGTTGGAGTTCAATGTTGGCAATTGGGTATTAGTGAAGGTGTCTCCCATGAAGGGAGTAATGCAGTTTGATAAGAAGGGGAAACTTAGTCCCTGGTATGTTGGTCCATCTTTCATTATAAAGAGGGTTGGCAATGTTGTCTATGAGTTGGAGTTGACTCCTAGTTTTAGCTCCATTCATTCGGGTTTCTGTGTCTCTATGTTGAGAAAATGTGTGGCTGATCCATTATCAGTTGTTCCTTTGGAATGATTAGGTATCTCAGATTCTTTATCTTATGAGGTAGTTCTGGTGGAGATCTTGGATCGTCAATTACAAATGAAGGATGTATCTTTGTTAAAGGTTCTTTGGAGGAACCATGAGGTGGAGGAGGACATGAAGTCTAAGTATCCGTATTTTTCCCCATTTTGGAAACTCGTGCTTAAGGTATGTGTTGTTCTTAAAATCTTTGTCTTATGTCTTTGTTTTCTATCTTGGTTTAAAGTTAGTTTTATGTGTGATGATATGTTAACTTGTACTTGTGCCTACCCTTACCCATCATTCGAGGACGAATTATCCAAGTGGGGGAGAATTAAAACACCTTGGATTTGAACCTTTAGAAAATTTCTTAAGTTTGAGTTTCTGGACAACATACAGTTTGAGCATACTTGTTGTATGCTAATACGGTTTATTGCCCCCCTCTCGTATGTTAGGTAGTGTAGTTTGGTTATATTTTGTCAAAGGTACGATTAGTCACCTTACTAGGCATATGTTAGGGTATAAGGTGTATGTTGTTAAGTCGTATAATGCCCTAAGTTTGGTCTAGATAATTCTGACCAAGGTAAAGTTCTAAGGGTACTTCTTGTATAATGGGATATGACTTAGCCCTTTGTGGACATATGTCTGTCAGTATAGAGGTCCAAAATAAGGCTTAAGGTACGATATAAGGGTACCACTCATACCTTAGGGTACGGTTTGGGTAGGGTGGTCGTACCCTCCTGTGGCCAAGTTTATAGCTTTTAAGCCGAGGGTATTCAAGACATTTCCTACCCCAAAACCCCTATGTACCCACGTCCTATAACATGTTGTGGCCTTTTAAAACATATTATTGAAAGATTCAGTATTCCAAAAACACTCTTTAAACTTTCTCTTGAAGATTGGGCTTGGGTTTTTTTTAAGTGTTCATCTAGAAGATCAAGGGTCAAGTTTCATCCATAAATCTTCGTGAATAAGTTATGTGACACTTCCGTCATTTTTAGTTCTCAAACATCATGTGTTTTAAACATTGATTTTGATTCATTAATGGTGGTTTTGAAAATTATAGTAAAGGGTTTTCTTTGCATAATGTTGGGGTATTGTTTACTTTTGGTTTAAATTGTTTTCACGCATATTTTTTATGATGGTTTGCACATGTTGGTTCTTGGTGATTGTGGTTTAAAAAATGGGTCATGGGTTACCCTAAACTTAGTGGTTTTTACCTTGATTTTGGACTTGATAATAGCATGCCCTCAAAGTGTTTGTGAAATGCCTAAGTGAATAAACTAGCCACATGATGAATTGGGTTTGGCAGTAATGTTTGGTATCATAATGCTAATGAAGGATGAATTATTTTGTAAAGGTCTTGAGGACCATAAATTGGATTGAAATGCGTGTTGAACTAAGACAATGGCCAAATGGTTATGAATGGTTGGTAAATGGTTTTATGAAGGCCTTGTTGTCCATGTAATGATATGAATGTTAACCTTGGTGGTTTAGTTGATTAAAAGGGATGGAGTCCCTAAACATTGAATTGATTTATGTCTCTATTTGGCAATGGGTTCGAGTCCCTAAATGTTGAGTTGAATCGATGCCATTGTATACACAATGAGTTAGATTCCCAAAGTTGAATGATAATGGCTATGGCACTGTTGTACGCTTGCAAGTGGAGTTGGTATGACTATACCAATAGGATGCCATTGGTAAGTAATTGGCTTAATGGATGTGTATATGAAATAATGGTTTTAAATTGGGCTTTAAAGTAGGATGTGTAGCTGGACCATAAAAGTGGAGTCCAAAGGACTAACACTGGAAACCTCGCTAGCCAGTGCAAGTGTCTTATGACCTAGTGGTTCGAGTCCCCGAATGAATATATGAATGGAAGGTTAGACTCTCCCATGTGGAATGCATTGGTTCTATGTCGCCTTGATTATGATGAGAAGTTCGAGTCCCCCATATAGGCATATACGATTATGGATATTCTTTGGTTCATGCGGCTACACGTACTGGGGCCCTTCCATATAGGGGAGAGCTTGACCCATATAGCCTGGGGGTGCCTTGTTCTATTACAATTATGCTACACAACCCTGGTTAATTTTTTCAAAGTTCACACTAATCTTTTTTCCTACCCCGGCATGGCATGTATGTATATGTATGTGTTGTATTGGTTATATGTGTTGGTTGAATGCTTTTGAATTTTTGGCACTATTTTATCCTTGCCCTTGAGTTACATGCTAGCGCTCCAGCTACTAACCATCTTCAATGTTGTATCCCAACGTGATATAGGTGTTGGTCACAAACTTACACCTCATACTTTGTGATTAGACTCGAGAACAACTTGTGGTGACTTAAAGTGGTGAGTTTCCATACTTTGGAAGGCTCCATTTCTTGTTTTGAGTTTTCTTATGTGATTATTGGTTTAGATTTTGATAGTTATTTTGGCTATGGTTGGGGGCATGTCCTGACCAGATATTCGTGGATTGTTTTTAGAGCCTTTCTATGGACAAACTGTGGAATTAGGTGTTCTATATTATGTCATGGTTATGGACTCGGATAGTATCTTAGTTATGTTATGGTTGTTGGTCTGTTGGATTGTATAGCTGGGGTGATCTTCGGTCCTTGTTGGACTTGAGGTGCCCATTACGACAAGGCCCTGGTTTGGGTCGTGTCACATGGGGTTACTTACACTACTTACCAGTTGATAGATTCATCGAGGGATTGGTGGAAAACATGTTTTAGTTGTTGACCTCTTGGTTCGCTAGAGATGACCTGGGATTAGTTTGTTGAGGCCTTTTTGGATAGGTTTTTTCCATATAGTTTGAGGGAACAAGTGAGAGATGAGTTTGATCACTTGGAGAAAGGATCTAAAACTGTTATTGAGTATGTGGTACATTTTCATTCCTTGTCTAGATATTCTTATGCCAGCATTGCCACTAAGTCTGATAAGATTTAAAAGTTCATGAAGGGGTTGGATGTTTCTTCAACTAGTTATGACTCAGGGTGTAGTGTATGGAGCATCATTTCACAGTACTGTGGATGATGCTAAGATAACTGAGTCTATTCTTTGAGCATTTTAGGGAGACGCCAAAAGGGTGCACCATCAAAGCGAGTTCAAGGGAAACTGATGAGTGGTGAATTTACCAATCATATACATCCAAATCTATGCACACTACTATGATTTAAAGGCATTAATGAGACAAATTTATCTTTTGATTGCTCCAATTCCCATGTTTTGTAGGTACACAGGTGATGGGAAGAAAATAAGTAAAACAAGCTCAAAAGTGGTTAAAAGGGAAAGTTAGTGCAAAAGCTAAAGAACTTGAGAAGTAACGGACCCTCAGTTACCTTAATTACGGTCTGAGGGTCGCAATCATAAAAAGTCAAGATTAGTCAAGACGACGATCGCGATTGGTTCTCCATGATCGTGACAGTCGCAATCACAGTCAAGCTCTAGTGATCGCTTTGAGGCAAAATCAGACCATGGGCAGAATTTTAATTTCTCACAGCTGGTCCCAAATTCTTCAGAGGGCATAAATCATCTCACTTTAAATCATATTTCAACTTCTTTGTGAAGAATGGAGAGAGAACTTGCAATTGGTATGACAGAACAATTGTATTAAATCTTTTAAGAAAGATACTTTTGGTTTCAATTGAAGCTTGGAATTGTGGGATTACTCTTGCTTTTTTTCCAATTGAAGAAATGAATGTCAAATTAGGTAATTTTCTTCTTCCTATTTTCATGAGTAGCTAAATATCCAACTTGGGATTATGTTTGAATAGGGTGCAATTATGTGTGGGTTTTGATTTGAATAGGGTGCAATTATGTGTGGGTTTTGATTATTAGTGTAAAATCATGGTTAATGATGATTGGGTTTTGCTAACACTTGCTTGATTGAGTGGGAATTTTTGGGTGAAAACCCCAAATTCCCAAATATTTCACATCATCCTTCAAAGAGGTATGTGGTGACAAGGGACTAGTGATCAATAATTAGGCATTTAGCTTCTTCCCTTACATTATCTTAGAAATAGGGAATGGATTGCGAATTTGCTATGTCTTGGGCATCTTCTTGGAAATAGGGATGCCTAATTGAGATTTTGGGTGGATTTGTTTGGCACACCCATGAGGAATCCAAAAGAATCCATGGGTAATATTTTTGGTGCTTAGTTGAAGAACTAGCATTAAAACCTCTAACCTAGCCTACCCATATAGCCATTAACTAGGTTTCACATTGGATTATCATGAACTCATGAATTATTTGCTCCGAGGAAGACATAATCCCAAGACCATTCTCATATTGGAAAATTTTCCACTCTTGTTGCTTTTAATTGGTAGTTTGATTAGATTTACTAAAACAACCTTCCAATCAACCCCCCCTACCAATTTTATTTTTTGTATTTCATTTTTATTACACTACGGGTATATACTTAGATGATTTCAACACCCATAGGATTTGAATACTAGATTCACTCCTTAAGGATTCAACCATAATTCACATTGGGTTAATATACTTGACAACAATCGCCTTGCCCATAAATCATGGAGTGACTTTTGCGTTATTAAAATAGTGTCGTTGCCAGGTACTGAAACTTAGTTTTCGCTTATGTGGTGTTGATAGTAGCTTTGGGTTTACCCATAGTGTTAACTATTTATTTTGGCTATTATTTTATATTTTTTATTAGGTGATCATTATTTCTTCTGAATAACCATGAGTCAAGAGGGAGTCATCAATAACCCATCATATGAACATGTTGAAACTATGGATTATCTTGGCACCGAAGAGTATGCTAGTGTCATCTGTATTCTCCCTATCTAGGGAAACAGAGTGTTTTACATCACAAGCATGATACTCTAATTGCTTCATAAGAAGGGTTTGTTTAGGGGTCAAGCTCATGAAGACTCGAACTTGCACTTGAAAAAATTTGTAGAAGTATGTGCTCCTTTTGACATTTCTCATATATCACAAGAGTCCATACGATTGTGCCTCTTCCCATTCTCTCTAACGTGTGAGCCAGTGTTGTGGATATGATCTCTACCCGTTGGGTCCATCACCCTATAGGTCAAGCTTATAGAGGATATTTTGGATCAATACTTCCCACCTTCAAAGATGTTACAATTACGGGACAAAATCATAAATTTCAGCTAATTCCATGGGGAGCCTCGGTATGAAGTGTGGGGGAGATTTAAGGAGAAGCTTTTGAAATGCCCTAACTATGAGATGACGAAGAAGATGCTTCTCCAAATCTTCTATAGGGCATTGGACCAAATCAATAAAGACATATTGGACAATGCATCCAATGGATCCCTTATTAAATCGTCGTATGAACTTGCATCTAGTTTGTTAGACCAAGTGGCTAGTTTAGCTAGGGATTGGACCTTGATCTTAAAAACTGTGAGAATCCACCCACAAAGCTTTCCATTCTTGAGCCTCCAAAAATTTAATTGAAGACATTGCCACCTCACCTCAAATATATATTATTGAGGGATGGAGACACTTTGCCTATCATTATTGAAAGTGATCTCAAACCCTGCCAAGTGGATGCTTTGAAGATGGTAGTGAAAAAGCTCATTCGCGCCATCAGATGGACAGTTGCAGATATCATAGTCATATCCCCCGGCACTATTGCCCACAAGATCAAACTAGAACAAAATCGTGTACCTAGTTTGGAACATCAAATGAGGTTAAACCAACCCATTCAATAAGTGGTGAAGAAAGAAATTATAAAATGTCTTGACGTGGGCGTCATCTATCCAATCTCCAATAGCATATGTGTAAGCCCGGTGCAATGTGTTCCAAAGAAAGGTAGAATTACAATAGTTGTGAATGGAAAGAATTTCCTTGTTCCCATCCGACCAGTCACAAGGTGGGGGGTGCCTGGATAGTTCTAAGTTTAATTCTTGGACCAAAAAGGACTATTTCCCCATGCCCTTTACAAACAAATCCTATATAGGTTGGCCAGGTAGGGCTGGTACTTATTTTTGGATGGTTATTCGAGGTAGAATCAAGTTTGTATTACCCCAAAAGACTAAGAGAAGACAACATTCACCTACCTCTATGGCACATTCGCATTTTAGCGGATGCCTTTTGGTTTGTGCAACACACCGGTAGTATTCAAACGGTGTATGTTATCAATCTTTACGGATATTGTTTAGGAGTTGATGGAAGTCTTCATGGATGATTTCTCGGTGGTGGTCAACTCATTCGAATCATGCATTGAGCATATAAGCAAGGTACTTGAGAGATATGTACAAAGCAACCTTGTCCTTAATCAGGAGAAATGTTATTTCATGGGTAAGGATGGTATTGGTTTGGGCCACAAGATCCCAGTAAAGGATATGCAAGATGATCAATCCATGGTCGAGGTAAATTCCAAGATACCTTGCCCCACTTCCATAAAGGGTGTTTGGAGTTTCCTTGGGCATGCCAAGTTCTAACGGTGATTTATTAAGGATTTCTCCAAAATAGATCATCCAATGTGCAAACTCCTTGAAAAGGAGGAAAAAATTAATTTTGATGATGTATGCTTGAAGTCCTTTAATTGTTTCAAGGAGTTGCTTGTATTGGCTTCCATTATTGTGGCTCTGGATTGGTCGTCTCTGTTTAAAGTGATGTGTGATGCAAGCAAAATTGCATGCATTAGGAGTATTTTTGGGTCAATGCAAGGAATAGCTATTTCATCCTATCTATTATGCGAGCAAGACCTTTAATGAAACTCAACATAACTACGCCGTTACTGAGCAAGAATTTTTTGCGGTGGTATATGCTTTTGAGAAATTTTGCTCTTATTTGTTAGGCACGAAATCGGTGGTGCACATGGATCATTCCACCTTTAAATACCTTACGGAGAAGAAAAAAGCTAAGCCACGCCTAATTAGATGAATCTTGTTTTTTCAAGAATTTGATTTCGAGGTAAAGGATCGAAAGGGTTGAGAAAACCAAGTGGCCGACCATCTTTTGAGTCTTGAGAGTAATCATGAAAAAAATGTAGAAATTGAGATTGACGATTGTTTTCTCGATGAGTTAGTCATGTCAATCTCGGGGAAAGTTTCACTGTGGTATGCAGACAATGCTAATTATGTGGCGAGTGATGTACTCCCTGAGGGGCTTAGTATCATCAAATAAAATGGTTCTTGTTTGATGTAAAAAAAATTGGGATGAACCCTTCCTATTTTGGGAGAGTGTGGATGGTGTGATTAGGCGTTGTGTTATCGAAGTCAAAATAAAGGATATCCTTGAAGTATGTCACTCCTCACCTTTTGGTAGTCATCATGAGGGGTCCGAACCACCTCCAAAATTCTACATTGTGGCTATTATTAGACCACCATTCTTAGGGATGCCATTGAATGGGTAAAAGAATGTCATAAATAATAAATGCAAGGTGGCATCTAGAGAAGAGATGAAATGTCCCTTAAATCAAATATTGAAGTTGAACTCTTTGACATATGGGGGATTGATTTTATGGGCCCTTTTTTGAGCTCCTTTGGTAAAAAATATATGTTGGTGGTGGTTAATTATGTTTCTAAATGGGTAGAAGCTTTGTCACTTCCAAACAATGAGAGCAAAAGTATCACTTTTTTCTTAAAGAAATACATTTTTACACAGTTCAAAATGCCATTTTCTATCTTTAGTGACAGAGGCTCACACTATTGCAATCGGGTATTTGGGGCCCTTCTTGACAAATATGGGGTGAATCACAAAGTTGCTAACCTATATCACCCCTAAAAAAGTGGCCAAGTCAAAGTTTCTAATCAAGAAATCAAAGCTATACTCGAAAAGACCATAAATGTATTCCAAACTAATTGGGCAAAGCATCTTGATGAGGAACTTTGGGCATATAGGACGGCCTACAAAACCCCAATTCATATGTCTCTCTACCAATTGGTGTTCGGGAAGGCATATCACTTACCCGTCGAGCTTGAGCATAAGGCCTTGTGGGAATTGAATAGGTTAAACCTGAATTGGGAAGAAGCTTCTGAGTCAAGGGTCACTAAACTTCATGAGTTGGAGGATTTCCCTCTCAAATCCTATGAAATTTATGCATTGTATAAGGAGAAAAATAAAGAAATATCATGATTCTAAAATACTAAGGCAAGAATTTCATGTAGGCGATAGTGTACTCTTTTACAACTTTCATTTGGAGCTTTTTGCGGGAAAGCATTGATCTAAGTGTTCGGGCCTCTTTGTGATTTATAATGTTTACCCTAGTGGTTCCATCAAATAATAATAGTATGAGAAAAAAAGGTTTGTAGTAAATGTCCAAACGGTGAAACACTATAATATGGAAGGCCCCGGGGCAGCCAAGGTGGAGTTGATACATTTTAATAATCCTAAATATTGATAAAGGAGAGTCGTGTCGCGATGGTAAATTTGGCGCTTGATGGGAGGCAACCCATCCTTTACACCTTTATTGAATTTTTAATGCTTTATAGGTGTTTTGACAAAAGTTGGAAGTCCCAAAAGAAGGGGGGAAACACAATTGGAAAGTTTGCAGCTGTGAAGAAAAATAAAGAAAAAACAAGGGAAAATCGGCCTCTATTACTGAGATCGCGACAATCAAGAAAAAAAATTGGTGTTGATTGCTTAAGGGAGTTTCTTTTAACCCTTGTATTTCTTTTACATGCTACAGTGAGGGTACTTCAACTCTTTAAGTTGGGGGTGGGGTTATATTTGTGTTCAGGCATCATAATCTAAAAGCCTCACCCATTGCATAGAGATTGTTGTGTTTCACTAGATTTATGAACCTTTCCCGATGATGGATTTACTGATGACATTCTTAAGGGAAAATCGTCATTATTAAGTTTTGAGCCATGTATGCAGGGGAATTCTAAATACCCGTATCATTGGAGTTTTGAGATCACCCTTATACAGACGGTAAAGTCTGAGTAGCCATATGGTTTTCCCGTATAAGAGCCAAAATATGAGATGACGACTTGGTTTTGTGCCATCAATAGCAAATTTTGCATGGTCTAAGAGCAAAGCAAATACCCTCTCCATTCAAAATTTTTTGAAAACCTAGGGTATGAATGTGAACAATTTTGTAACAATACTTTACCTCTTTTTATGACTCCAAAGTCTTTAGTTTGTAGTGTATGGTAAATACTTCGTTTTGTCTTTAGTAGGAAATGCAATTGAGACTCCTTGAAAAGTTTGCAAGCCATGTGCGGTGAGCGTAATTGTGTATCTCTCATGCATACTTGTATCATCTAGAACTTGGCCCATTAGTCTCTCAAGGCTAATTGTGATTATGCTTGGTTGGTGAGACATTCTTAGGCCTTTCTTTTTAACATAGGAACCCACTTTAGCCTAAATAGCCTACCCATACATAGAATAATATCCTTAGTTACCCATTTTGAACCTTTAAACCTTTATTTCGAAACCACATTACAAGCCTTGAATATCCCTATTTTGAACCCTGGCAACCACATTACAAGCCTTGAATATCTCTTTTTTAAACCCTATCCTCGTTGAACTTAGAAAATGAAACTTGGGGCCAAATGCCTATGTTAGGGATAGTAAGTTTTGGATAAAATGACCTTGGGCCATGATACTGTAAGTGGATGCCTAAAAAATCTAAGAAAGGGAGAAAGTGATAAAGTAAAAAACAAAGGATTTATCAAAAGAAGGAATAGAATGGTCTGCAAAAGAAATAGTCAAAAAGAGAATATTTTCAAAGAATTGGGTAAATCAAGGTAGAAAAAGTATGCATCTGTGAATTTTGGAAACAAGTGAAGTTGTCCATGGTCAAAACTTTGGTTGAATAGTGTGATGTAGATGTTCAAGGAGGGTGTGGTCACTCTGCACCCAAATGATATCACACCATTTCTGAACCTACTTTACAATCTTTAAAAAATCCTTTGAGATCTCTAACCAAGTGTATTCATTGTAGTGGCAAATGAAAATAAGGGCAAGCATATGGTATGATACTTGTTAGCTTTGAGAGAGTCTTTGTGAGAGTGAGTGTTATGAACTTAAATCCATTGTTACATAATAGATAATTTGGTATGTGGGATTTCCTTCTTGTGAGAAGGCATGTAGACAAATTGAGGTGGGTGAAATTGTCATCTTCCAAAAATGAGGCAAAGGAGTATAATTGAGTTGCTAGCTATAGAGAGTCACCTTTAAAGAGTTAGTGATTGTTGCATTATTGTTCTTTAAAGTCTTTTCCATCCTTGAAATTGTGTTTCATGTTGAGGGGAGTCATGAGAATAGCTTTGCCCCATGCTTGAGAGATAATTGTTGGTATTAATCAATGTCAAAGTCATTTTGATCATTTGGTCATTTAAAATCATCTTAAAATTGCATTGTCTCATTGAGTAAGAAGTAGTGTTGTTTGAGGGGAAGCAAAGGTTTAAGTTTGGGGTGTTGATGAGTGGTGAATTTACCTCTTATATACATCCAAATCAATGCACACTACTAAGATTTAAAGGTATTAATAAGATAAATTTAATATTTGATTACACCAATTCCCATGCGTTGCAGGTATACAGGTGATGGGAAGAAAAAAGTGAAACAAGATGAAAAGAGGTTAAAAAGAGAAGAGTTAGTGCAAATGTTGAAAGAACCTGAGCAGGAATGGACCTTTGGTTACTGCGATTGCGGTCTGAGGGTCTCGATTGGGACAAGTCAAGATTAGTCAAGATGGAGACACTATTACTTCTCCACAATCACAATATCCACGATCGTAGTCAAGCTTAGGCGATTATGATGAGGTGGAATTCAGATTAAGGGTAGAGTTTTAATTTCCCACAGTTGGTCCCAAATTCTTCAAAGGACGTAACCCCTTTCACTTTGAGTCATCTTTCAACTTCTTTGTAAAGAACAATTGAATCTTGGAATTGTGGGCTTACTCTTGCCTTATTTCCAATTGAAGAAATGAATGTTAACTTGGGTAATTTTCTTTTTCCTCTTTTCATGAGTAGCTAAATATCCAACTTAGTACTATGATTTAATAGGGTGCAATTATGTATGGGTTTTGATTATTAGTGTAGAATCTTGGTTAATGATGATTGGGTTTTGATAACACTTGATTGATTGAGTGGACTTTGTGGGTGAAAACCCCAAATTCCCAAAAAATTCACATCATCCTTGAAAGAGGGATGTGAGTAACAAGGGATTAGTTAACAATTATTAGGCATTTAGCTTATTCCATTACATTATCTTTGAAATAGGGAATGGATGGTGAATTTTCTATCTCTTGGGCATCTTCCTAGAAATATGGATGCGCAATTGAGGTTTTGGGTGGATTTATTTGCCACACCCATGAGATGTGATGTTCAGACATTTGACAGAACATTTTCCACCTTTTACAAGGGATAATTGTATATTTTGATGCAACTATTGAAGTATTTGATGTTGGGTTTTACATGTTTTCAGGAAAAGAACTCATAAGAAGGAATAACTTGGAAAAGTAGGAAATGATTTCATGTGATGAACTAACTGACGGGCCTTTAAACTTATGATGGGCCATTGCTTTGTCCGTCAGGCTTAAGAGAAAATAAAGTCATCTAGAACCTCAGTGATGGATCGTCAGGATAGTGATGGTCCGTCACTATGTCCATCAGCCTTAAACAGAAATCATGGAAATCAGAGTTCCAGCGAAGGACTTGGTGATGGGCCATCCGGCTTGCGACGGACCGTCACTGCATCCATCAATCTTAAACGGACAACATGGAAATCAGAGTCCCATTGACAGACGTGGTGATGGGTTGTTAGGCTTGTGACAGACCAACACTTTGGCCGTCAGCTGATGACGCAACTACTTTTATTTGAATTCAAAATTCCTACTTTCTGGGAGCCTATAAATACCCAGCTTAGGGTTAGATTAGGTATCTTTTGTCTATTGGAAACAAAATTGAAATATAGAATTCTCTGAGAAACAAGTTTAGACTTTAGGGATTTCATTTTATTCATCATCAATTGAAGATTTGGAACAATCTTTTGTATCTTTGTAAGTTTTTTTGAATTATTTATGAAACATACAATGGAATTCCTTTCTTTAACTATGTGTGGCTAAATCTCCCATATCTAGGGTTATGGGAGCCTTGGCGTGATTCATTGTTAGGGTTGTGGGAATGATCAAATTCAATTACATAACCTTCTCTTCAACTTATTGATTTGTCTTGGTTGCAAAAACGAAGGATGTTCCCATAGATGCCACTTGTTTGAGTAGAAAATTTGGTGTTGGGAAAAGAGAAGATTTACAAGAAAATCAGATTAATTAACCTTTGGTTTTATGGATTGATGCCTTAACAGGATCAACTTCTTCAGGATTTAATTGGTAAAACAAATTCACTCTTTAAGTTTGAAAGAATTAAAGTGTAACCATCTTTTAAGGTTGAGAAACAATTAGATGGTCTTTACTGTGTAATTAGCCTTTCAATCGGATTAGTTAAGTAGGGATTTGAGATGAACCGCAACCCTTATTATTAAAGTACCTTGGTGACCATAATCCTGGTTTATTGATTCTTATTGATTTTTACTGTGCAAATACATCACTAGCTAGTACAATGAGTACACTGAACAATCTTTGTTAACAATATAAACCTTTTTTTATTTCTGGAAACTTTTGATTAATAGTCTATTAATAATCATACGACTTAGTTAACACCGTATTCCCTGTGGGATTCGACCCCAACCTATTTGGGCTATATATTTGACAACGACTGCTTACACTCTTTTTGGAGATTTGTAATTTTGGTGTATCAAATTTTGGTGCCATTGTCGGAGAATACAATTGTTAATTAAGTATATGAGCATTAATTAACTTTTCTTCAAGTTTCCTAATTTTACTTTACTTGTTGTTTTTTAATATTACAGGATCTTTGTTGTGTATACCATAAACCTGAAGATTAGGAAGTCCATTATTACCTTTTATCCCAGAATCACAATAAATTAGGAGTATGGCTGAGCAACAAGAAGTTAAAATATTAGCCGTTTTGGCTAATACACAAGTCAATCAACAAAATGTAGATAACCCTAATTATGTGGCTAATGTAGAGGATGATGACCTAGGAGATGATAACTTGATTGATCTTGTGAAAAGGAGACATACAGAGAATATGGTTGTACCAGCAAATCAAAATCGTCCAGTAGAGGGAGAACAAATCATCAACCTGTTATGCAATTTGATTTGGATGATGATGATGAAGCTGATTTGGAAGGAGTTGGTGCTACAGGAGCGATTATTCTACTACCATTAACACTAAGAGTGATAATTTTAAAATCACAAGCATAATGATCTAATTGATAAATCTCTAAGGTCTATTTAGTGGACTGCCAGGGGATGATCCTAATATGCACTTGGTGAACTTTATCAACATCTTCAAGTTCTTTGATAACCCTGGAATGGAGCAGAATACAATCCATCTAAGGTTGTTCCTGTTGTCTCTGTCTGGGGAGGCAACCCTATGGTTGAATGGGCTAGAACCCAATTCTATAACGAGCTGGAGGAAACTGAAAGGAGCTTTACTAGAAAGGTTTTTTCTGTCTTCCAAAATGTTACAGCTGAGGGATGAGATTACTAACTTCAAGAATCAACCAATTGAAGCCCTTTATAAGGCATAGGTGAGGTTCAAAAAGAAGTTGACACAGTTTCCTAATCATAAGCTGACTGAATAGCACTTGATGGAAACATTCTATAGAGTTTTGAACTCAATTACAAAGCCAGCGTGGATAATATAGCGGGAGAAGCTTTTATGGATCTTACTTTTGCTGAATCTTTGAAAATTCTAGAGAAGATAACTAAAACAAGTAGAGCTTGGCATACCAGGGATTTTAAGGTAGTAAGCAATACATATTCTAGTGGGATGTTGGCAGAACTGCATAGGAGAGAACAGGAGCATGATCAGGATATGGATCACATGAAAAACCAGGTGGATTTTATCACAAAACATTTTTTGGGGTAACATAGTAAGGGAGCTAAATCAGATTCTAAGGAACAGGCAAACTACTTGAATAATCAGGGGGTTTTTGAGGCAATGACCAAGTAAATCAAGGTTAGAATTATTACGACAAGGCTGGTTATAGGTATCATGAAGAAGGTTGCTGAAAGAACAAGACTATAAGAGTGGGTATTATATACCACCTGGGAGTCGTGATAATGCCTTAAACAATTCTGGTAAGATGTCAATAGAGGATATGACAGTTAAGTTGTTGAAAGGTGTAGAGTCATCCAATATTGGAGTAAGGGAGATGAAGAAAGATTTGCCATTCATGATTCAATTAGTTGACTCACACTCTATATCCATTAAGAATTTGGAGCAACAGATGAACCAATTATCAGCAGCATTCAATCAAAGAAAGAGCGGGACATTACCAAGTGATACAGTGCAAAACTTGAGGAATGATAGTTCGTGTATAGATATTACCACTAAAAGTGGTAAAATATTACCTGGTTCTTGCTTGAGTACATCTGTTCCTGGTGATACAGTGGAGTTAGAAGAGAAAGTAGATAATGAACATATAGTGGAGTCTGAAAAGTTGAAAAATATGGAAGATTCATCTAAATAGAAGCAAGTTAATGTTGTTAAAAAAGAAAAATGGAAAGAGGTAGAGGCCACTGTGAAAAAAATACCAAATATGTCTCCTCCATTCCCACATAGATTTTAGAAAAAGGCAGATGAAACTAAAATCAGCAAATTTATGGTTATGTTGAAGCAGTTGACAGTTAATGTACCCTTAGTTGAGACACTAAAGCAAATGTTGGGTTATGCCAAGTTCATGAAAGACCTTGTGACAAATAAAAAGACAGTAAGCTATGAACTAATGGATAATATTCATCATTGTAGCACTATTTCTACAAAAACACTAGTGCAAAAGAAAGCTTACCCAGGAGTATTTACTATTTTGTGTACTATCGGATCATTTAACTTTGCGAAAGCCCTTTCCGATCTTAGAGAACACATTAACCTCATGTTGTTGGCAATTTTTAAATAGTTGGGTTTAGGAGATCCTATGCCTACTAATATATGACTTCTAATGGCTGACAGGTAAGTGAAAAGACCGGTGGGAATTCTTTATGATGTTCTTGATAAGGTTGCTAGCTTTATATTCCCAGCAAACTTTGTGATTATGGATTGTGATCTGGATTTTGAAGTACCCATAATCTTTGGAAGACCGTTATTAGCGATCGGGAGAGTACTAATCTATTTGGAGTTCAATGAGCTAAAATTCAGGCTGAATGACAAAGAGGTTAGCTTTGATATGTGTCAATCTATGAAGAAACAGAAGGAGATGAGTGTTGTTTCAGTTATTGATGTATTCTATGAATATGATCAAGAGGTATCAATTGAAGAAAGATTTATGGTGGAGACTTTAGGTGCATTGTTGATAAACTTCGACATCGAAGTAATTGATGAGTATGATGAGACTGTATGTGCATTGACCGGAATGGGGTCGTACTCGTATGCTACCAAGAAGATGGATTTGGACATAAAAAATCATCCAACACCACCTGATAAGCCTTTGATTAAAGAACCACTGGTGTTGGAACTAAAGGAGCTGCCATGCAATTTATTGTATGTGTTTCTAGGTGATAGAAACACTTTAATAGTTATTATTGTAGCGGAGTTGGTGGAGTATCAGGTTAAGTCTCTTACTTCTGTACTGAGGTTCTATAAGTGAGCTATTGGGTGGACTATTTCTGACATCATAGGCAATCCACCTGTTGGAAGAAGAATGCACTCCTATAATTAAACATAAGCACAGGTTGAACCTACCAATGCAAGAAATAGTAAAGATGGAGATAATAAAGTAGATTGAAGATGAGATGGTATACCCAATCTCTAACAGTAAATGGGTGAGCCCTATGCAGTGCGTGCCTAAGAAAAGAGGTTTGACAGTTCTAGCAAATGAGAGGAATGAGCTAATTCCACTCAGCCCGGTGATTGGTTGGCAAGTCTATATGAATTACGGGAAGCTAAATTCCTGGACTTAAAAGATCATTTCCAATTCCCTTCATAGGCCAAATGCTTAATTGGTTGGCGGGAAGAGGTTGGTTCTGTTTTCTCAATGATTACTCAGGATATAATCAAATATCGATTTTTCCTGAGGATCAAAAGAAAACTACTTTCACATTCCTTTATGGAACTTTTGCATTAAAATAAATGTCATGCGGATTGTGTAATGCACTTGCTACATTCCAAAGGTGTATGATGTCGATATTTTCAGATATGGTAGAGGATACTTTGGAAGTATTCATGGACGACTTTTCTGTGGTAGGTGATTCCTTCGATTTGTGTTTGGCGAATTTGGGGAAGGCTTTTCAGTGATGTGAAGAATTCAACCTAGTCCTAAATTGGGAGAAGTGCCACTTCATGGTGAAGGAAGGCATAGTGTTAGGACATAAAATCTAAGCAAAAGGGATTGAGGTGGATAGAGCTAAAATAGAAGTTATTGAAAATCTAACTCCTCCTATCTCAGTTAAAGGAGTTCGTATTTTTCTTGGCCATGTTGGGTTCTACCGAAGGTTCATCAAAGATTTTCCAAGATTGCAAACCCACTTTGCAAGTTGTTGTAAAAGGAGAGTAAATTTGAGTTTGATAATAACTGTATAAAGACATTTCAATGCCTTAAAGAGAAGTTGGTTATTTCACCTATCGTTATTATTATGGATTGGTCTAAGGTATTTGAAATAATGTGTGATGTAAGTAAAGTAGATCTTGGGGATGTTTTGTGGTACAAGAAGGAGAAGTTGTTTCATCCCATCTATTACGCTAGTAAGGTGTGAAATATGTCACAGAAAGATTACACTGTCATAGAACAAGAACTCTTATCTGTGTTGTACACATTTGAGAAGTTTCAGGCTTATCTGTTGGGGACCAAAGTAGTGGTCCACACTGACCATGCAGCACTAAGGTACTGAATGGGAAAGAAAAATACCAAACCGAGACTTATCAAATAGGTATTGTTGTTGCAGGAGTTTGACTTAGAAGTCAAAGACTGGAAAGGTTGTGAAAATCAGGTAGCAGACTATTTGTACAGGTTAGAGAATGACCAGTCTACTCTGGAGAAGCTAGAGATTGTTGATTCTTTTCCAGATGAGCATATTCTAGTTGTTTCTCTTGATTTGATACCTTGGTATGCTGATTTTGCTAATTTTGTTGTTAGCGACATCATTCTAGATAACCTGTCATTCCATCAGAAGAAGTTTCTCCATGATGCTACGATGTATTTTTGGGATGAGCCCTACTTGTTCATACATTGTGTAGACAATATCATTAGAAAGTGTATACCAGAGGTTGACATCCATAGTATTTTTTAGGCTTGCCATGATTCCTCAGTTGGGGGACACCATGCAGGTGACCGTACTGCTAGGAAGATTTTGCAAAATGGTTATTATTGTCCATCACTACATAAGGATGTTTATGACTTTGTTAAGAAATGTGATTAATGTCAAAGGCAAGGTTCAATCTCCAAGCATCACGAGATACTAATGACGAAGATGTTAGAGGTGGAATTATTCGACGTGTAGGGCATAGACTTCATGGGTCTATTTGTAAGTTCTTATGGCCAAAAATACATCTTGGTTGTTGTGGAGTACATGTCCAAGTGGGTCGAAGATGTTGCCTTAGTAGATAATGAAGGATAAAGGGTGGTGGCATTCTTGAAGAAGAACATTTTCTCATGATTGGGAGTCCCACGAACGATCATAAGTGATAAAGGATCACACTTCTATAACAAGTTTTTTCAGGCTTCCCTATTAAAGTACGATGTGAAACAACACAAAGTGGCCATTCCATATCACCCACAAACTAGTGGGAAAGTTGAGGTTTCAAACAAAGAAATCAATGCGATATTGCCAAGACTGTGAACGCAAATAGAAGTGACTGGACACGGAAGCTTGATGATGATCTTTAGGCATACTAAACGGCTTTCAAAACACCCGTAGGAATGTCACTGTATCATCTTGTTTTTGGAAAAGTATGTCATCTACCAATTGAGCTTGAACACAAAGCTTTGTGGGCACTCAAAAGGTTGAACCTGGATTGGAAGGCGACAGCGAACTTGAGATTAGAGCATCTAAATAAGATGGATGAGTTTTGTCTCGATGCATATGAAAGAGGTTATTTATACAAGAAAAGAATGAAAAAATACCACGACTAAAGAATCAAGTAGAGGGACTTTTAGGTTGGTGATTGGGTGTTTCTCTTCAACTCGAGAATCAAGATTTTCCCTGGTAAGCTGAAATTGAAATGGTCTAGGCCTTTCAAAATTACTCAAGTCTACTCATCTGGAGTAGTTGAGATGGAGAATAATGATGGAAGTGTTTTAAAAGTGAATGTACAATGATTCAAGCAGTACATCGGTCCGATGGATTTGGTAAAATGGTTAAGTACAGTTTTTCTTGATGAAGTTTGAGTGATCAAGAAAATTGAGTCGTGACACAACACTAAATTCAGTGATAGTGGGAGGTAACCCACAAAGTGTTGTATTAGAACTTAGTTATGATTATTTGCTTTTCTTGTACAATTAATTGGGTTGTTAAGTGTGTAGAAATTGTGTTTCAGGGAGAAGGAGTAAACAAGTTGACAAGTTGTGGCGGAAAGACTAACGGACCGTCAGTCACTCGATGGGCCATCATAAAAGTTATCAAAGCCAAGGAAAAGTAGCAGTCATTTTGGATAAGGGGTGATGGGAAGCTTGAAGGAACATCAACCTAGTGATGGACTGTCACTTGGACCATCACAAAGTGTTCAAAAGTTAAGTATCCTGGATAAGGTTTGACGGCAAGTGCGACGGACTGTCACTTGGACCGTCAAAGTAAGTCAGTTGGCACATAGTTCTGGTAAGTTGTGACGGCTTGGCTAACGGATCGTTTGTCACCTGATGGACCGTAACTTAGACTGTCACATAAACTTTGGACATAAAAATAATGGGTCAGTTCAAGTTGAGCCTAAATGGGTATTTGAACCGATGCAAAGTTGTTTTAAATGGATAAAGTGAATCAGTTACATGCACGATATTGTGTTTTTAACTCCTAAAACATTTAAAACTCCTGCACATTCATTCTCTTGAAATCAAATTCATCTTCTCTGAAAACTCTTCAATTTCTTTTCTCCCCTATTTAATATGCCATCCATCACTTCTATTTTTATCAATGTAAAACTTTAAACTTTTACTCTTTAAAGCATTAAGTTTTAGTTGTTCAAATATTATGAGGTTTTAAGAAGTGGGAAGAGAAACATTAAGAAAATATTATGATTCTAACTTCTTCATTTTGTTCAAAAGGTTGAGCATGCTAATATATAAGTACAAGTTCCATCTGAAGAGTATTTTTTAATATAACTGTGAATCAAACACTGGTATGATTTAGTTGGGGTGAAATCTGAGAAACCCATGTTGTATTATGCCTAAAAATATTTGAAAAAGAGGTCTTGCGGGGTGAAATTTATTAATGTAAAGTTTAAGTCTACTAGGTGTTCGAAAAAATGCCTCAAAGGGAATGAGAAACTGCAAACACAAGTGCTGACGGCTAAAGTGATGGACCTTCACTAGATTCGTCGCCAAAAGAAGTTTTGGAATAAGTTCTGTTAAGCAGCGACGGACAAGGCGATAGATCGTTAGTCACCTGAAGGACCATCATCCTGACCTTTAATGACTCACTATTTCTCTTCTAAGATGCAACGGGCAAGGCGACGGACCATTAGTTACCTAACGAACCATCATCCTGACCGTCACTTTAAAATGGTAAATCTTCCTTCTTTGTTATTACAACTTGTTACATCTTTTAATTAGTAGTTTGATTTTTTGTTCCATCATCAGGATATGACTCAAAAACTACCATCAAGGAGAGATGGTGGGCGATCTCATAAAACCCGAGACACCACCAGTTCTAGAGGTAAAGATGAGCAGGAAAGAGATGATGAAGCACCAGCATTTAACACTTGCCAAAGTGAGAAAAAGAAGCAAGCACTCTCCCAGTCTAATTGATGAGAGTAAAAGTTAAAGCAGTAGTAGCATAAGTTCTAGCCCTGAGGAAGAAGGGGTTAACACCTCAAACCCTGACCCAATTAGGGTGTCAGAACCTAAAAAGGAGATATAATCCAAAGAAAGAACCCAGAAGTGTGTGAATCAACCAGATAAAAGGTTGAGGGTGTAAATAAACACTGTTGAGAAGGGCTCCATCCTATGCAAAATAGACCCATGAAGAGGCCCATTATAGTAGAGTATTAGATAGTTACTTTTGATCTTCACGAGCACCCAAATTTTGAAAGGAGGTTTAATGAATATGAGTTAGCATGCTTGAGCAAGCCTCCAGGGTCATATTATCCGAACTTGGTGCAGGAATTCTTTTCTAATTACTTGGACCTATTGGAGAAGAACTGAACCAAAAGGCTCTAGAATTATAGATGTAAGGAAAAGAACACAAGTTTCTTTGAGAGGGGTGACAGTTGATATTTCTGACCGCATAATCAACTAGATGTTATTTGGTACAAACTATCTAGAAATGGCCATCACACCATAATATGAGCATCATATGACTACAGTATCTAGCTAAAGGTCTTAGTTGGATCGGGTTCTCACAAATGATGGTAACCCATCATGGTTTCAGGGTAAGGATCAGATTGGAAAGTTATACCTAAGTTTTAGGGAAAAGTTTTTACGGGCCACAGTTAGATTGAGGTTGATGTCTATGGGAGAAGATGGTAACCTAGATAATCAAAGAGCATTGTTGTTGGCAAGTATGATTGAGGGGTTGAAGATCGACTTTGGACACATAATTGCTGATGAGATATTTATTTGTGTGCACAAGATGGCAAGTGCATTTCCATTCCCGTGCTTGATAACACAGCTATGTAGGCAAGTGAATGTGTCTATAATTATAGGATTGGATAATAAAGTTTAGTCATTTAGAAGGAAAGACATTAAGAAATAAAATATGATTCTAAGTTCGAGATATGGGTCCATAAGCTGCCAGTATATGAGGTATTGACTGCACCAACTCCAGAGACTTTGGAGGTGCCTTAAGGTATGTCGTTTCCTATAGTTATTTATGTCCCATAAGGCACTTCTGTAGGTTTGAATTCTATACCTCCAGTGGGAGAGACATCAACACTATTTCTATACCTCTAAGATATTCAGAGTACTGGTTGACCCAGGAGAATTTTGCAAAAATGGTGAAAGCTCAAAAGAATTTTGAGCGACAACTGAGTGCTTGGTCAAAGTAATTCAAGCTGTTTGTAGAAAAAATTATGGCTGAAGTTGTTTAACCATATGAGAACTTGCATGATAGGATGGAAGATATGGAAGAGCGAGTGAACAACAAGGTGAGGGAGCTATCAATTCTAGATTTTGCAAGGTTTATGGATTAATTCAAGAAAGCACAAGATGATATTGCTGAATTGAAGAAGCAACCACCACCAAGTGTGTTTTATCTCGCATTGGTGGTTAGTGATAAAAAGGGTCTTGTAGACCTCATGGTCAGAAAACTCAAAGATAAAGGTAAAAGGATTGATAAAAGTGGTGATATAAGATTAGAGAGAAAGAAAATATGTAGAGAAGAGACACTAGAGGAAAGAAATATAAGAAAATCAATGCAAAGATCAAAGAGAGATAAAGAAAAGAGAAAGAAGAAATTCACGAATGAAGCAGTTGGGTGTCCTCTAGTTTAGCACAAGGAAGTGGGCACATACCGGAGTCGGTGCCTATAATTATACCTTCCACTGAGGAGGAAGCTGTGTTGAGTACCCCAGTTACTCAAGGGGTTTCTTCTGTTGTATCTGAGGCTAAAGAAGCCTCGCCTAACTCAATCAATTCACAAGCCTAAGGGATTTTCATGTATTTTTCTCCCTTGTATTTAATTTATGATACATTGAGAATAACACATTCTTATTTAGTAGGGGTGGGGTACTTGTCATATGGAGTAGGTCACCATAGGGGTTTTTGTTGCTTGTATTTTTTCCCTCGTGTGCTATCTAGTAAAACTGGCATGTTTAGGATTTTTCATTTGTGTAACTTTGCGATTATAAATATGTTCTATTCTTTTATTTAATATTTAAAGTGCTATGTACCTTTCATGTGTGTTGGAAAATAATGATGTGGTAGGAAGTTGTGAACTGAGATTTATAAATATTTTTTTTGTCGCTTTACGTACTTACTGTGTGATGATCAACCATTATGGATCTATAATTGGCATTAGTGTGTTGAACTAGAGAAAGCATAAGCATATGGATGCAAGTCCAAGAGTTTGTAGTATAAGTATTAGTTCATTTCTAGTAGGTGAAAGGATTTGATGCAGTTCATACATAGTGTGTATAGTGTGAACTTTCCCAGTTCATTTGTGTAGAATTATGGTTGATTAAATATGATAGGATAATGGACTCTTTTCAATATGAGTCCACTTAGCCTTAAAAGCCCTACCAAAAAAATATAAATTTAACCCTTTTGAGCCTTTGTTTTTATGTATTTTATTCAACCCCAATGATTTTTGTTCACTTTCTTTTAAGTGTTAGCATCTGACTTTGTCCCTGGTCCCTCCTTAGACATTGTGCACCTCAACTCAAGCAAAATGTCTGAGTTGAGAGTGGCTACTATTAGGAAGTTAACAATTCCAAGTAAGTAGTTTGAGTTGTGTAAATGTGTCTCATCTGGACCTAATCTATTTAGATAATATGTACCTCAACTGATAGCATCAGCATAAGTTGAGGGTGGCGAATATAGATTAAAAAATAAGGATGTTTCGATGCCACAAAGGAATAGTATAGATTGTGAAGAAGACTGAGAATAAGTAGTTATGGTTAGTAGCATTAAGGACAAGGAGGGTGGAGTTATTACCCAAAGTCACTATCCTAAAAACATCCCTCACCTATCACCAAACCCTCATTCTAAGCTATAAAAAGTCCTAATTGATCCATGTTAATCAACCATAGTCTGCATAAGATGATAAGGGCAATTTTATGGGTGTATGTTCTTTGTTTGAAACTTTCCTTGTAAGAGTAAGAGTTCTAGTTGTTAGTACATAGGTTAAATAACAAAGTGTGGCAATTTTCTTTGACTATGAGGGCAAACTGAACTATGCCTGTTATTGTTGATTGTTTGAGATCTTATGTCCATCAATATGCATGTTTTGAATTGTAAAGTAGTGCCAAATATGGATCTTTATGTGTTAATATTTCATGAGTAAGGTGCCAGTTAAGTGATTACTTAATATATGGTTTAAAAGTAGATTATGAGTCATTGTTTTTGTCATACACGTGATGTGGTGTGAAGTTGCTTGAGGATAAGCAATTGTCTTAAGTTGAGTATGTTCATGTTCCATAATTTGAACGAATATTTTGCACTTTTTAAAAGGGATAATTGTATGTTTTTAAGCAACTATTAAAGTATTTGATGTTGTGTTTTACTTGTTTTTAGGAAAAGGACTCATAAGAAGGAATAACTTGGAAAAGTAGAAAATGATTGCATGTAATGGACTAACTGATGGGCCATCAGAATTTTGATTAACTGTTATTGTGTCCGTCAGGCTTAAGCATAAATGAATTCATTAAGGACCTAAATAACGGATCATAAGGCCAGTGACATACTATTATTGTGTCCGTCAGCCTTAAACAAAAACCATGGAAATCAAAGTCCCAGTGATGGACTTGGTGAAGGGCCATCAGGCTTGGATAAACATTCACTAGATCCGTTAATCTTAAACAAACAACATGGAAATCTGAGTGCCAGCGATGGACTTGGTGACAGGCAGTCAAGATTGTGATGAATCATCACTTTGGCTGACAACTGATGATGTAGTAGCTTTTATTTGAATTTTAAATTCCTACTTTTTGGGTGCCTATAAATACCCATCTTAGGGTTATATTAGGTATCTTTTGGCTATTGGAAATAAAATTGTAACATAGAATTCTCTGAGAAACAAGTTTATACTTTAGGGATTTTATTATATTCACCATCAGTTAAATATTTGGAATAATGTTTTGTATCTTTGTAAGTTTTTCTAAATTATTTATGAAACATACAATAGAATTCCTTTCCTTTACTATATGTGGATGAAACTCCCATAGCTAGGGTTATGGGAGCCTTGTTGTGATTCATTAGTAGGGTTGTGGGAATGATTAAATTCCGTAGACAAATTCAATTGCATAGCCTTTTCTTTAACTTAATGATTCTTCTTGGTTGCAAACCCGAAGGATGTGCCCATAGACACTACTTACTTGAGTAGAAAATTTGGTGTTGGGAAAAGAGAAGATTTATAAGAAAATCAGATTAATTAACCTTTGGTTTTATGGATTGATGCCTTAACAGGATCAACTTCTTGAGGATTTAATTGGTAAAACAAATTTACTCTTTAAGTTTGAAGGAATTAAAGTGTAACCATCTTTTAAGGTTGAGAAATAATTAGATTGACTTTACTGTGTAATTAGCCTTGAAATTGGATTAGTTAAGTAGGGATCTAAGATGACCCACAACCCTTATTATTGGTGACCATAATCCTGGTTTACTGATTCTCAATTTTTTTACTTTGCAAATATATCACTAACGAGTACACTGAGTACACTGAACAATCTTTGTTAATAATATAAACCCTCTTTTATTTCTTCAAACTCTTGATTAATAGTCTATTAATAATCATACGACTTAGTTAACACCATATTCCCTGTCGGGTTGGACCCCAACCTAGTTGGTTTATATATATGATAAGACCGCTTATACTCTTTTAGGAGAATTGTTAATTTATCGTATCAAGGTATCTGAAAGGATCCATGGGTGATATTCTTGGTGCTTCGTTGAAGAACAAGCATTAAAACCTCTAACCTAACCTACCCATATAGTCATTAACTTAGTTTCGCATTGTATTATCATAAACCCATGCATTATTTGCCCCTAGGAAGACATAATCTCAAGACCATTCTCATATTGTAACATTATCCACTTTTATTGCTTTTAATTAGTTTTTTGATTAAATTCACTAAAACAGCCTTCCAATCAACCCCTCCCATTTTAATTTATGTATTTCAATTTTTTTAGTCTATGGGTATATACTTAGACACTTTCCCCACCCATATGATTTGAATACTAGATTCATTCCTCGAGGATTTGGCCCCAACTTATATTGGGTTAATGTACTTGACAACAATCGCCTTGCCCATAAATCATGGAGCGAGTTAAGCGTTTTTAGTATCACTACTTGAGGTAGAGATTCTAGAGTTTTCCATGGGTATTATGGTAGACCATTACAGGAAGCCTTACAGGGATCAAGATGTAGGTCTTCTATTTTAGTATCTTCAGGTGGCCATTCAAGCTCAATCATACCTCCTCCTATTCAGTTAGGTTGTAGAGATTTCTATGGATGTGATGAGGTTAGCCATTTTCCCAAAGACTATCCCCGCCATATTTTCAAGGTTACTCTTATCGGTTATCAGATATAAAGGTTCTATTAGAGGTGCACTAGGTAGTGGTAGTGGTTCCCATGTGGTGGTCGCAAGGCTACTTAGTTAGGTAGTGCTTGTAGATAGTGATATGATATACCCACCATACTATAGGTAGAGGTTTTCGATATTGTCATCATAGTATCATCTTTATTTGTTTCCAGTCTGTATTTGTGTTATTTGATCTGAGATTGACTTTTTTCTATATGCTTGTATATTTTTCTTTGGGTTTTGATTTTGCTAGTGATCCTCTAACCATGCCTATCCATGTATCTTCCCCTGTATGAGACTCTTTAGTGGCGGATCAGGTGCACTAATATTGTGTGTTTTCTTTTACAGGGTGTAAGACTTGGATAGATCTGTTTATCCTAGGTATGGTAGATTTTGATGTCATCTTGGGTATGGATTGGTTAGCTCCTTCTTATGATGTCCTAGATTGTTATGCTAAGATCCTGACCTTAGCTTCACTGGGAGTGTCGAGGATAATTTAGAAAGGTGTGATTTATTTGTGTCCCAAGAGAGTTATATCTTTTTGGTAGGCTCATTACTTGGTTGAGAAGGGATGTTTGTCTTATTTAGCTCATATTTGTGATACTAGTGCTGTTTCACCTTCTTCTTTAGATTCTGTTCATATTATTCATGAGTTCATGGATATTTTCCATATGAATTTGCCTGGTATGCCTCAAGATCATGATATTGACATTTCTATAAATGTTGAGTCGGGAACCAAGCCCTTTTATAATCCTCTTTATAGGATGTCCCCAGTAGATTTGAGGGAATTAAAGGATTAGTTAAAGGAGTTGTTGGATAAGGGATTATCCAACGTAACGTATCACCTTAGGTGTGCCTATTTTGTTTATGAATAAAAGGATGGGTCTATGCATATGTGTATTGATTATCGATAGTTGAACAAGGTACTAGTTAAGAATAAGTATCCTCTTCCTTGTATTAACGATTGGTATGATCAACTTCTGGGTGCTTTGGTGTTTTTTGAAGATCGATTTGAGGTCTGTGTTTCACCAGTTGAGGATTAGGGCTTTGACTATTCAAAAGATAACTTTTTGAACTTTATACTGTTACTATGACTTCTTGGTCATGTTATTTGGGTTGACCAATTCCCCAGCTGCGTACATGGATTCAATGAACTGGGTATTTAGACTGTATCTTAACTCATTTGTCATTGTATTTATAGAGGATATCATGGTTTATTTGAAAAGTAAGGCTGACCATGTGGATCATTTACAAATTAGGTTTCCAAGATTGAGGGATGAGATGTTGTCTGCTAAGTTCACTAAGTGTGAGTTTTTGTTAGAGTCTATCTCTTTCTTAGGTCATGTGGTGACAAAAAATAATATTATGGTCGATCCAGCTAAGATTGCAGTGGTTCATGATTGAGATAAGCCTACTTCTCCTATCGATATTTATATTTTTATTAGTTTAGTAGGTTACTATCGGTGCTTTATTAAGGGGTTTTAAAAAGCTCTATTGACAAAGTTGACTCAAAAGAAGATTTACTTTCAATGGTCTGTTGTATGTGAGATAAGATTTTTGAATCTCAAGGATTTATTGTCTTCGATTTCTATCTTGACTTTTCCAAAGGAGGGTGTGGGGTTTACCGTCTTTTATGATGCTTTAGGTTTTAGGTTATTTGTTATGTTAATGTAGAAGGGTAAGGTGATTGTGTATGCTTCTTATTGGTTGAAGCCCCATGAGAGGAATTACCCTACCCATGATTTGAAGTTTTGCTTGGTTGTGTTTGCTTTAAAGTTGTAGAGGTATTACTTATATGGAGCCCATTGTGAGATTTTATCATATCATTATAACCTTCAGTATTTCTTCACCAAGAAAGATCCTAATATGAGCCAGCATCTTTGGCTTATGTTGCTTAAGGATTATGATCTTATAATTCTCTATTATTCGGGCAAGGCTAATGTGGTTATGGATGCCTTGAGACAGAAGTCAACTAGCATGGGTATCTTGGCACATCTTTTGATCCACGATTGTCCTTAGAGGTTTATTCTTTGGCTAACCAAATGGTTAGGCTTAATATTTTGACAATTGGATGTGTTTTGGATTTTGCTAAGACCAATTTTTCCTTGATGAAGCAAATTCGGCCTCATTATTTTAAGGATGTTAAACTGAGGGTGATTTGACAAGATATGGAGTGGTGAGTCTAAGGAAGCCTCATTTGATCTAGATGGTGTTTTCAGGATTGGACACGAATTTGTATGCTAGGAGTAAGTAATTGTATTAGATTGATTTTAAAGAAGGATCATTGTTCTAGGTATTTCATCCATCTAGGAGTGACTAAAATGTATTGTGATTTGAGACAACACTACTGGTAGGGTGATATAAGAAAGGATATGGCAAATTTTGTAGCTCGTTGCCTATATTTCCCACAGTAAAGGTTGAGAATTTGAGGCCTGGGGGTTTTCTTCAGAGGTTACCCATTCCTAAGTGGACATAGGAATGAATCACTATGGACTTCATGACTGGATTGCCTCATACATCTTGTGGTTCTAATAGTGGTTGGGTTATCATAGACCAATTGACCAAATCTGATCATTTTATTCTATTTTAAATTTCTTTTATAGTTGAGACACTGGCCCGTATCTATATTTGTGAGATAGTTAATCTTCATAGTGTACTGGTGTCTATCATCTCGTATCAAGGTCCAACATTCACATCTCACTTTTGCAAGACTCTTTAGAAGGATTTGGGTACCCTAGTTGATTTTAGTAGGCCCTTTCACCCCTAGATCAATATAAGTCAAAGAAGACTATTAAGGTTTTGGAGGATATACTCCATGTTTGTGTGATGGAATTTGGTGATCAGTGGGAGCAATTTGCTACTATTTTTTGGCAGAGTTTGCATATAATAATAGCTAGCATTCTTGTATTAAGATGGATCTTTTCGAGGCTTTTTATGGTAGGTATTGTCGCTCTCCAGTTGGTTGAATTAAGATTTATAAGATTACACCTCGAGGTACAAACTTTCTTTGTGAGTCTTTGGATAGAGTTTGGGTCATTTAGGATAGACTTTGAGTATCTTCGAGTAAGAAGAAGTGTTGTGTGGATCGTAGACTATGTGCCTTGAGATTTAGTATTAGTGATCAAGTCTTTCTTCGTGTGTGGCCCATGAAGGGCGTGATGAGGGGAAAAGGGAAAGCTTACCCCCAAAGTATATTGGACCTTTTGAGATCCTTAAAACTATTAGAGATGTGGTTTATGAGTTATATTACTCCTCTAATTTATCAGCTGTACATCCTATTTTTCATGTTCCATGCTTTGGCGTTACATTCTGGATGAGTCTCACGTCATTCGTTGGGATTCAATGCAATTAGATGAGAGGTTGTCTTTCATGAGGAGTCTATCTCTATCTTAACTAGGGATACAAAACGGTTGCATTCTAGAGATATCCCAGTGGTCAAAGTTTAATGGAGACACCAACTTATAGATGAGGCTACTTGGGAGGTTGAGTCTAATATGTGAGGTAGTTATCCTCAATATTTTTCTAATTCAAGTATTTCTCTTGACTTTAGTTTGAGTACGAACTAGATTCTTAGTGGTGGATGATGTAATGACTTGATTTTCGATGATTTTTGTGAATTATTCTTTTCTATATGATTTGACCATTATATCCCTCCTCGTGGTTGCACTGTGGTATTTTTGAGTTATGGGGATGATTGACATAATTCCTATTAATTTTCGGTGTGATTTGTGCAAGATAGTGATTTTTAGTGGTTAAAAAGGCTTATTAGTTGACTTCGCTCAACACTTTTTGATTTGTGTGTCGAATGGTACAATGGACTGCGCCAGTAGATCCAGAACGTCGATTTGGGGTTGGTAACATGGTTGGTGTTGTTTTATGACTTTTGTATCTTATTTTGGCCCTCGATTCGAAAAGTTATGAAATTGAGTTTTGGGGGTCAACTTTGTTACAATGATATTTTTTCAAATGTCTGATATTGTCGTTGAGTCTAGAGCATCGACTTTAGTAGCATAATTCATTTACATTTTAGGGATTTTGAATGAACCCCAAAGGGTCCGGGCCAAGTCTCCAGCTGGTGCACTCGCTTAGGCGACCTTTTGGTCGCTTAGCAACTTGGTAGCCAGCTGGGGTTATCGCTTAAGAAAATCCCCCATCGCTTAGGTTCCTATCACTTAAGCGACAACCATGCGCTTACGTAACAAGGCGGGTATCGCTTAAGAGACACATGGTTTCTTAAGTAATGTTTGCTTAAGCAACCCGGTGGTCACTTAGGAGAAGTCTGTTTGGGTTATATCCCCCAATTTTGCAATTTTTCACCATATTTAGACTTTGAGCTTGGGGTATCGAGTTTTTGGGAAATTTTTTCCATCTTTAAGCTTAGGTAAGCTCCAAAATCCCTATGTCAATTATTTTTCTTTGATTCTTGTCATTTAAATCCTTTTAAAAGTTGAATACAATGGTGGATTTTGGGGATTTTGGCCTGAAAGTCCTAAAATTGGTAATTCATCGATTAAAACCCCAATTCCAACTAATTTTCAATTGAGTTTTCTTCTTTGAGTTCCATTAATCTTCAGTAATATATTTTTGAACATAAATTATGATTTTACACTTCTTTTTCGAAAATCAATTTTGGGGGTCCATTTTGACCCCAACTCAAAAGTGGACAATTTGCGTATCATTGGCTTTCTTTTAATGCACAGATTCTATATTTGTGTATTTTAGTTGTTTTGGGTATGTTCATGAGGAGAAAACTCAGTAGTAAAGGCTTTTGGACCAATTTTTTACGTTCGAGGTAGGTTATAGCTTAAATTTCTTTAGACTGGGATGGGCTGTTAATATTGGTATAAAATCATGTTATGGGTGTGGGAACTAATCATGAAAATGACTTTATTATTATGTTGTGACTGTGTAGGGGCCTATGTTGTTATTATTTGGTGTTTTTGAGACATTATATGTTATTATGACTATATTGGTTCTTATATGATGTTGTTGGCCTTATCTATGTATATTTGGTGGTATCTTTTCTGGTGAAAAAGCCTAAATTGGAATTTATGTGGTATCAATGGCATATTTTTGTGTATATTACTAGATTGGCATATGTATAATATTGAATTCATGGATGGTTGACACATTGAGTGGATTTCTGGATCACATGGTTGGTATATTAGTAGTTCTTACACTGTGGCACCAAGTTTTGGGGAGATTGATAGTATTATTATTATTTACTTTTTGCATTTATTACTAAGGTGTGGTTTGCCTTAATTCTAGTAGTCTTGCCTTGGGTTTTGTATTGATTTCTCATTTTATATCAGTTTGGGTCATAGGATTACTTATCAAGGCTTGTTGCGACAAGTGTCATCATGACCCTTGGTTTTGGGTCGTGACATTCCACCATCTAATTTTTTTTGGGAAAAATTAAAACTACCTATTCTGGCCCTCTTGTTTTCCATTTCCCTCTCCTTAATCTTTCCTTTCTCAATCTGCTAAGCATGCATCATCAACCTGGAGATGTCTATATCCTTGACCGATATAGCAGTCCTATATTCCTTAACCACATCCTCCAAAACACCTTTTATGAACTTTCTTATATGGGCCTTGGAAACAACAACTATTGCTGAAGAATACTTTAAGAGGAGATGTAATGACCCTTTAGGTCATTTTCTATATTTCACTTATTTTCTCCGTTAGATTTTTTCTATAGCTTCCTGAAACACCCAAAACTTTGACCCTTGCAAAATTTCGTAAGTTTTGAACATTCTGGAAAACATACGACTTAAGGGTGCTAGTCGTATGGTTGGGTATGGTTTAAGGGCCACCCAATCATATGCAATCAGCATTGTTGGTTTGTCTTCTGTCTAAGATACTAGTTGGCATCATACTAGTCATATAATAGGGTAAGAGTGGTATCTTTCCAAACCGTATGATGCTTATTATCTAGTCTAGTGGATTCTAACCAAGGTACAATTCCAAGGGTACTACTCGTATGTTAGGATCCGAGTTAGAAAGGTGTGGTCGTATGATGGAAGTCCAAAGTGATGCTAGGGTACGAGATAAGGGTACCACTCGTACCCTAGGGTACGGTTTAGGGGGTAGGTCGTACCCTCCTGCGGTTAAGTTCTCAGCTTTTAAGGTGAGGGTAGTTTGGACATTTCCTACCCAAAATCCATAAGTCCCCAAGTTATATAACACTTGGTGCCCTCTTATAACTCATTTGGAAAGGTAGAACCACTCTCAAATCCTATCTAAACTCTCTCAAGAAGGTTGACTAGGGTTTTCATCAAGGTGTTCATCTAGAGGCTCAAGAGTCAAGTTCTCTTCGTGAATCTTCATTAATAAGGCAATTTACTTCTTCTTCATTGTTAGTTCAACAAAAGGCATGATTTAATATATGGTTTTCATGGCATAATTGTGGTATGGTTTTGGGGTTTCAAATATGTGTTGGGAGTTTTTGTTATAAATGGTTGGTTAAGGCTTTCTCATGTTTTTAATTATTGTTTTCATGTTTTAATAGTCGTTTGAACATATGATTGCATGGGAATGGTTAATTGGTACTTGGTTTTGGTTTTGGAAACTATATGCCCTTAACATGTTTGATAAAATGCCTATGAGAATGCTTTTGTTACATTTTCGAACTTTTATTGAAAACTTTGCATGGTATAAAATGGTAAGGGAACCCTAAATTGGTTTGGATGGTTTTGAATTATTTTAAATGGTTAAATGGTAAGGTCTTGGTGGTCATGGTTATGGTTTAATTGAAAACCTTGCAGGGTACATGGGAATCCCCTAAGCAAACATGATAATGAACTACTTATGGGGTATATGGGAATCCCCAAGCAAACTTAATAATAGAATATTCGGGTACATGGGAATCCTTTCTTTAAAAATGTTCGCTAAGGACATTTCTTGCAAGCTGTAGTCGGTATGACGATACCACTCTTTATACCCTTGGTTAATAATAAATGGAATTGGTGGTTTGGTTGTGTGCTAGTGGTTTCAATTAGGCAATAATGGTGGGGTGTGATAGCTAACCGTGAAAGTGTGATTCCAATGGACGGACATTGGAAATTCATGTTTACCGACATAAGGATTGGTCATGACGACCTTAGACTAAACTTATGGGGTACACGGGAATCCCCTAAGTTACACTTATAAATATGTATCATGAAGAGCGAAGGGTACACGAGAATCCCATACTCCTATGGTATCTCCGATTCGTGCGGCTATATGTATCGGGGCCGGTTTAGGGGTTTACACTGGACTCATATAGCCCGTAGGTGGTCCTAAGACGGTTAAGCTACACATGCCCAGGTTAATAGTTTTAAAGGCATGCTAAACCCAGTTCCCTTTCCCGATATGGATTATATATATATGTATATACATATTTATATATGTATATATATATGTATATATATATGTATATATATATGTATATATATATGTATATACATATCTATATACATATATATACATATATATATGTGTGTGTATGGTTGTGTATTCATATGGATTCTTACTTGGTTTTAAAGGTTGGCATTATTTTATCCTTATCCTAAGTACTTGCTAGCGTTCACCCACTAACCCGTCTTTGGGCGGCTGTATCCCCACGCATGTAGGAACCAGCCGTTCTACTCCTCCTGCTCATTGATCGAATTCGAGGACAACCATTGTTGTATTGAAGTGGTGAGCTTCCATAGTTTGGAAGGCATCCATTTCATGTTATGGATTTCTTTTCATACTTTTTGTATTTCATAGACTTTGGGTTTTGGCTATGGTCGACGGCATGTCCCGACTAAATATTCTTTGGTTTGGTTTAGAGGCTTTGTATGGATAACTGTGGACTTGGGTATGGAATGATTATGATATATATATATATACACACACACATTGGGTTATCTTTTTTGGTTTGGTTGGTTATTCGATGGACTGACTTGGTTGGGTTGGTCTAGAAAGTAGACTTATCCCAGTCATTATATCTTCAAATACGCTATCTTGTTATATGTTCAAAATTCATCCGACTCAGGGTATTTGTTGGTTGGTCAGATTAGGTATCAGGGGTGGTCTCCGATCTTGGTTAGACTTGAGATGCCCATTACGACAAGGCCCTGGTTTGGGTCGTGTCACTTCCCTAAATCATTTATAAAGGGTTGGAACTGACAGTCTGGTTACCAGGTAGTTCATTTGATTTTTACAGCCAATTCTCTATTTTGAAGTTTTTTTTCATTCCATATAGCCACCAGGTAAAAACTTCAGTAAAATAATCTCGTATGCAAATTCTCATTGCGCCAGTAACTTTGGAATATCGATTTTAGGCTAAGTGGACCTTTAGTTTGGGTCTCGAGACACTCGAGATCATTTCGACCTATTGGCTAAAAAGCTAAGAAAATGAATTATGGTTGTGGGGGCCATATTTGGTCAAAACAACCTCAAATGGAAAATTCAAGTGCTCCATTACATTCGAAATTGGTATGGTTACATAGTTTGTTTGCATATAGGGGATTTCAAATGAATCACGAGGGCTTGGCAGGGACAAGGAAATTTCCAAGTCCATTATTTTCAGTTGGTGCATCGCTATCAAGAGCTAAGGGTCGCAATCGTGACATACATGGCATTCAGATATTCCTGCGATTGCGGTAAGTATCTCAATCGTGACTAGCATTGACAAGCTCAAGATGTTGCGATCGCGAGGCCCCGAGCAGCGACAGCGAGCAGCGACAGCGGGACTCGAGTACCTGGACTCGGTATAAAAGGACACTTTTTCCATGATTTTGGCCATTCTTCATCACTTCCTTGAAAGCCAAGAACCCTAAATAGTGTGATAGCTTGAAATTGAAGCTTGTTGGTGATTGGGAAGCTAGATTAATATTTATTTTGGCGATTATCTTCCAATTTAAGGTAAGAATTCAACCTTTTCTTGGTGGATTTTAGTTATTTCTTGCTCAAAACCCCAAAATCTTGGTGACTTGATATTAGCCCCAATTTAGCTTGGTTTTCACCCATTTTTTAGGGTAATGATTCCTTGCGCGTGTAAGAATATTGGTTGGTTTTAGAAACATGATTTTCGTACTTGAGGCCCAAATTGGGTTTTGTGTGACTTTTGGACCCAAAGCACAATGGTACAATATGGGTATCGTTATTCCCGTATTGATGAGTATAATGTGTTTTTGATAGCTTGGCATCTTGAAGAGAATTCTCAGAAGGAAAAAACAATGGTTTAGCAGTTTGTTGAGGTAGGCTAGGTTAATCTTTTGTTACATTGAGATATTTCATACTATTATTATGATATTGTGATAGATTTGGGATGGGTTTTAGGTGTTGGATTGATGAAATGCAAGACTTGGGTTAGTTGGACCGTTCAGGCCATTTTGAAATCGTAGAGTTGAAACTCTTACCTTATTTCCCTATGCCTCAGGTGAATTAGGTTTTATGTCTCATGTTTAGCATGAGAATGCCTTAGATCACTCATGTTAGATAAAATAATTTATACACTCGTTCTTGGGGTAAGTTTGGCCTTAGTTGCTTACACAAATGAATGTTGCCTTAGTTTCTATTGGACTTAGTTAATGTGTTTGGGAAGGATCTATACCTTAGGGAAAATTACGGCTTGTTCAATATCTAAAAGTGGATTTAGATATCTTAAGCCTAGTTCGGGTAGAATTTGTCTAAAATGGAACTCGAGGATTAGATGTGGATTCTTTACCCACTTTAGGCTATGACACATGTTAGCTTTTGTGAACCTTTTATGCTTATTAGACTCTTGGAAATGTGTATTGAGGCAATATTAAGAAATCTTAATACTTGATGGTTATGTTGGTTAATGTGAGGGTTGACGCCTACTGAGTATGTTATCATTTATGCTATTGATGATACTCCTTATGATGTTGATTTATATATATATATATACACACACATATATATATATCTGGTTCGAGTCTAGCAGATGATTATGTGTTGATTATATAAATATACCCGATTCAAGTCCGAAGGATGATTATGGTACTATTGATAATTTACCGATTCAAGTCCAACTATCGATTATAATTATTGATTGGAGTCCAGATATTGATTATTTACCAGTTCAAGTTCGGTTATTAATTATTTATAGGTTCAAGTTTGGATATTGATTATATTTATCGGTTCGAGTTCATATATGCATATTATGCTATAATGATATACTGCTTATGATTAATGATATCGGGGTGTGAGATTGAAAGTAGGAATTTGGCTAAGTTGGAAAATGAGGAAATAGTTATAATGTGACATTACATAAATGGACTCTAGTATTAAAATAACTAGTTGACAAATGATGGTTAGTTGAGAAATAATGACTAGTTGGTATATGATGTCTAGCCGATAATTGAATTACTAATAAGATATGGATAGTTTATTAACACACTAGTGTATAAATGATGATAAGGTTGTTATATATTGGCAGAGTTGTGGAAAATAGGTATTTGTGAAATATTGGTAAATTATGGAGTGATGGTTAAATAATGAGTTGTTTATTTGTAAGTGATGAATGGTTGCTTTATTCTATCTTTGAGTGTACTCTCCAGGCGTATAGGAGTATGTGATGAGTTATTTACTTCCATATCAATTGGCGTATGGGAGGCAATTTCATTGTTATGGTTATATGTATTGACGCTTTACATTATGTTATTATTCCAATTCACTTACTTATCTATGCACAGCAATGTCGGAGCTATTTCAGGTCTATTTATACCTTGACTTAGTTATATTATCTAGCATTTTACCATACTTACATCAAAATTTAGCTAAGTTGGCAAATGATTCCTACTGAGTGCCCGTTGTTTTGATATTCATACTATAATTTTGTACCTTTTTGGTATAGATCTAAGTACTAGCTATCGCCATTGATCGTTGATCGTACTGTGTTGATTTTTGTAGATAAGGCGAGCTCTTAGAGTCGGAGTCGCTTATTTTTGTCTATCTTTAGTATTTTGTCTTTTGTTGTCTTTTGTTATCGAGATAGATATTGATGACAATTCTAAGTCTTGGAGTTGTATTATTATTTGATGCTCTTGTACTAGCTCTACCAGGTCGTGGTATGTTATCTTGTATAAAGTGTTTTTATCTATCTAGAACACTTTTCTTATTTATAAGTATGTTGTTCATCACCTATGATTCGGCATTTTCCACTAAGTTAACCCATTGCATTTAGCTCCTGGTTATGGTTTGGCTTATCTACTTGTAGGGATGACTCATAAATCTAGTCATGAAAAATTGGTATCAGAGCCTAGGTTAAACTGACATTGTTGGTACAAAAATGAAGATCTAGTAGCATCTTGTGGATCGGAATGATGACATCTATTTCTTATCTTTGTGAGTTTATGTCTCATTCTTAGGAGTCCATCACTTTCTTTTGTCACTTCATACTAAAAGTCTGAGGTGGTTTATAGGGCATTCCTTTGGCATTACTCTTTCATAGAAAGCCAGGACGTGTGCTACAGCCACATGAGACTAGGGTTCTAAGACTGAGCCTAAGGATCCTTCTTTTCATGGATGACCTAGAGGTCGTGGACATCCGCATGATGTATCCCCAGCTAGGGTCCAGGATAGGTCACTTTCCCCAGGTCCTATTCCCGTTTTTGAGCTAGAGAGTATTTTTCCCTAGCTAGTAGTGGGCAAGAGACTAGCCCAGGCTCCACCAGGGTTTATTTCTTCTTCAGTGCTCATAGACGCGTTGGTTCAGCTTTCGAGGATAGTTGGTGGTGTGTTTTCTGATGGTTCACAGTCTACTTATCAGAGCGGTATTGAGGCGGGGGTGCAACCTGTAGCTTTGTCTCCCAGGGTTAAGATTTCTCCTACACCAGTAGTTGCTTAGCCGGTAGTTGCTCAGACAGTGGTTGCTCAACATGCTATGTCTTCTGAGGAGAAGAAGATGTTGGGTAGATTCGTGAGATTGCCTTCGCCTAGGTTTTTTGGTGCTCCAAGATAGGATACATATGAGTTTCTGCTTGCTTATGAGGATAGGTTCTGTAATTTAGGTCTTGTTGAGACTCGTGGTATGGATTACACCATATTTCAATTGGATTTGGCTACTTGACATTGGTGGCGAGGTTATATGGATTCTAGACCAGCTATTTTTTTCCCTTATCATGAAATCACTTCTCTTAGTTGTTCTTAGAGAAGTACATGTCTCTCATCCTTAAAGATCATTTGAGGTATTAGTTCTCTATATTAGAGCAGGGCTTTATGGTAGTTGCAGAATATAATGCTCATTTTCACGAGTTGTCTAGGCATGTGACTTCTATTCTAGATACTAAGTATGAGAAGGTTCGGTGCAGATCCAAGTACTAGCTGTCGGCGGTGATCATTGATTGTGCTTTGTTAATTTTCCAGAGAGAGGGTAAGCTATTGGAGTCGAAGTCACCTATTTCCTTCTATCTTTAGTTATTTAGTCTTTTGTTAGCGAGACAGATGTTGTTGACTATTTTAATTCTTTGAGTTGTATTATTATTAGATGCTCTTGTACTGGTTCTACTAGGTCGTGGGTTGGTATCTTGTTTTGACTGTTTTAAACTCTCTTGAACACTTTGCTTATTTATAAGTATACTGTTCATTTTTTCCTATGATTGGGCATTTTCCTCCAAGATAACCCATAGTGTTTAGCTCGGAGTTACGATTTGTCTTACCTACTGGTGGGACAGAGTAGGTGCCATTATGAATGGTAAATCGGGTCGTCATAGTTGAGTAAATTTATGAGGATACTCCTTTATAGTCTCGTGACCCTACCTCGGACTGATAATATCTTAAGCCTTGACTTTCCTCAACTCTAGTGGGAAGAGTGGGAAAAAACTGTCAAGAAAATCAACCACAAAGTCATCCCATTCTATTGGACCTGCATTCGCACCCTCTCTTCCTCCCACTACTTGTACCAAATATGAGCAACGTCTTTTAAATTTTTAGCATCCAAATCTACACTCTCAACTATAGTGACACCCATGATCTAAGTGACTTTCTGAATGTCATAAAGGAACTCCTGCAGAACCTCCTCAGACTTACAACCATGAAACTTGGGTGGATTCATCTAAGTAAAATAAAAAAACTCTAGATGCTGCCATACTAGCTATCGGGTTGATAGGCGTTAGATACTGTTGATTGGTCTGGGTGGCCATGGCCTGAGCTAGCACTGTGAAAGTGGCCCTGAACTCATCATGCAAGACATGCTCGTTCCAAAGGTCTGCTGGAGCTGGTAGTGCTTGTTGATTCCCGATCTGCTTTCATTTCTCCTTCTATTAGCTCTTTTGGGAGGTATCTTTTGTGAACACATAGATCACGAGTTAGAAGAAGATTAAATAGAGTTCACACATAATCTCATGACGTGAACATAAAAGAAGTGAAACTTTTCCCAAAATGTTTCATAGCCTTTCATTCATAAATTTGTCATACTTCACACCCATGAATAAGACTCTATTCACTACGACTTTCAAACACCCTAAGATAGTTTAAACCTGATGCTATGATACCAAGTTTTTCATGACACAAGACTACCCCTAGTCGTAACATTATGTTTAGAGTCACAAGTGGCCTCATGCTATACCATGGCCTAGCGTAACACTTATATATCATAACAACTAAGTAATATTGAGAGAAAACTTATTGTCTAAATTATCTAATAATAATTTAATAAAAATCCAGTGCTCAGCTAATGAAAAAAAAACATCAACACAACCAAAAGCTTAAAACATAAGTATAACTGCCTGAAAGCTTCTACTAAGATGTGTTCTTTGGACAAGCCCCCAGTTAACTATAACTATCTAAAACTGCAATAAAACATCACATAAAAAATAAGCTATCACCTGAATGATGATGACTCACCCACTATGGTGCTGAAGCACTGCAAAATCAAACTAACTGTGGTAAGTATGCTAAACATCAGAACCTAAATTATGATTTAATATACTCCAAAGAAGTATGCAATAGTACTTTGAATGTATTAAGCATGTGAAGTATAGATTATGCTATATGAAACTGAACATATTAAACATGAGAAGATAAACTGAGCATGAAAATTGGAATATATAATTGATGCAATGACCAAGTAAGTGCAACATGTAACTAATAATAATGTGCTAAGTAAACTGATACAACTAAAGAGGGCTTAACTAGTAATCCCAGTTGGATGGGTATTTAGTACCTTGGCAAAGCTACAAACACTGGCTAGCATGGATCAATTAATCCGATGTCCAAAGGACTAAGGTGTCAACCTATCTGACGTTCGAGCCATTTATACATATGTTGGTAATGTAGTTTAGGGACATAGGGACTTCTACTAAAGGTCTCAACCTAACTGAATGTCACGACCCATTTTCACGAGTCATGATGGCACCTACTTTATCCGAAGAGTAGTTAAGCCAAACAATAGCCCAGAATAAAGGTAATGGGCTAGTTGGTGGATATTGGCATAAATGTTGAGGTATTACAAGACATAAAATATAAGAACAATGACATAATTAAGAGAGATAAGAGAAGATAAATATCATCCTATGACCTAGTAAGGTCGGTACAAAAGCCTCTAATCAAAATAATATGAGTACTATCAAGTCAACTATACAATAGTCTCGAAATAGAAAGACTATCCTAAAATAGAAGTTGGAGAAAAGGTCAACTCTAGCGTTGAGAGCTTATCTTGTCTCTAAACTTTGATCACCATAATTATTGCATCAACAGCAGCAACTAGTAATCGAATCTGCACCAAAAAGATACAAAAGTGTAGTATAAGTACCAAATCCATGAGTACTCTATTGGCATCATCAGTCGACTAAGCAAAATCATAATATAAATACAATAAAATATGACATAAGTAAGCTAAGTCAAGGGGAAAAGGGAAAACCTGGAATAAAACTCTCAATGTAGAATGTAAACAATCAGAATAATGAAAGTAAGGATGAGATAACTATGTCTAACATAACTGCGCCCCTATAAGTCCAGAAGACATAAGCAAGTAATTAAATAAGCCAACACAGGCCCCTATATGCTAGGTCGATGCAATCAAGTAGATGTAATAAGAAAAATTAAACCAACTATCCATATATCGAAACCATAATCATGGATCCTTCTATATTGTAACCACCAGACTTGAACCGGTTCAATAACCATCATAAATAGCCTCTCAATGTCTAATTTGAACTGAAACTAGTATCATAATTCACCGAACTTAAACTTGAACGCATATCATCATTTGTCGGACTTAAATCAGAACTCTTACCATCATTTGATGAACATGAAGTGAAACTCATATCATCACCCAACACAACTCTATAGTAAACCATCATATACCAACGACCTCCTTAGCTCAAAAATACAATTAAAATAGCACGTAAAGGCCTATTAACTCTACAAGGAGATAACATCAATCTTGGCCTAAGATTGGCTGGAGGAGGTCAATTTCTTACACCAAAAATCCATTCTAGTGCAACCTCTACCCCGAACTAGACTAAGGTGTAAAATTTCACTATAAGGTACTAAATAAGCCTCATTGGGGTCGGATATAGCAATTCTACCTAAGTAATGAGTAGTTAAGTCAAATATGCCTAATTACAGTCCCTTAATAGGCTAAATGATCAAATTCATACCAAATATAACTCCAAGTCCAAATTCACAACCCAAAACTAGAACAATATCATATCAATACTACAATTAAGCCCAATCTGAGTAAAAGGCAAGCCTAGCCTACCTGGACAACATAGAGATATGTATAAGTCAGCTAAAATAGTTGTTTATCCTTCTGATAAGCTTCCACATGAAGCTACGCTCCATGGTACACATATTACATTTTATGCATTGGGTCCAAAAATCAAGCCAAAATCTCAAGTGGGCCCAGCTGGCTGAATTACACTTGAAATTATCAACATGTCTCTCTATGAATAAGGTTATTTACCCTTATGAATAGGTAAATTTTGAGCTCAAATGGCACAAAAATCAACCCACAAAGAATATAGGGATTCGGGAATAAATAGAAGAATTAAACCAAGAGTTGAAAGAAAACTTACGAGGATTTCGATAAGAAAATCATTATTTCGATCTAGAAAATACCCCTCAATCTCCCAATGATCACTCTCCCAATTTTCCATACTTTCTAGGGATTTTTACCTCCTGAAACATGTTTAAAATAGGGAGAAATCAGGCAAAGGACTTAATTTAATACTCTCCAAGGTACTGCTTAAGCAACCACTTGACCGCTTAAACAGTCACCACTAAAGCAGTACCTGGCCGGCCTGGCCTTTCGCTAAAGTGAACAAGATGTCGTTTAAGTGGGAAAGCTTCCTCTTAACTAAACTGATTGGGCAAGCCTTGGTCACTAAAGAAACCTGCTAGTCGCTAAAGAAACCTATTGGCCGCCTGGAAAAAATCTAAGTTTCCACCGATGCTTATGGGTTTATTCATTATCCTGTGAACACAAATGAACTATGAAAACTTATCAAATTTGACATTACGGACTCAATGAAACCATCAAAATTTCCATTCGAGGTTGTTTTTATATAATTTAGGCCCCACACCCATGTGCCATTTTTATGAAATACTAGCCAATAGTCCAAAATAAGTCTAAAAGCCTTGGGACCCAAACCAAAATTCCTCCTAGCAAAAAATCAATGTTTCTAAGATGATGAATTGGCATACGAGGTCTTTAACCTGATTTTTATGCCCAATAGCAAATCCTTACCAGCAAAGACTTCAAAATAAGGAATTATCTCTAAAAACCAAACCAACTACCTAATAACTAAACTATTAGCTCCAACAAGTCATAAATTACTTGGGGTAACTACAGGAAAGCTGTAAACAACAAAATTTTTTGGAGAAGAAAAAAATGACCTAGAGGCTCATTACAATATCCACTACTTAACAAACTTTTATCTACAAAAGTAGAGGGTTAAGATGTCACGACCCAATTTATGAGTCATAATTGCACCTACTTTATCCTGCTCGTAGGCATACCAAACTACATCCTGAAGCTATGAGCAATGGGCTAACTTGGTGGAAAATGTTCAAAAGTCAAAAAATAAATAATTAAAGACTTGAAATAGCAACAAAACAGTCATAATAGTCTAATAGGCAGATAAAAGAGCAACAACCACTCTAGGACATAGTAATGTTGGTACAAGATATACTATAATTGAACCATATGTATTGGATACTATAATACAATCTATCTAGAAAATGAAATACTAGACATAGATAAGTAGAAGAAAAAGGGTAACACCGACTCTAAGAGCACACCCAATATTTGAAATCAAGCCTGCATGAGTGTCACATCAATGATGGCAACTAGTACTCGGATCTGTATTAAAAAGGTATAGAAGTATATTATGAGAGTCAAAACCATAGGTACTCAATAGGAATGATCGACTGATTGAGCTAAATTATGATATAAGTATGATTAGATACAAGACAAAGTAAACTAAGTCAAGGTAATAGTGCAAACCTGAAATCAAGATCCAATACTATTGTACATGAATGAATAAATAAAGACATATGAAATAGTTACACAAATATAACTACAATATTGTTCCCCATAAGACAATATGTGCAGAAAAGTAAATAACCTAACGCAGCACTCCATAAGACTAGAGGGTACAATGAAGAAACGTAAATAACCCAATAACTATAAATTGCCAATTACCATGACACAACCAAGAATCCATCCAAACCATATTATATCATATATAACTCCCATAATTGCGGACTTGAACCAAAACTCAAAAGTATCATCATCATCATTACCATCATTTGTCGGGCTTGAATCGAAACTCATATTATCAACATCATCATCAAATGTCGAACTTGAATTGAAACTCATATATCATTATCATTATCAATTGTCAAACTCGAACTAGAATCATATATCATTAGACCTTGTCAATAGATCATATATCACTAAATCACAACAATTATCTATCAAAACTTACCTAGAATTAGCACTAACTCCCAAATACCAAACTAGCATATTCTATAAGCATCTAATCTCGTCAAGTCCCAAAATAGGCATTAATATAGGTATATCATGTGAAAATCAGTCAAGAAAAGCTAAAACAAGTCTTGGCTTAAGTTGGGCCAGAGGGGCCCACTTCTAATCCCCAAAATCCATTTCTAGGATAATTCTACCCTATACTAGTCTAAGGTATTTAAATTCATTTCTAGATGTTAAATAAGCCCTAATTATCCCTAAGATAGCAATTTATACTAAAGAAAGAGCAACAAAGTTAATTATGCCTAAATTATGATTTCACAATAGCCCAAATAGTCCAACTAACCCAAATATTTTCAATTATACCTCCAACACCAAAATCCCACTCCGTATCTAGCATAATTTGATATTCATATTATGAAATAGATCAATCTATCAAGAGGGTAAACCTAGGCTACCTATATGCCTAAGAAAAGCCTGAAAAATCCACTAAACCTTTGATTTTCCTTTCCTCGAAGCTTCCACAAGATGCCACGCTATCAAAATTACCATTACTCTTTAATAGAGAACATCGATATCCATATTGCACTGTTATGCTTCGAGCCCAAAATTATGGAAAAATCCCATGTGGGGCCCATTTATTAAATTGCACTTTCGAAACCAACACAACGTCCCTCTATGCTCAAAAAACATTTACCCTAAAAAAGGGTGAATTTTGAGCTCTAGTGGTGCTACTATCAAACCACCAATACTTTAGGGGTTTTAGGAAATATGGTGGAATTAACTAAGGAATTGATGGAATCTTACCACAAATTCGATGAAGATTCGCGTAAATTAACTATACAAAAGCTCCGCAATTAACCACAATTGACTATCCCAAGAATTCCTTTTTTTAGGGTTTACTATTCTAAAGAATGGTCGATAAATGATTAAAATCAGGCTAAGAGGGGTATTTATACCCTTTCTAGGTACACGGATGCCATTTAAGCAGACACTGGACCACTTTAGCAATTGACGCTAAAGCACCCAGCTGACCGCTAATGCAGTACCTCATTAACATGGCAGGTCGCTAAGGCGGTCAATTGGTGCTAAAGTGACTAGCACTTTAACGACCACCAGCCGCTAAAGCAACACTTTCCGATGAGATCAGGGCCACTAAAGCGCCTTCCGCTAAAGCGCCAAAGGCCGCCTTAGTGGTTGCACCAAATATTCTTGCATCAGTTGGAGACTTGGAATAGTTTTGAGTCTCTACCAACCCCTCAAAATTCATCTGGAATTCTATATACACAAATAAACTATGCTACTCTATAAAATTTAATGTTCCAAACTTAATGGTGCAGTAAAAATTTCAATCCGTGGTTGTTTCAATGAAAAATGGGTTACACACCCACATATCATTTTTCTTAACTTTCAGTCAATAGACCAAAATGAGACTGAAAGACTCGGGACTCGAACCAAGGGTCCACCTAGCATAAAATCAATGTTTCAGAGTTGTTGGACTAGTGAGAATTGGCATATAAGGTCATTTCACCAGAGTTTTTTCTCGATATCCAATTTGAACCAATGAACACTTCAAAATAGGGAATTGGCTCCAAAAAAACAAACAAACTGCCCAATAACTAAATTGTAAGTTCTAACAAGTCATAAATAACCTGGGGCAGCTATAGGAAAACTCTAAATAGCAAAAATGAGCGGAAATATAGAAAACGATCTTGAGGTTCATTATAATATCCACTACTAAAAAAACTTTTGCCCGCAAAAGGAAAGTATCATGATGTACCTGAAGACTTGATCGACCAAGTATCCTCCTTCACTGGGTGGGGCCTCCACTAAACCCTAACAACTAGAATCTTTCTGGTGCACAATCGCTTGACATCACTAGCCAATATAAGAATCAGATCCTCTACGAAGGTCAAACGCTCATCCAACCGAACTGAGTCCCATCTAAGCACCTGAGATGGGTCAGAGATGTATCACCTCAACATAGAATCATGGAAAATTAGATGAACAGCTAAAAAATTTGGGGGTAAGGATAACTCATAAGCCACCGCACCAACTGTGCAAAGAATCTTAAAGAGTCCAATATATCTGGGGCTTATCTTGCCTTTCCTCCTGAATCTCCTCACACCCTTCATGGGCGATACATAGAAAAATACCAAGTCACCAACTCCAAATATCAAGGCACGAAGTCTATGATTTGCATAAGCCTTTTGCCTACTCTGAGCTGCCTCAACCTATCCAGAATGACCTTGACTCTATCCAAAGACTCCTAAATCAAGTCAGTACCATGGGGTTTAATCTCAAAAGTCTCAAACCACCCAGTCTGAGAATAACACCACCTACCGTATAAAGCCTCAAACGGTACCATCTCTATATTTGAATGATAGCTATTATTATAAGTGAACTCTGCCAAAGATAAGTGCTACTCCCACTGACCTCCAAAGTCTATCACACAGGCTCGAAGCATATCCTCAAAAACCTGAATATTCCATACCGACTACCCATCAGTCTGAGGATGAAAATTTTTACTATGATCTACTTGAGTGCTCAACTTTCCTTAAATTCTCTCTAAAAGCTAGAAGTGAACACCAAACCCTGATCTAAAATAATAGATATAGGCACACCATGCAAATGAATTATCCCACTAAAATTTAAATGGGTTGCATTCTCAATATTGAAGGACATCTGAATAGGAATGAAATAAGCTAACTTGGTCAACCAATGCACAATGACCCTAATACCATTAGAATCATGGGAATTACAAGGCAAACAACTAATAAAGTCCATAGTAATCCGCTTTTATTTCCACCCGAGGGAGTAACCTTTGAATCAAGCCACCAGTTTTCTAATGCTCAGCATTCACCTACTGATAAGATAGGCAACAAGTTATGCAGTCCACCACATCTTTCTTCATATCACTCCACTAATAATGCTATCTCAAATTTCTATATATATTGGTTGTACTCGGGTGAATAGAGTATTTAGAGTCGTGAGCCTCATGCAAAATTGACTGAATTAAGCCATCAACCCACAAAACACAAAAACGGCTATCAAATCTAAAGATATCCTCGAAATCTATGATAACCCTCTTTGACACACCACTTAACACCTAATCATGGATGATGTAAAGCCTCTTATCCTCAAACTGACAACTCCAAATTTGCTCAAATAGACAAGACCTTGCCTCAATACTAGCAAGAATCCTCCTGGGTGTTGAAATATTGAGTCGAACCATCAAGTTGGAAAAGGACTGAATGTACCTTGCCAATGGCCTTTGTGAAATTGAAATGCAATCCAAGATACCCATACTCACTGTGTTTCAGCTCAAGGCATTGCTACCATATTTGCTTTGCCTAAATATACAAGATAGAGATGTCATAATTCTTAAGCAACTCTATCAATCAACTCTATCTAGAATTAAGTTCTCTCAGGGCCATAAGATGCTAAAGACTATGATTATCCATGAAGATCTCATAATTCACTACATAAAGATGAAGACTCCAAATCTTTAGTGCAATGACTACCACTACCAACTCAAAATCATGAGTGAGGTAGTTGCAATCGTGCACCTTCAACTGTCTTGATGCATAAGAAATAATACGACCCTATTACATCAATACCTAATCCAAACCAACAAAAAAAAGTATCACAATACATGGTGAATCCCTCACCCTCGATAGGAAGAGCCAAAATAAGAGCTTTAGTAAGCAACCTCTTGAGCTTTCCAAAGCTTGACTCACACTCCTCAACCCATCAGAAAAGAACCTCCTTCCAAGTCAATCTAGTCATCAGTGTTGCAATGGTAGAAAAACTCTCCACAACCTGCCTATAGTAACCAATCAAATTAATAAAGTTACAAACCTTAAATAAAGATGTAGGTCTAGACCAATCATGAATAGCCTAAATATTTGATGGGTCTACCACAATCCCATCCTTAGACACCACATGCCCAAGAGATGTCACCGACTTAATCCAAAACTCACACTTAGAGAATTTAGAAAAAAAATATATGATCTCTCAAAGTCTGGAGCACAATCCTCAAATACTACATATTCTCCTCTCTACTCTTTGAATATAAAAGGATGTCATTGATGAATACAATCACAAAATAATCCAAGTAAGGCCTGAACACATGGTTCACCAAATACACAAATGCGGCTGGAGCATTAGTCTACCCAAAAGACATCACTAGAAACTCATAATGACTAGAATGAGTCCTAAATATTGTCTTTGGGATATGCTTAGTATGAATCCTCAGCTGATAGTAATCGAACCTCAAAGTAACCTTAGAGAACATTATTTCTCCCAGAAGCTATTTAAATAAATCATCAATGCGAGGCATAAGATATTGGTTCTTTACTGTCATCTTATTAAGCTGTCTATAATCAATAGACATATGCATGGAGACATCCTTCTTCTTAACAAACAAAATAGGATCTCCACAATGAGGCACACTCGAATGAAACCTTAGTAAAAAAATCCTAAATTTGAGAATTTAACTCCTTAAGCTCGGTAGGAGATATATGGTAAGGTGCCATAGAAATATGTTTGGTGTCCAGCTCAAGATCAATAACAAACTGAATATCACACTTATAAGAAAAACTAGGTAGATCAGTTGGGAAAACATTGGGAAGCTCACAAACTACAGAAATAGAGTCAAGCGACGAACTCTCCATACTAACATTACAAATATAAGCAAGATTAAACTCACAACCCTTTAAAATAAGACTTCTATCATGGATATATGAAATAATACCCACCGACTTATGGATAATCGCTCCCTGCAACATAATTGGGGATACAACAGGTATGGCAATGTTAACAGTCTTGGCAAAATAATCCAAGATTGCATGATAGTTGGATAACCAATCTAGGCCAGAATCATATCAAAATCCACCTTATCTAATATTATAATATTTGCACAAGTATCAAGATCTCGAACAGTCACAACATATGATCTAAAAACTTGATCCACTACTAAATAATCACCCACAAAAGTAGATACACATAATGGTAGAGATAATAAATCCCAAGATAACTCTAGCCATGGGGTATAATAAACAGACATATAAGAATAAGTAGATCTCAGATCAAATAAAGTAAAAGTGGATTGATGACATACAAATATTATACCTATAGTAACATCATGTGAAGACTCATTCTAGGGTATAACATATACAGCATATAACTGACCACTCCTGCCACCTGGTTGGGCTCCTAACCAATCTCCTGTCCTACCTACCTAAGAACCTTTTACGAGTGTAAGACCCCGCAGAATCATAGCTTAACCCAGTCTTTTAGAGCATTAAAAGAGGTTCCAAACTTAGAGATTTTAGCTAAGTGTTTATGCTTAGCACTATTTGTATCCTTCTTAAGTTGGAGATCTTATTTTACAACCCTTGTGACCTTAGAACTTTGATCCTTGGATTTATTCATGATCAGGGATATCAGTAGGTGTTCTCGGATGAGTTTTAGATTTTTCGGACGTCATTTGAGGTACATTTGGGAGTCCAAAATAGTGGATCGATGCGATCTCAAAGCGTCGCATCACCCATCGCATCGACCAGGATTTTTCACCAACCTTCAGTGCAAATTTCAATGAGCCAATACGATATCAACGCATCATATTGGCTATCATGTTAACCATCGATGCGGTGCTTCGCCCAGTACGTCACTGGGCACGATTTCTGCTCATTTAATTTTGCATTTAGAGGGGTAATTAAGTCATTTTCCCCACTCCTAATCAGCCCTAAAACACAAAATTAATTATCCAAAAGAGAAAAATTACTCACTTTCTCTCAAATACTCTCATGAACAAAACCTTAGGGCATCCAATTTCAAGTTCAAGCTTCAAGAACACACCAACGATTTTCACAAATTTGATTACCAAGGTATGTTAGGTGTTCATCTAAGGGTTTCCTTCCACCCTTGGAGTTTAAGAACCTCTTTTAAAACTACAAGTTGATTGTTTTCATGAATTTCATATTGAAACTGATTATATTCATGTTCATGATATTATTTGGGTTTTAATCCATGATTTACTAAAAGTTTCATGAACTTAAATTAGCATGTGTGGTGAATTATATGTTTTGCATGTTAAACCCTTGAAATTACAATTGATTATTGTATCTATGGTGTTCATGTGTTGACTATCCTCATGTGAAATAACCATTCTCCCCAAGTGTTTGATAGAATGCCTATGTGAATTGAATAGTGAAATTATGATATGTCATTATGTGGACCCATTTATGTACAAGTTCATGTATCTCAAGTGTTTGACAAAATGTCTAGGTGAATATATTGTTAACAAGTATTGATTGTTATACTTTCCAAGATCATGCCATACTTTACTTTACATGCTTTCGAGTCTTGGGGTATTTAATAACCAAAAATCTAACTGTTTACCTAGAGCTATAGTAGTTACAGAATAGTCTCAGTAATGTTACAAATAGTAGTACTTAGTCAGTTACAAAAATCAGTGAAACTCAGTATTAGTCCAGTTCAGCTCAAAATCACGAATAGTTTATTCAGTCAATTAACAAAACTCGATGAACTCAGTCCAGTTCAATCAGTAAGCACGATCAGTAACAGTTTAGTCAAGCCTAGTACAGTCTAGAAATCAGTTATGTGTCTATTCAGTTGGGAGTAGGAATCAGCACCGAGCGAACCCAGGGATGGGGGATTCTTGTTAGTGAAGAGTTTGACCCATAGTAGCTACGTAGCCAGCATAGGTTGAGATATATTCCTGCCAGATAAGGATTGATATATCTCGTATGAGTTTTCCTACCAGTGAGGGTTGATGAAATATCTTTCTACTAGATAGAGTTACCTCACAGCCATTGTTAGTATCCCTTGGCAAGGTGCTAATACCCTTCAAACTAGGATCAGAGGGTGGACCCCAACTCATTTTATAATTGGGGTATATTGGTTAGATGAAAACTCCTACAGTTACAGTTTCAATTTTAGAATCAGTATAAAACCTTATATCAGTTTCCAAAATTAGGACTGTCAGACACAGTCACCCAACTCAGTATAGAACTAAGTTTAGTTCTACAGAATCAGGACTGTCAGATTAGTCACCCAGTTATCAGTAACTCAGTTATCAATAAATTAGTCATCAGTGATCTCAGTTACAGTAAAGCAGATTTGCATGCTACATTGCATAATCAGTATTTACAGTAGTTTCAGATATATATATACTCTAATTCAGTTATACTCATGTTACTTAGCCAGTTATTGTTCATGCATATGAACCCTTTCATATCAGCCTACCTCACTTAGCATACCAGTATATTCAAAGTACTGAGGCATAGTCCTTCTTGTGCGCTATGATGTCTTATATAATAGGTTCAAACACATGGCTCCTAACGGTACTTAGCATCCCAGCCTATTAGCAGCAAATTTAGTGGTAAGTCCTCATAGTTCGAGGATAGAGTTATCATTTTAGTTTTTTAGTAGTTTCATATATCCAGTAGTTGGAGTTAGTTAGGGACTTGTCCCATCAACTCCATGTTTTGATAGTTAAAGGCTTTCAAGCTAGAATATTTTAGACAGATATTCAATTTTCAATATTTATTTATCAGTATTTCTTTTAAGATTATGAACCTTATGGCATTTCAGCCTATTTTTTGCATTATTTCAGTATTATTAATCAGTGCTCACAGTAGGTGCCAGTCATGGGTTAGCTTGTGGTCCTTCAAGGTCATAAATACTGTGTGGCATTCAGGGAGCAGACCCGGGGCATTACAAATTTGGTATTAGAGCCTAAGGTTCAACAGAGTCCTAGGGAGTCTGAAAGCCGCGTCTAGTTGAGTCTTGTACATGGAGGTGTAGCACGCCACACTTATGGACAAGAGGCTATGAGGCATTTTGAGGAAAAATTTCCCTTTTTTCAGTATTCATGTCGTACGGGTGAGCATGAGTTCAAGTTAAACTCTCAGTCTAACCCAGTTTTCCCCTTTTATTTATGGAGTATGCCTCCTAAAAAAACAACGAAAGAAGAACTGGAAATCAGCCAGCTCCTCCGCCCATTCAGACAGATCCCCTGGACGAGCATGTCTCCCATGTAGAATTTAGAGCGACTTTCACTACCTTAGCTCATTTTGTGGTAGCCCAGAATAAATTCCCAAATCCCAATCAGGTCAACCCAATGGCCAGTACTACTGTAGCTAGAATTCAAGACTTCACCCGAATGAATCCTCCATCATTTACAAGGTCTAAGTCTGAGGAGGACCCACAGGAATTCCTTGACATGGTGCAGAAAGTCATAGATATCATAGGGTGACTCCCAGTGAGAGCACTAAGTTAGATACATAGCAATTATAGGATGTGGCTCGACATGGTTTAGGCAGTGGAAGATAGATAGGGGCGCAGATGTAAGTCCCGTAGAATGGGAAGAGTTTGTTATTGCTTTTCTTGATAGGTTCTTCCCACAGGAGTTGAGGGATGCTAAGGTTTTGGAGTTTATTAATCTGAAATAGGGCAACATAACAATGAAAGAGTATTTACTCAAGTTTATTAAGTTAGCTAGATATGCCCCTCATGTGGTAACAGATAGCAGATCTAAGATGAGTATGTTTGTGTTGGGTATCTCTAACAGTATAGTCAAGGAATGTAGGACCGTAATGCTGATTAAGGAGATGGACATATCAGGGCTCATAGTCCATGCTAAGTAGATAGAGGAGGTGAAAAATAAGGAGAAGAAGAGGGAGAACAAGAGTGCTAGAACAGGTAGCTTCAACTTCACTTAACCTAAGTCAGAGGGTGGTAATCGTTCTTAGTTCTGCCCAAAATCTTCAGTTCCAACTCTGTCCTTAGCCAGTGCCCCAGTGCCAAAATTCAGAGACGGCAATAAAGATAGGGCACCAGGCCCTAAACCCCAGGGTAGTGTTAGCAGTACCCGAACAAATCCACTTTTCTAGAAGTGTGGCAAGAACCACTAGGGTGTCTGTAAAGCTGGCAGTGATGTATGTTTTGGATGTGGCAAGCCAGGACATAGGGTCAAAGAGTGTCCTCAGGTAGGCTCACAGAGTCAGAATAATCGTCCCTCAGTTTAATCTGGTCGCCCAAATCAGCAGGGTGTCGCTTCCATTGTCACTAGTGGGCAACGCCCAAACAGACTCTATGCACTTCAGTCCCAACAGGATCAAGAAAGTTCTCTTGATGTGGTCACTGGTACGTTACAAGGTTATCATTTATATATTTATGCTTTGCTAGATCCAGGAGCTTTTCTATCCTTTGTAACTCCTTATATAGCAGTTGATTTCGGAGTCAGTCCCAAAATCCTAGAAGAGCCCTTCTCAGTCTCTACTCATATAGGTAAATCTATCATAGCCCAATGGGTATACAGGAACTGTCCGATTATGCCATCTCAAAAAGTTACTTCAATAGACTTAGTAGAGCTAGATATGACGGATTTTGATGTCATTCTCGGCATAGATTGGCTCTACTCATGTTATGCTTCAGTTAACTATAGAAACAGAATTGTCTATTTTCAATTTTCAAATGAACCTTTCCTTGAATGGAGGGGTAATACTTCAGAACTTAGGGGTCATCTTGTTTCTTACCTAAGGGTGAGAAAAATAATATCAAAAGGGTGTGTCTACCATCTTGTTCAAGTTAAGGATTCTAGTTTCAAGACTCCTAGTCTTGAGTCAATTCCTGTAGTATGTGAATTTCCAGATGTGTTTCCCAAAGATCTTCCTAGAGTCCCTCCCAAGTGGGAAATTGACTTCAGAATAGACCTTCTTCTCGATACTCAGCCTATCTTTATTCTGCCATACAGAATGGCACCAGCTAAACTCAGAGATCTAAAAGAATAGTTGAAGTATCTCCTAGATAAGGGATTCATCAAACCCAGTATATCCCCTTAGGGTGCACCAGTCTTATTTGTGTGTAAGAAAGACTGTTCTCTCAGAATGTGTATTGACTACCATCGGTTGAACAAAGTAACGGTCAAGAACAAGTAGCCACTTCCCATAATCGATGACTTGTTTGACCAACTTCAGGGTGCCAGTTACTTTTCTAAGATAGACCTCATATCAGGCTATCATCAGCTCAAATTCAAAGAATATGACATTTCAAAAATAGCTTTCAAAACTCGATATAATCACTTCAAATTCCTAGTCATGTCATTTGGTCTTACTAATGCCCCAGCAGCTTTTATGGACTTGATGAACTGCATGTTCAAGCCGTACTTGGACATGTTCATCATAGTCTTCATTGATGACATTCTTGTCTACTCCCGCAGTGAACATGATTATGCAAACCATCTCAGAATAGTGTTATAGACCCTCAGAGCCCATCAGTTGTTTGCCAAATTCAGTAAATACAAATTTTGGGTAAGGTCAGTAGCATTCCTTAGTCATATCATTTCGGTGATGGCATTAGAGTTGACCCTCAAAAGACTGAAGCAGTGAAAAACTAGCCCAGACCCATCTCTCCGTCAGATATTAGGAGTTTCTTGGGTTTGGTTGGGTATTACCGATGATTTGTTGAGAGATTTTTGTCTATTTCATTTCCCAAGTCCAGATTGACTCAGAAGAAAGCCAAGTTCCAGTGGTCAGATTCTTATGAGAAGAGTTTTCAGGAGTTAAAGACTCGACTCACTGCAGCCCCAGTTTTGACTTTACCAGATGGTTCAGACAGGTTTATGGTTTATTGTGATGTTTTTAGAGTTAGTTTGGGGTGTATTTTGATGCAGAGAGATAAGGTCATAGCCTATGCCTCTAGAAAGCTTAAGCCCTATGAGAAGAACTATCCCACTCATGATCTTGAGTTAGCAGCGGTAGTGTTTGCCTTAAAGATTTAGAGGCATTACTTGTATGGAGTACATGTTGATATGTTTACAGATCACAAAAGTCTATAGTATGTGTTTTCTTAGAAAGACCTGAACCTGCGTCAAAAAAGGTGGTTAGAGTTGTTGAAAGACAATGACATAAGTGTTCTGTATCATTCGGGCAAGGCCAATATAGTGGTTGATGCTCTTAGTAGGATGTCTATGGGTAGTGTTACTCATGTGGAGGATGGAACTAAGATATTAGTTCAGGAAGTTCATCAGCTTGCCTGACTAGGTGGCCGTTTAGTCGATTTTGCATAGGATGGCGTATGGGTTTAGAATAGTTTGGAATTATCTCTGGTTTTTGAAGTAATAGAAAAATAGGACAGGGATCCTTGTCTAGTTAAGCTAAAAAAGTCAGTCAGAGATTAAAAAGTAGAGGTTTTCTCCCAAGGGGGAGATAGTGAGTTACGCTGCCAAGGTCCACTATGTGTGCCATGTATGGATGGCGTGAGACACAAGATTCTTTCAAAAGTACATGGTGCACACTACTTGATTCACCCAGGGGCCACCAAGATGTACCGCGACTTGTGGGAAATCTATTGGTGGAGTGGGATGAAGAAAGACATTGCAGAGTTTGTAGCTAAGTGCTCGACATATCAGTAGGTTAAGATTGAACATCAAAAACCTAGTGGATCTATGCAGGAGTTCAGTATTCCCACTTGGAAGTGGGAGGAGGTGAACATGGATTTTGTGATGGGTTTTCCCCGTACTCGTCATTAGCATGATTCAATTTGGGTCATTGTGGATAGGATGACCAAATTAGCTCATTTCTTACCAGTTCACGCCTCTTATTTAGTCGAGGATTATGCAAAGCTCTATGTCAGAGTGTTTTTCAAATTATATGGAGTTCGGTTGTCCATCATTTTAGATAGAGGTACACAGTTCACCTCTTATTTCTAGAAAGCCTTCCAGAAGGGTCTTGGTACCCAAGTTCACCTCAGTACAGCCTTTCACCCTCAGACAGATGGTCAAGCAAAAAATACCATTCAGACTTTAGAAGATATGTTTAGAGAATGTGCCATTGACTTTAAGGGTAGTTGGGATGACCACTTGTCTTTGATTGAGTTTGCATATAACAAAAGCTATCATTCTAGCATTCAGATGGCTCCGTTTGAGGCGCTTTATGGGAGGAGTTGTAGATCTCCCATTGGTTGGTTTGAAGTGGGTGAGGCCACAGTGGTAGGGCCTAACTTGGTATTTGATACCTTATAAAAAGTTTAGTTGATCAGGGAAAGGCTTAAGACAGCTCAGAGCAGACAAAAATCGAATGCAGATGTACGAAGAAAGGATCTCGAGTTTGAGATTGGTGATTATGTGTATTTGAAAATCTCTCCTATGAAGGGAGTGAAGAGGTTTGGCAAGAAGGGGAAGCTCAGTCCACGATATTTTGGTCTTCACCAAATTCTCAACGATTTCAAAAATGTAGCTTACGAGCTTGAGTTGCCTTCACACTTAGCTTCAGTACACCCAGTGTTTCACGTCTCCTTGCTTAAGAAATGCATTGGTGACCTAGCAGTTATAATCCCTATAGAGGTTATAGATGTTCAGAATAGTCTCTCTTATGAAGAAGTTCCAATCAAAATTCTTGATCATCAGGTTCACAGACTGAGGAACAAAGAAGTTCCTCTAGTCAAAGTTCTTTGGCGGAATCAGTTCGTTGAGAGAGCGACTTGGGAAGCAGAAGTAGATATATGGACCAAGTATCTTCACCTCTTCTCCACAAACTCAGACTCAGCTTAAGGTAATAGTTTTCCTTAAAATTACTCAGTTCCATGCTTAGATTACCTTTACAAAATCTGTATCGGTTCCAGTTGCATAACATCCTCATAGCATGCATTCCATCATGAAACAGCTCAATCATGTGTCATGCCTTCAAAATTCAGTCGCGCTTCAATTATTCATGTTTAGTATGAAAACTCAGTATATCAGTTGTTTCAGTCATGTAATCATACTTCAGTAGTCTCATTCGAGAATGAATGTTCCTAAGGGGGAGATATTGTAAGACCCCGTAGAATCCTAGCTTAACTCAGTCCTTTAGATCATGAAAAGAGGTTCCAGACTTAGAGATTTTAGCTAAGTGTTTATACATAGCACTATTTTTAGCCTTCTTAAGTAGGCGATCTTATTTTACAACCCTTATGACCTTAGAATGTCGATCCTTAGATTGATTCATGATCAAGGATGTTAGTAGGTGTTCTCATATGAGTTTTAGATTTTTCGAACGACGTTTGAGGCACGTTTGGGAGTCCAAAATAGTGGATCGACGCAACCTCAATGTGTTGCATCGTCCAAGATTTTTCACCAGCCTTCAGCGTAAATTCCAGTGAGTCAACGCGATATGACTTATCGCATTGGCTATTGCATTGACCATCAACGCGGCACGGCGCCCAGCGCATCACTGGGCACGATTTCTTCTCATTTAATTTTGCATCCAGTGGGGTAATTAAGTCATTCTCCCCACTCATAATCAGCCCCAAAACAGGAAATTAATCATCCAAAAGAGAAAAATCACTCACTTTCTCTCAAATATTCTAGAGAACAAAACCCTAGGGCATCCAATTTCAAGTTCAAGCTTCAAGAACGCACCAACGATTTTCACAAATTTGATTACCAAGGTATGTTAGGTGTTCATCTATGGGTTTTCTTCCACCCTTGGAGTTCAAGAACCTTTTTGAAAACTACAAGTTGATTGCTTTTATGAATTTCATGTTGAACTTGATTGCATTCATGGTCATGATATTATTTGAGTTTTAATCCATGATTTACTACAAGTTTCATGAACTTAAATTAGCACGTGTGGTGAATTATATGATTTGCATGTTAAACCCTTGAAATTATAATTGATTATTGTATCCATGATGTTCATGTGTTGACAATCCTCATGTGAAATAACCATATTCCCCCAGTGTTTTGATAGAATGCCTATTTGAATTGAATAGTGAAATCATGATATGTCATCATGTGGACCCATTCATGTACAAGTTCATATATCTCAAGGCCTAGGTGAATGAATTGTTAACAAGTATTTATTGTTATGCTTTCCAAGATCATGCCATGCTTTACTTTCCATGCTTTCGAGTCATGGGGGTATTCAATACCCAAAATTCTAGTTGTTTACCTAGAGCTACAGTAGTTAAGAATAGTCTCACTAATGTCACGAATAGTAGTACTCAGTCAGTTATAGAACTCAGTGAAACTCAGTATCAGTCCAGTTCAGCTCAGTATTACAAACAGTGTATTCTGTCAATTAACAGAACTCAGTGAACTCATTCCAGTTCAGTCAGTTAGCATCATCAGTAATAGTTCAGTCAAGCCTAGTCAGTCTAGAAATCAGTTCAGTGTCTATTCAGTTGGGAGTAGTTATCAGCACCGAGCGAACCCAGGGATAGGGGAATTCCTGTCAGTGAAGGGTTTTACCCTTAGTATCAATCCATGTGTTAAAGAACTATGTATCCAACATAGGTTGTCAGACACAGTCACCCAGCTCAGCATAGAACTCAGTTTAGTTCTACAAAATCAGGACTTTCAGAAATAGTCACCCAATTATCAGTAACTCATTATCAGTAAATTAGTTATCAGCAATCTTAGTTACAGTATAGTAGATTTGCATGAAATATTGCATAATCAGTATTTACAGCAGTTTTAGATATATATGTACTCTAATTCAGTTATACTTATGTTACTCAGCCAGTTATTGTTCATGCATATGAACCCTTGCAAATCATCCTACCTCACTTAGCATACCAGTACATTCAAAATACTGACGCATACTCTTTCTTTTGAGCTATGATATCTTATATCATAGGTCCAGATGCATGGGCTCCTAACCGTACTTAGCAGCCCAACCTATCAGTAGCAAATTTAGTGGTGAGTCCTCATAGTTCGAGGACAGAGTTATCATTTCAATTTTTCAATAGTTCCGTATATCCAGTAGTCAGAGTTAGTTGGGGACTTGTCCCAACAACTCCATTTTTCAGACAGTTAGAGGCTTTCAGGCTAGAATATTTCAGACAGGTGTTCAGTTTTTAGTATTTATTTATTAGTATTCATTATTTGTTTTCAGATTATGAACCTTAGGGCATTTCAGCCTATTTTCCGCATTATTTTAGTATTATTATTCAGTGCTCACAGCAGGTGCCAGTCATGGGTTAGCTTATGGTCCTTCGGGGTCATGAGCAGCGTGTGGTATCCAAGGTGCAGACCCAGGGCGTTACAATGAGCACCATGGGGCCCACCTCTAAGACCATGCATACCACCTCTAGTTGGGGGAGGAACTGCCCAAATTGGTGGATCACTCTAAATTGAAGGAACGATCATTCCGTGACTAGGGCACTCTCTCAAAAAATTACCAAAAGCTCTACAACAATAACATACCCCAGGAGTTGTACCAAAACCAAAAGATCATCTAAGCCGGAATAACCACCACGACTAGAATAACTAAAACATGAACCTCTCAAAGACTGGCAAATACCCTGGAAAGGAAAATAACTGAAACTAGACTAGCCTCCATTGGTAATCTGAAAAGTAGACTGAATGGGCCAACTAGACTGACCCCAATGCTGATATGATTGATGTGGAGGGTACCTACCATGAGAACCATAGCCTCTGGATAGGGAGCCACTATGACTTTCACTAAAACTACCCTGATATCACAACCTCTTATCGTTGCCCCCTTGGACCTTGAGATGCATATCCTCTATAATCTGAGCATAATAAAAAGCCTTAGCAAAATACCTACCCACAACAACCAAAATCTATATATACATACGAAGAGGAAGTTTTCTTCCTCGAACAAAGCAAAGAACCCTATCATACTTAGTAGTCTGAATAGAAGTAGCATTTCTAGACAACTCATAAAATTGATCCTCACACTCCACCACAATCATGAAGCCCTACTTCAACCTCCAGAACTGATCTCTCAAATGATACCTAAAACTTTAAGGTATATACTTCTCCAAGAAGATCCCGAAGAACTCAGTCCATGTCAATGGGGAAGATCCAGATGGACCAAAATAAAGATAACCTCTCCACCAATATTGAGGTGCCACATCTAAATGAAAAGTAGTGTAATCTACACTACGAGTCTTAAATAGGACCAAATTATTGAGCCTATCCTCACAAGCAATTAAGAACTCACATGCATCCTCGCTCGGTGCACCAGAAAACCTAGGCGGAGCCACTCTCAAGACCTTACCCAATATATTTTTCTCCTTAATAGGCAAAACAGCCTAGCCAACTACCGGTTGAGCAACCACTGATGCAAAAGGGACCTCAACTTCGAAAGTCTTTACTACAGGTTGCACCTCTGCCTCAAGACCAGTCTGATCCATAAATTGTGCACCATCTAATGATGCACTGTTGACCAATCCCAAAATTTTAACCAAAGCATCCATGAGCACTAAAGAAGAAATAAACCTCGAGCCTAGTCTGGTCCCTAGCCTACCACTGGCTGGGGCAGAAGAATCTCTGGCTTGGGGCAGGATAGGGTCTGGTAAAGGCCTTTTATCCTAGACCCTAGTTGGAAACATATCTTTATGATGTCCATGACCTATACGCCATCCACGAACGATGACAGGATTTGCAGGCTTATTCTCAAGACCCTCATCTCATGTAGCGGTAGCACGTGCCCTAGCCATATGCAAAAGAATGAAACCAAACGAATGATTTAGAAACCAACTTAGACTCTTAGCACAAAATGATTGATAGAAGTAAAAAAAATCCAAAAAAATGTCTTATATCTTATCGAATATAAGAAATGAATATTATCATTCCAATCCGCGGGACTCTACTAGTCACTTGCTCTTGTACCAATAATATTGGTGAAACCTAGGTTGTTATACTAATATGTCATGACTCAATTTATGAGTCATAGTGGTACCTACTTTATCCCACAAATAGGTAAGCCAAACCATAGCTTAGAGTTATAAGTAATGGGCTAACTTAGTGAAAAATGGCCTAAAGGGTGGAAATCAACATTTAAAGACTTAAAATAAAAGCAGAATAGTCATAACAGTCTAATAGGTAGATAAAAGAGCAGCAACAATCCCAAGACTCAATAGTGATGGTACAAGAGCTACCATAAATAAACCATAAGTACTGGATAGTCAAATACATTCTATCTCAAAAATGGAATACTAGACATTGAAAATTAAAAGGAAAAGGATAACTCCGACTCCAAGAGCTCATCCAATATCCAAAATTAACCCTATTGAGTGTCACGTCAACAATGGTAACTATTACTAGGATCAACACAAAAATCTAAAAAAGTGTAGTATAAGTATCAAAATCACAGGTACTCAGTAGGCATCATCGATTGACAAAGCTAAATCATAAAGTAAGTGCTATAAGATACAAGACAAAGTAAACTAAGTCAAAGTAATAGGTCAAACCTAGAAACAAAGCCAATAAGTGTGGAAAAGTAAATAACCCAACACAGGCACCCATAAGCCTGGAGGGTACAATCAAGGAAGGTGAACAACCCAATAACCATAAATTACTAATTACCATGTCATAACTAAGAATCCATTTGAACTATATCATATCATTGATAAATCCCAAATTACTGGACTTGAATCGGAACTCAATAGTATCATCATCATTACCACTATTTGTCAGACTTGTACTGGAACTTATATTATCAATATCATCATCAAATGCCAGACTTGAACCAAAACTCATATATCATTATCATCATGAATTGTCAAACTCGAAACAAAACTCAGATATCATTAGACCATATCAATAGACCATGTATATAAATCATAATCATAAGCCATATCACTAAATCACAAAAATTATCCATCGAAACTTACCCAAAATTGGCATTAACTCTTAAATACCAAACTAGCATAATCAATAAGCATCTAATCTTTTTAAGTCACAAAATAAGCATTAACAAAAATATATCTTGTGAAAATCAGTCTACCAAAACTAACACAAGTCTTGGCCTAAGGTGGGTAGGAGGGGCTCATTTCAAATCCCAAAATCCTTTTCTAGGAAAATTCTACCTCGAACTAGGCTAAGATATTTAAATTTATTTCTAAATGTTAAATAGTCTCAAATTAGAGATAAGATAGCAATTTATCCTAAAACATGAGTAACTAAGTTAATTACGCCTAAATTATGATTTCACGATATCCTAAATAGTCCAACTAACCCAAATATTATCAATCATACCTCCAACACCTAAATCCCACCCCGTATCTAGCATAATATTGTAATTATTGTACAAAATAGCTCAATCTATCAAGAGGGTAAACTTAGCCTACCTGGATACTGAAGAAAAGTCTGAAGAATTCGCGAAACCATCGATTTTTTTTTAGAAGCTTTCGCAAGATGTCATGCTATCAAAATCACTATCTACTCGTTAATACAAAAACAATAATACCCATATTTATCTATTGTTCTTTGGGTCCAAAATTCACCTATCCAGAACCATAAGTACTGGATAGTCAAATACATTTTGTCTCAAAAATCATACATTCAAAATAAAAATAATGTCCCTCTATGATCAAGGAGAATTTACCCCTAAAAATAGGTGAATTTCTAGCTCTAATTGTGCTACAATCAATCCATAAATACTTTAGGGTTATTAGATAAAAATGGAGGAATTAACCAAGAAATTTATGGGATCTAATCATAAATTCAATGAAGATTTGTGTAAATTAACAATATCAAAGCTCCACAATCACCTACAATTGATTCTCCCAAGAATTTCCACTTTTTAGGATCAATATTCTCGATAACAATTGAAGAATGGTGAAAATGAGGCTAAGTAGGCTATTTATACCCTTTCCAAGTATGCGAATATTGCATAAGCATACACTGGGCCGCTTTAGCTATAGATGCTAAAGTGCCCAGCTGACTACTAAAGCGGTACCTGGCTAACCTTGCATCAGTTGGAGACTTGCAATATTTTTATTCTCAGCCAACCCCTCGAGATTCATTCAAAATCCCATATATGAAAAAAAAAACTATGCTACCCTATCAAATTTGATATTTTCAAGTCAATGGCACAACTTAAATTTCCATCCGAGGTTGTTTCAAGGAAAAGTGGGTCCCACACCTACTTGCCATTTTTCTTAACTTTTGTCCAATAGCCTAAAATAAGTCCAGAAGCCTCAGGACCTAAACCTAGGGTACAGCTAGCCTAAAATTAAAATTCCAATGTTTTTGGAATAGTCAAAATTGGCTTACGAGCTTGTTTATGTGGATTTTTTGCCCGATGCCCAATTTGAACCAGTGAAGACTTAAAATTAGGAATGCACTCTAAAAGCCAAACAAACTATCCGATAACCAAACTGCCAGTTCCAGAATGTCCTAAATGACTTGAGGAAGCTATAAGAAAGCTATAAGCAATAAAAATAAGTGTAAATATAGAAAATGGCCTAAAGGGTCATTATATAGGATGTACCTAAAGGCTCAAACATTTGAGGATATTAGGTCCATATCTCACTCTTGATCTCCCAAGTGGCACTTATTATTTTGGAGAGCTTTTCAGGAGGAGTTGGGCACTTAAGTGGACCTTAGTACAGCCTTTTATCTGCAGACTGATGTCCAGTTTGAGCAAACTATTTAGGTTCTTAAGGATATACTCTGAACCTCTGTTTTAGATTTTGGAGGCCAGTAAGAGTAGCACTTAGCCTTGGCAGAGTTTGCATACAATAACAGTTATTATTCAAATATTGAGATGGTACTTTTTTAGGATTTGTATGGTAGGAGATGTCATTCTCTGTTTGGATGATTTGAGACTTTTGAGGTTAAGCTTTATGGTATTAATTTACTTCAAGAGTCATTGGGTAGAGTCAGGGTGATTCGGGATAGGTTGAGAGCAGCTCAGAGTGGGTAAAAAACCTATGCAAACATAGGCTTTATTTATTGAGATTTGGAGTTGGTGATCGTGAATTCCTCTATGTTTCACCTGTGAAGGGTGTGATGAGGTTCGAGAGGAAGGGTAAGCTCAGTCCAAGATATATAGGACCTTTTGAGATTCTTTGCACAGTTGGTGAGGTGACTTGTGAGTTATCTTTACCTCCAGGTTTTGTTGTTGTTTATCTAGTTTTCCATGTCTCCATGTTGTAGTGATACATTCCTAATCCTTCTCATGTGCTTAGATAGGACTCAGTCCAGTAAAATGAGCATTTGACCTTTGTAAATAAGCCTGTGCTAATTTTGGTTAGTGATCTAAGGCGATTGCATACTAGGGAGATTCCTGTAGTTAAGGTTCAGTGGAGGCACCTCCCAATGGATGAGTCCACTTTGGATATCGAGATTCAGATGCGGACTTTATATCCTCACTTGTTCGAGACTCAGGTACATCCTAATCTTTAACATCCAGGGATGAAAGTTCCTTTAGTAGGGAATATTATAATGACCCTTCAGGTATTTTCCATATTTTGTATATTTTGCCATTAGAGCTTTTCCATAGCTTTCCCAAGTTATTTATGACTTACTAAGACTGATAGTTCGATTATCGAGCATTTTGTTTGATTTTTAGAGCTAACTCTCTGTTTGAAGTCTTTGTTGGTTTCAAAAGGCCACCGGGTGAAAACTTCAGTAAAATGATCTTGTATGTAAACTTTGACTGCACCAGCAGCTCCAAAATATTGATTTTAGGCTATGTAGACCTTTGGTTCGAATCCCAAGGCACCCGAGCTCATTTTTACTTATTAGTGAGAGAGTTAAGAAAATGAGATATATGTGAGGGACCCATATTTGGTTGAAATGAACTCAAATGGAAATTTTGAGTGTGTCATCGCATTTGAAACGTTGAATTTTTTATGGTTACATAATTTATTTATGTATACGGGATTCAGATGAATTCCAAGGGCTTGATAGAAATTTGGAAGAATTTCCAAGTTTTAGCTTTCAACTGATGCAGCCACGATCGCCATCCTTGTGTTGCAATCAAGGTGATTCAATCGCACATAGGTGTCATAATCACGATAAGTTGTGCAGACCAAAAGGTGTTGGGATCGTATACCTACAGGTTACGATAGCGACTGTCGAGGCCCTAGACTGGGTATAAATTGAGCCTTTTTCCACAATTTTAGGCATTTTTAGTATTCCCCCTTGAGAGATAAACCCTAATATAGTGTGAAGGCTTAAAATTAAAGCTTATGGGTGCTTGGGAAGCTATATAAATATCTATTTCTTGATTCTTCTATGGATTTAAGGTAAAAATACTTTAAACTCATAGTTGATTTTCTTGATTATTTTCTCAAAACCCCAAAACCCTTAGGGTTTGATTTTAGCCCCAATTTAGCTTTTTTTTCCCATTTGAAGGTAATGATTCCTTGAACCTATATGAATGTTGGGTTGGTGTTAAAAATGTGATTACTATAAATGGGACACAAATGGAGTTTTTGAGGTAATTTTTGAACCTAAAGCATAATGGTGTAATATGGGTATCGATATTCTCGTATTCATGAATAGAATATTTTTTGATAGCTTGGCCTTTTGAAGAGGCTTCTCGGAAGGACCAATCAAAGGTTTAGCGGTTTGTTGACCTTTTCTTTGACGTTGAGGTAGGTTAGGTTTATCCCTTGTTAGATTGAGCTATGTCACAGTATTCTTATAATATTGTGCTAGATTTGGGATTGTTCTAGGTTTTGGATTGATGAAATACAAGACTTGGGTTTAGTTGGATCGTGTAGGCTAAATTGAAATCATAGAGTTGAAATACTTAGCTTGTTTCCTTCAACCTTAGTGCATTAGACTATATTACTCATGTATAGCATAAGAATGCCTTAGTTTGCTCTAAATTAAGTAAATTCTCATATCAATCATGCTTAGGGTAAGTCTGGCCTTAGTTGCTTATACTAATGAAGGTTGTCTTAGTTCTATTAGACTTAGTTATAATGCTTGAGTAGAACTTTTACCTTAGGACTAATTATGGATTGCTATACATGTAAGAATGGATTTAGATACCTCAGCCTATTTTGGGACAGAAATTGACTTAGAATGAATTTCAGGGATTTAGAAGTGGTCATTTGACCCACCTTAAGCCAGCATTGATATAGTTCTCTTGAAAACCTTATCCGCTTATTAAATGCTTAGACAATGCCATTTTGAGGCAATACTAGGGAAGCTATGTACTTGTTGGTTATGATAAATGACGCTAGAAGTAACATCTAATGATTATGTCATATGTATGATTTATCGGTTAGTCTTATGACGAGCTCTGGATTATGCTATTGTTGTGGCTATTGATTAGGCTACTAAATATACTATTTAATGAGCCCTTGACTATGATATTGACTAAGCCATAAATTACTTTATTGACTATGCTATTAATAAGCTATAGATTATGCCATTAATTAGCTATTACTTAAGTTATTGATACACTATCTTTTGGCTAATAATAGGCCATTAAATATGCTATTAATAAGCCATTCTCATGATATTTCTTATTACTATGAACATGCTAAGAAATTATGCTAAAATTATTATAGAAAATATTCCTAATGATGATATTAGTAATTGTTCTATGAATTATGTTAGATGTCATGCTTATTGATTATATGAGAAATTATGCTATTAGTCGTTCTTGAAACCATGATTTTTTATTACATGAATACTCATGCTATTGATTTTTCCATCGATTGTGATGATATATTGATACCCTGTAAGACCGGAGGATATTGTGATGATATATTTATACCCGGCAAGGTCGGAGATGATATTGATACCTAACAAGGCCAGAGGATACTAGGATGATATTAATACCCGACAAGGCCAAAGAATACTATGATGATATTGACACTCGACAAGGCCGAATGATACTATGATAATATTGATACTCGACAAGGCTAGATGATACTATAATGATATGATGATACCCGGCAAGGCCGGATGATACTATGATAATACTTGGCAATGCCGGAGGATACTGTGATGATATAATGATACACATCAAGGCCAGAGGATACTATTATGATATTGATACCTGGTAAGGTCAGAGAATATTATGATGATATCTTGATACCCGACAAGGCCGGAGGATAATTATGATGATGCATTGATACCCGACAAGGTCCGAGGATGATCATATTGTTGTGCCTACGTATACATCTACTGGATTGAGATCAGCTAGACCTATGTATGGAAATTATATGCTTATATATACTTATGTGAAATTTGGGTCTGTTGTTAATATTATTGATGCCGTTTATAGCCAGTTAGCATTAAATATTTACAAAGAGACATATTAGTGATAATTGAGGATTAGTGATAATTGATGATTAGCGATGAATGTTGTTTAAGTGGATAATAATGGCTAGTTTACAACTACGGATTAGTTGGTAAATGTGGATTAGAAAATAAATGTGTTAGATGAGAAACGATGATTACCAAATGAATAGTAATTAGTGGCTATGTGGTAAGTAGTTGAATGATGGTTAGAGGTTATATGATTACTAGTGGTCAAATGGATTAGTAAATAAGAGATGGTTAACTAGTAAATGGTGACCAGTGTATATTGGTGCTAAGATTGTTAAATGATGATAATGTTATGGAATGTGAGTACATTGCCTAATGTTGGGGAATTGTGAAATGTTGGCAAATGGTCAGTTGATGATAATTGTGGAATGATGGTTAAATGACGATGAAGGTTAGTTATAATATTGGTTGATTGCTTTATTCTTCTCTTGAGTGTACTCTACAGTCGTATGGGAGGTTGTGATGAGTTCTTTATTTTTTACACCAATCGGCGTATGGGAGCAAATTTTGTTATTTGTGGTTGTTTGTATTAATGTTTTATGATACGTTATTATTTTGAATTGTTTACTTATTATGAACAGAGATATTGGCATGTGTTGATGCCTTCTATTTTACTATTATTCCGATTTAATTAGTTATTATGTACAATATTGTTGGAGATAATTCAGGTTTGCTTTTGTACCTTGACTTAGTTATGTTATCTTACATTTTATCATACTTGTATTATGATTTTGATCAGTTGACTGATGATGCCTATTGAGTACCTATTGTTTTGGTACTCATATTATACTTCTGTACCTTTTTTATGCAGATTCAAGTACTAGCTATCATTATTGACTGTTGTTCATATGGTGAGTAATTTACAGAGATAGGGTGAGCTCTTGGAGTTCGAGTAGCCTATTTCCCTCTATCTTTATTTTCAATTTTTGTTTTGAGACAGATGTATTGACTAGTCTAGACTTTTGAGTTGTATTGATACTATTAGATGCTCTTGTACAGGCTCTACCAGGTAGTGGGATTGGTATCTCATGTTGACTGTTTTTATTTGTATAGAACACTTGGTTTATTTATAAATTATGTTCTTGTAAATTTTCCTATGATAGAAATTTCCTACCGAGTTAACCCCTTGCATTGGCTCCGGGTTATGGTTTTGGCTTACCTACTGACATAATTCAGTAGGTGCCATCATGACTCATAAATCGGGTCATAACATGAAGACACGATGTAGTAGTTTCAACTCTTGCCCATAGAGCATAACTTGTTTTTTTAAATCCTTAGTCTAGGTCTTGCCTTAGAGGCAAGAGATGTAGAACATCTCGTAAATCAAGACACAGTGTGGTATTGTCAACTCGTGCCCATGAGGCATAACTTGTTGTTTGAACCTTAGGTCAGGTCTTGCCTCTCAGGCAATAGTTATAGAACATCTCATAATTCAAAACACAATTTTGTAGTGTCAACATGTAATACTGTAAATTTTCATCTCTAAAACCATCACTAGAAAGGCCATTAAATTTGCTTTCCATCGCCACCAGTCTTACCTTAGTTCGATATCATGGCAAAAATTTATGACAAGTTGACTGAGGGACTGTCAAACTGTCAGTGACAACAACTCTGGCAAAGACCCATTACCAGACAAATTGAGTTGTTGCCACGGCAGTGAGGTATCCCAAAATTCAGCTTAGTGGTGATAAGTCCAGCCAATGACTCGTTATCAGTCCTAAAGAGACGTTAGGTGGGCCCGTTGTCACAATAAAATAAAACCAAGAAATCAAGTCCCCGACAATGACTACTCCTAATGACTCGTGATCAGATCCATCAAATCATCAGGAGGGAAGTCATTGTCAGAACAATTAGGAACCAAGGATCAGGTCCCAGGTCATGACTCGTGACCAGTCATAACGAGTTATAGCTTGAGTCGTTATGACTAGAACCAGTAATTTCCTGCATATTTTAAAAATAGCTTTTTGGTCAATTCCCATTCTTTTAATCCCAAACCCACGTTGTTTGGTCACTCTAAAATTAGTTATTGGGGGATGAAATTTACCCTAACACCTCATAAAATTAAAATCACTCAACACTTAGCAAAAAGGGGCGATTTCTTCTTCTCTAAAGCTAAGTTAGGGTTTCTCAAGAACAGGATCAATTCCAAGGATTTCTCTAAGGCTTCCACTTTTAGGTATGTTGGATTTCATCAATAGGCACCTTCCACCCATTGAGTCCCAATAACTTCTCAATCTTCAAGTTGTTTTCCTCTTAAGTTTGAGTTCTAGGTCAAATATGAGTTTTCATTAAATTCTACAGTTTAATTTTGTAAGAAAATCATGAACACATGTTTCCCATAAACGAAGTATCTTTCCATGTTTTAAGAATTATGAATTCACTGAGTATGATAAGATGTTGGGTTCTTAGACTTGAATTATGATTTCCCTCATAAATGTCCAGTTAATATTATCATGTTTAGAGCTGGTGGGTTATGAACACTTGATACCTGGGAATTCAGACATACATCGGCTTATATATTTTTTAGTATTTGAGATTGTACATGTATTGCTATTTTTAGAATGATATCATGATGAGCAATTCAGTTTATACTTCCTTGTCATTCGGTTGGAACTCATACAAAGCACTGAGTGAACATAAGGATAATGTCTCCCCTATCAGTTAGGCAGAGACCGTTAGTATCAGTTCCTAAGTTCTAGAACTATGGTACAACCATAGGTTACAAGGGGTCCCCCATTAGTTGAGGCATGACACCCTAGTCTTTCGGGACATTAATTAGTGGATCCACTCCAGCCAGTGTTGGTACCCTTGGCAAGGTACTAGCACCCTTCCAACTGGGGTAAAAAGTTGGACCTTGATTTTCTTAGGTTAGGGTATGTTGGTTATTGTTAGCTCCCACAGTACTTAATTTATGCTTCAATTCAGGTTTGCATTGACCTTGTATTGAGTTATTCAGATATTCAATTTGCATTTAGTTTACATGTTCATGCATTCATATTCAGCCTATACTAGTTACTTTCCCATTTTGCATACTCAGTACATTCAAAGTACTAATCTCATACTTCTTTGTGTTATATTGTCACATAATATAGGTTCGGACGCTTAGTACCTTGATCGCACTTAGAATAATTCCACATCACTTAACAGCAGCTTTGGTGAGTCCTCATCATTCGAGGGCTAGTTATCAGTTAGTTATTTCAGTATTTCATTTTATTTCAGTCAGTTGAAGTTAATTGGGGAATTGTCCCAACAACTAATTATGACTTGGAGTCTTTCAAATAGATATTTAGATTATCAGCATATTGGGTAGTCAGATAATTCTATTTCCCACTTTGATCGATATTTAGTTTTATATTATTACTTCTATCAGTTATGTCAGTTAGCTTCATCCCAGTATTTTGTTATGTCTCTAGTATTTCTAATGTATGCCAGTCCATGAGTTAGCTTGGGGTCACTTGTATCTCTAAGCACCGTGTTATGATCAGGGGGTAATCCCGAATCCTGAAAAACTTGGTATCAAAGCAGTAGGTTTAGAGTGTCCTAGGGTGTCTAAAAGCCACATTAAGTAGAGTTTCGTTTGTGGGTTTGAAGTGCGTCACACTTATGAGTGAGAGGCTATGAAATATTTTAAGAAGGTCTCACTTCTTTCATGATTCATTACGTTCGATAGAGTGTGAACTCTATTAAAATTTCTCTTCTAACTCGTCCTTTATCCATTTACAGACAATCCCTCCTAAGAGAATTAACTAAAGAAGAAATAGGAACCAAGAACCATCTCCAGTTCTCAAAGACCCTCTGAATAAGCAGTCTCTTATGCTGAGTTCAGGGCTACTTTCATAGCACTAGCCAAATCTATTAATGCTCAAAATAACTACTAGGCTATTTCCCCAACCAACTCAGTAGTGAATACGGTGGCAACTAGAATCCAAGACTTCACTCGGAAGAATCTGCCAATATTCTTTAGATCTAAGTCTTAGGAGTATCCATAAGAATTCTTGGACAATGTTCAAAAGGTGATTGATATCATGGGTATTACTTCTACTAAGAGTGCTGACCTTGTTACTTACCAACTGCAAGGGGTGTCTCATACTTGGTTCAAGCAGTGAAAGGAAGATAGAGGTGTAGATGCAGGGCCAGTAAAGTAGGATGAGTTTTCTGCTATATTTCTGGACAAGTTCTTTGCACTTGAGTTAAGAGAATCTAAGGTGCGGGACTTCAGCAACTTGAAGCAGGGTAGAAAGAGTGTTAAGGAATATTCACTCAAGTTTACTCAGTTGGAGAGGTATGCTCCGACTACGGTGGCTGATTCTAGAGTCCAAGTGAGTAAGTTTGTGTTTAGTATTTTTGAGGAAGTGGATAAGGAGTGTAGAATAGCCATGTTGATTAAGGATATGGACATCTATAGGTTGATGGTCCATGCTCAACAAGTTGAGGAGGAGAATCTCTAAGAGGAGAAAAAAGAGAATAAGAGGGTTAGAACTGGTAGTTTCAATTTATCACAACCGAGGTTAGATAGTGGGAATTGTTCTCAGTTTCGATAGAAATCTTCAATCCCATCCCTATCTTCTACCAGTGCTATTGTACCCTAGTTCAGATGAGATACTCATGATAGTGTATTGGGCTTTAATTCCCAGGGTAGCATGAATAGTGGTCACACCAACCCAGTTTGCAACAGATATGGTAAGAACCACAAAGGGAGTGCATGGCTGGTAGATGCTTGTTTTGGGTGTGGCAAGTCAGGCCATAGAATAAGGGATTGCCCAATGATTATACAGGGAGGTAGAAATAATCGTCAACAGGGACAGACTAACGCTTCAACATTTCCAGTAGGTCTCCCAAACCAGTAAAGCGCTACTTCTAGTATATCTAGTGGACAACGTCAAAATAGGCTTTATGCCCTTCAGACTCGATAGAATCAGAAGGGTTGTAAGACCCCGCAAAGTCCTAGTTATTTCAGTTCTTTATATCATGCCAAAAGAGGTCCCAGACTTAGATAATTTCAGCTAAGTGTTGACACTTAGTGTCATTTTGGGCCTCGATATTTCAATGGCATCATTTACGATCTTTTCGGCCTTAGATTGTCGATTTTTAAGTTGATTCATGATCAGGGATGTAAATAGGTCATCTTGGGTGAGTTTCGGAATTTTCGGACATCATTTGAGTCATGTTTGGATGACCAAAATAGTAAGCCAATGCGATCTCGATGTGTCACGTTGTCTATCGCATCAACACGGTGCGTCGATAATTGTGTCGACGCCATCGATGCACCACATCACCTGTCGCATCACTGGGCACATTTTGCTTATTAAATTATGATTTACCATGGGCATTTAGGTCCTTTTCCCCTCACCCAATTCAGCCAAAATATGAAATTAAACTTCTAAAATGGCAAAATACATTCATTCTTCATAAAACCTCTCAAGCATAAAACCCTAGATTCATCAAATTCAAGTCCAAGTCTCAAGAATTCACCAACAACTCCCATAAATTCAACTATCAAGGTATGTTAGGTGTTCATCCTTGGGTTTTCTTCCACCTTTGGAGTTCAAGAACCCTTTTCAAAACTTGAATTATGATTCTCATGTTATGAATTGAATTATGCTCATGTTTGTGTTGTTGTATGGGTTTCAAGTTAAGATCTTTTATGAGTTCCATAAAAGTAAGTTAGCATGTGCGTTGAATTATGAATCTCTTATGTCAAAACCTTTGAATTTTCAAGTTGCATGTTGTAGTTATGATTCCCTATGTGTTTATTTCTCATGTATAACAATCATGCTCCCCAAGTGTTTGATAAAAATGTCCATGAGTAAATTATGCATGGTAACCTAGGGTTGTGTTGTTAAAGTTGTGATATGAGTTTATCTATTATGCTATCAAGTCCTGGGGGTATTTATTACCTGAAATCTAGCTATTTACTTAGTTATAGTAGTTACAGAATAGTCTCAGTAAAGGTCAAGAATAGTAGTACTCAGTCAGTAACAGAACTCAGTGAACTCAGTCTAGTTCAGTCAGTTAACACGATCAGTGTCAGTTCAGTCAAGCCTAATACAGTCTAGTGATCAATTCAGTGTCGATTCAGTTGGAAATAGGATTAAGCATCGAGCAAACCTAGGGATGGGGCTTTCCTACCAGTTAAGGTTTGACCCTTAGTAGTAATCCCTAAGTTCCAGAACTACATAGCCAGCGTAGGCTATGAGATGTCACCCGCTAGTTTAGGACTGACACTCTCAGGGATCACCCGCTAGTTTAGGACTGATATAAGGGGTTACCCGCTATATTAGGACTGACTCCACATCCATTGTTAGTACCCATGGCACGGTACTAACACCCTTTCAACTGGAGTTATAGGTTGGACCCTAATCAATTCAGAACGGGGTATGTCAGTTAGATGGTACCTCCTACAGTTATAGTTTCAGTCTCAGTATTCAGTAAAGAACTCAATCAGTTCTACAAAACCATGTCTATCAGTTATTAATTACTCAGCCATCAGAATTCAGTACTCAATTTCAGTATAATCTCAGATACACGATGTATACCTATATGTGCAGCATCGCATGTTCAGTATGTTTAGTAGTTACATTTTTTCATGTACTCTCATCCAGTTACTTCATGATTTTCATTGAGTTAGTTATCATCTCATACATATGAACGCACGTATATTAGCCTTACCTCATTTATCATACCAGTACATTCCACATACTGATCACATACTCTCTTTTGCGCTATGATATCTTATATCATAGGTCTAGACGCTCAGGTTCCTGATGGTACTTAATAGCTCAGGCTATCAGCAACAGATATAGTAGTGATTCCTCATATTTCGAGGAAAGAGTGTATCTATTTTAGTATTCCAGCAGTTTAGTAGTTATTTCAGTCGGAGTTAGTTAGGGGTTTGTCCCATCAACTCTATATTCACATAGTTAGAGGCTTTCAGACTAGCATAGTCTTTTTAGATGCTATTATCAGTTATACTTAGTTATTATTTCAGTATTTTGAGAACCTTATGGCATTTTTAGATTTTTTCCACATATATATTCCAGTACTATATTCAGTGCTCACAGCAGGTACTAGTCATGGGTTAGCTTATGGTCCTTCAGGGTCATAAGCACTGTATGATGCCCAGGCTGTAGTCTCAGGGTGTTAGAAGGGTTCTCCTGATGTGGTTACTAGTACGTTACAAGTCTTTCACCTTCATGTGTATAGACTATTAGATCCCAGAGCCACACTCTCCTTCATGACTCCCTATATAGCAGTAGACTTTGGTGTCAACCCTAAAATCCTTGTAGATTCCCTCTTTGTTAATAGTCCATTCGGTAGTTCTGTCATAGCCAGACAGGTATACAAAAACTTCCCAGTTATAGTATCCCAAAAAGTCACCTCAATCGATCTTGTTGAGTTAGACATGACTGATTTCGATGTCATTCTTATCATGGATTGGCTCCACACTTGTTATGCCTCAGTTGACAATAGAAATAGAGTAGTCTAGTTTCAGTTTCCAAATAAGCCAATCTTAGAGTGGAAGGGTAGTACCTTAATGCCTATAGGTCAATTTATCTCTTTTCTCAAGGTAAGAAAAATTATCTGCAAAGGGTGTATCTACTATCTTGTCTGAGTCAAAGACTCAAGTTCCAAAATCTCGAGTCTTGAGTCGGTTACAATAGTGAATGAATTCCCAGAAGTTCTTCCTAAAGAACTGCCCGGAGTTCCTCCTGAGAGAGAAATTGACTCCAAAATAGATCTCCTTTCTAATACCCAGCCTATCTCAATTCCACCTTATAGAATGGCTCCAACTAAACTTAAGGAATTGAAAGATCTCTTAGACAAGTGTTTCATCAGGCCTAGTGTCTCTCCATGTGGTGCTCCAGTTCTATTCGTGTGCAAGAAAGATGGTTTTCTTAGAATGTGCACCGACTACTATCAGTTAAACAAAGTCACAATCAAGAATAAGTATCTCATACCCAGGATTGATGACGTGTTTGACCAACTTCAGGGCACTAATTATTTCTCTAAGATAGACCTCAGATCTGGCTATTATCATCTCAAATTCAGAGAGCATGACATTTTGAAGACAGCCTTCATAACTTGGTATGGTCACTTTGAATTTGTATTTATGTTGTTTGGACTAACGAATGCCCTATAACTTTTATGGACTTGATGAACAAGGTGTTCAAAAAGTACTTGGACATATTTGTTATTGTGTTCTATGACAATATCCTCGTTTATTCTCGAAGCAAGAATGAACATGCAGATTATTTGAGGATTGTCTTACAGGCTCTTAAAAATCACCATCTATTTGCTAAGTTTAGCAAGTGTAAATTCTTATTGAAATCAGTAACATTCCTTGGTCATATAATTTCTAGTAAAGGCATTCGAGTTGATCCTCAATAAACTGAAGTAGAAAGAAACTGACCTAGAACCGTATCTCCATCAAAAATCAAGAGTTTCTTAGGTTTAACCGGTTACTACAGATGGTTTATTGAAGGATTTTCCTCAATTGTTTCTCCCATGTCCAGACTGACTCAAATAAAAGTCAAATTCCAATGGTCTGATTCTTATGATAAGAGTTTTCATGAGTTGAAGACTCGACTCACCTCCACCCCAGTTTTGACTTTACCAGGGGGTTTAGATAGCTTTGTGGTATAGTATGATGTTTTTAGAGTTAGTCTTGGGTTTCTGTTGATGCAACGGGGCAATGTCATAGCATATACCTCCAGACAGCTTAAACCTCATGAGAAAAACTATCTAACTCATTGTAATACCCCAAAAAATCCAAACCAATATTAAAGCCATGTACCAAGATCATTCATAGTACATCATGGTTATTTTATAGTTTTATGAGTAGGTTAGATGTATATTAAGGCTTCAAATAACTCCCAGCTATCAGATGAATCAAAACATTCCTTACCAATTGAATTCTTGGGAAGGATATTGGTATAGTAAACTACAAACAAGCATATCTCTCATTATACTTAGAATTTTTGAGCTCATAACCTATCAACAGACATATAATTGAATTATCTTTCCAACTATACAAATTTCGCCTAAATCCAATATCGGAGCAAAGAGTTATTCCTATTTTACTCTAGCATGTCAGGCTGGAAACAGTGTGACGACATTCGTGGTAGCTTACCATATTTGTGATGCCCTATAATGAAGGTCGTCAGCCTTAGGCAGAACCCAGCTCCTAAGTGACCACATTTGTGGTATCTTACCAAACTTGTGACACCCTATCACGAAGATCATCAGCCTTAGGCAGAAACCAGCTCCAAAGTAACAACATTCGTGGTAGCTTACCACACTTGTGATGCCCTATCATGAAGGTCGTCAGGATTAGGGAAAAAACATCAACTCCAGCTCCTGTGTGACGACATTTTTGATGGCTTGTCACATTTTTTGACGCTTTGTCACAAATGTCGCCAGCTATGATTTTTAGCAACTGAGAATTTATTTCATAAGGGTATTTGGGTCATTTACTTCACCTTCCACGACTTATAACCCTAAAAAGGCATAATTTTTCCCATTTTTCCTCAGTTAAGCATCCTAAAAACCCTCGCTTACGCTCTCAACCACAAGATTAGGGTTTTCATCAAACTCATCTCTCAAAAGCAAGATTCAAGCCATTTTTCAAGATAATTGAGAATTAAGTTTCCCAATCCAAGAACTCTCCAGCAAATCATCAAGGTTTCCTTTCTAAGGTATGCGTAGTGTTCATCTATGGATCCAATCCGTTCATAGAGCTCAAGAACCATGTTTTAAATATTATTTTGTAAACTTTTTGTGGTGATATGAGTATGTACATGTTGATGATTGTTTTTTAAGTTTCAATGTGATGTATAAAGGTGTTTTCATGGAATATATATGTTTGTTAATCAAAAACCATGAACTTTAGGTGGTTTAATATGGTGCAAGTATGAAACTCACCTATGCCTTAAAGAATGCATGCAAGGTGTTTGATAAAATGCTTAGGATGCTTGAAATTCATGTTTGTATGGTTCTATGATGTCTAAATGACAAGTCCATGTTAGCTATATACTTCAATATGAATCCCATGCTTTTCATGTATTGCTATTGGGGTGGTATAAAGCATGTAATATAATGGAGATATACAATATATACACGAAATATATGCATGCATTCCCTACAATGTTTAAGATGTTGAATAACTATATGAAATATGATATCCCCTACTTATGATATTATGAATTGTGGACTCAAATCTTGTGATCAAGTCATGTCATGTGTGTCAGTATCCTTCTATCGAGTCCTAGGGATATTCGTACCCAAAAAAAATAGTTGTATGCCTAGAGCCATGTCATGTTGTCACGATAATCTCAGTCAAGCTATAATCTATAGAACTCAGTCAGTCATGTGACTCAGGAAAACCTCATAAATCTCATGATCTCAGTTAACTCTCAGATAATAGTACTACTTCATCAGTCAATGGAAGTCAGTTAATCTGTCCATGTACAGTCAGTTGAATCATGTTTAGTCTCTTCAAATTGGAGTAGAATTTAGCACCGAGTAAACCCAAGGATGGTGACTCACCTACCAGTTTAGGGTGCGATTCTTAGCAGTTATCCTTGTGTTCCAGAACTACGTAGCTATCGTAGGTTGAGACATCTTAGCCTATCAAATTAGGGTTGATGAGGTGGCTTAACCTGTCAGTTTAGGGTTCCCACCATTCTCCTTTTGAATACCTGCCAGCTAAGGGTCAGCCACAACTGTCCTTACCAGTGGCGCGGTATTGACACCCCTCCAGTCGGGGCAGAGATTGGACCCCAACTTAGCTATATGCGTTACTGGGGCATGTCGGTTAAATAACTACCTCCCACAGTTTTAGAATCAGTTTCAGTAAAAGAACTCAGATAGGTCTTCAGATTTCAGTATATCAGGACTGTTAGATACAGTCAGACTTAGTTATAGTACGGAACTCAGATAGTTCCATCAGATTCAGGATTGTCAGATACAGTCGCCCATGTTATTAGAATTTCAATATCAGTCGTGTTAGCCATTATTAAACCATGTAATAGCATACAAGACTAGCTATCATGCACCCACAATTTCAGTTACTATGTATGCATATTTGTACTCTTAGGTTCATGTCAGACAGACAGTTAGCATTGTTCATGCATGTAAACCCTGTTTATATTTAGCCTACCTCACTTGTATACTCAGTACATTCTCTTGTACTAACGCATTTGCACTATGGTGCTTTCTTTTCAAGTTACACCATAGGTTCATAGACACGTGCTCCAGATCAGCAGTAGCAATAGCATTTCCAATTACAGAGATTCAGTGAGTCCTCTTCATTCGAGGACAATATGATTTGATTTATTCATTATTATTTTAGCTAGTTATTAGTTTATGGAGTTAGTTGGAGACATGTTCCTTCAACTCCTTATTCAGATAGCACTTAGAGGCTTTCAGATTCAGTATTCAGACTTATGTCCAGATTTGATTCAGTTTTCAGTTGTTTTGGGTATGTTTCACCCATATGGATGTTATGTTTTGATAGATTCTTTATTCAATTGAACCCTATGGCCTACATGTTCATGTTTTCCACATAATTACATTATATATTGTAGTGTACAGGAACAGATATCAGTCATGGGTTAGCTTGTGATCCTTCGGGGTCATAAGCACCGTGTAGCATTCCGGTTCAAAAAAATTGGGGTGTTACAAACTTGGTATTAGAGCCTAAGGTTCAATAGAGTCCTAGGAAGTCTGAAAGCTGCATCTAGTAGAGTCTTGTACATAGGTATGTTGCGCACCACATTTATGTACAGGAGGCTATGAGATGTTTTTGGAATAATTCCTTTTCTTCAGTATTCATGTCGTGCTAGTAAGCATAATTTTAAGTCAGTCTCTCAGTCTAATCCACATCAGCAGATTTAGTTAAGTTAGAGATGACTGATTTTGATGTCATTCTCGGCATGGATTGGCTTCATTCCTGCTATACCATAGTCGACTACATAAATAGAATAGTTCAGTTTTAATTCCCGAATGAGCCTGTCCTAGAGTGGAAGGGTAGCACTTCGTCTTTTAAGGTTCAGCTTATTTCCTACCTTCGGACAAGGAAAATGATTTCTAAGGGGTGTGTGTATCATCTAGTGCATGTTAAGGATTCCAGTTCCGATTCTCCCAGTCTTGAATCAGTCCTAATGGTTAATGAATATTCAGATGTTTTTCCCGAAGATCTTCTAGGCATTTCTCCCGAAAGGGAAATAGACTTCGGCATAGACCTTCTCTAAGATACTCAGCATATTTCTATTCCACCATAAATAATGGCACTAGCAAAACTCAAGGAACTGAAAGATCAGTTGAAAGATCTCTTAGATAAGGGATTCATCAGGCCCAGTGTATCCCCATGAGGTGCGCCAGTCTTATTCGTGCGCAAGAAAGATGGTTCTCTCAGAATGTGTATTGCTTACCGTCAGCTCAACAAAGTCACGGTCAAGAACAACTATCCGTTGCCTAGGATAGACGACTTGGTTGACCAGCTTCAGGGTGCCAGTTTTTTCTCCAAGATAGACCTCAGATCAGGCTATCATCAGCTCAGAGTTAGAGAATGTGACATTCCGAAGACAGTTTTTCGTACTCTGTATGGTCACTTTGAATTTCTAGTCATGTCCTTTAGTCTTACCAGTGCCCCTGCAGCTTTCATGGACTTGATGAACCAGGTGTTCAAGCAGTACTTAGACATATTCATCATAGTCGTCATAGATGATATTCTGGTCTATTCTTGCACAGAGCGTGATCATTCAGACCATCTCATAATTGTTCTTTAGACTCTCAGGGATCACCAATTGTTCGCCAAGTTCAGTAAGTGCAAATTTTGGCTAAGATCATTTGCATTCCTTGGCCACATTATTTTCGATAATGGCATTAGAGTAGATCCTCAGAAAACCAAAGCGGTGAGAAACTAGCCTCGCCTTGTCTCTCCATCAGATATCAGGAGTTTCTTGGGTTTGGCTGGCTATTACCGATGGTTTGTCAAGGGATTTTCTTCTATTGCATCTCCTATGTCTATATTGACTCAGAATACGGTCAATTTTCAGTGGTCAGAACCTTGTGAGAAGAGCTTTTAGGAGTTGAAGACTCGACTCACCTCAGCTCTAGTTTTAGCACTTCCCGACGGTTTCAATGGATTCGTAGTATATTATGATGCATCCAGAGTAGGTTTAGGTTATGTCCTCATGCAGCATGGAAGATTCATAGCCTACGCCTCCAGACAGTTAAAGCCCCATGAGAAGAATTATCCTATGCATGACCTTGAGTTAGCAGCAATTGTCTTTGCCTTAAATATTTAGAGGCATTATCTATATGGTGTTCATGTAGACGTCTTCACAGATCATAAGAGCCTTCAGTATGTATTTTCCCAAAAAGATCTCAATCTTCATCAGAGAAGGTGATTAGAGCTCTTGATGGATTATGATACGAGTGTCCTTTATCATCCTGGCAAGGACAATGTAGTGGTCGACGCACTCAGTAAACTGTCCATGGGTAGTGTTTCCCATGTTGAGGATAGTAAGAAGAAATTAGCTCAGGAGATTCATCAGCTTTCCAAACTAGGCGTTCGCTTAGTCGACTCTTCAGAGGGTGGTATATGTTTTTAGAGTAGTTCAGAGTCATCTCTAGTTTTTAAGGTGAAAGAGAAGAGGGACAGGGATCCTAGCCTTGTCAAGCTAAAAGAGTCAGTTCAGAGTCAGGAAGTAGAGGTTTTCTCCCAAGGGGGAGATGGTGTTCTTCGTTGTCAGGGTCGTCTGTGTGTTCACGGTGTAGATGACTTGAGGCAGCAAATTCTTGCAGAAGTGCATGGTGCGCGATACTCTATTCATCCAGGGGCCACTAAGATGTACCGTGACTTGTGGGAGATCTATTGGTGGATGGGATAAAGAGGGACGTTGCAGAGTTTGTGGCTAAGTTCTCTACATGTCAGTAGGTTAAGATAGAGAATCAGAAACCTAGTGGTTCCATACAGGAGTTCACTATTTCTACTTGGAAATTGAAGAAGTAAACAAGGACTTCGTGATGGGTTGGCCTAGAACACGTCATCAGCATGATTCAGTTTGGGTCATTGTAGATAGAATGACCAAGTTAGCTCATTTCTTTCCAGTTCGTACATCTTACTCAGTCGAGGATTATGCCAAACTCTATATCAGGGAGTTGGTCAGATTACACGGTGTTCCACTATCTATTATCTCAGATAGAGGTACCCAGTTCACCTCTCACTTTTGGAAAGCATTCCAAAAGGGTCTTGGTACCTAAGTTTATCTCAGTACAGCGTTTCATCCTAATATAGATGGTGAAGCAGAAAGGACCATTCAGACTCTAGAAAATATGCTAAAGGCGTATGCAATTGATTTCAAGGAAAGCTGGGATGACCACTTGCCTTTGATTGAGTTTGCATATACCAACAGCTATCACTCCAGTATTCAGATGGCTCTATTCGAAGCTCTTTATGGTAGGAGATGTAGGTCTCCGATCGGTTGGATTGAAGTTAGTAAGACGCATTCATAAGGCCTGACTTAGTATTCGATGCCTTAGAGAAATTTCAGTTGATTAGAGAAAGACTCCGGGCCGCTCAGAGCCGACAGAAGTCTTATGCGGATGTTCATAGAAAGGATCTCGAATTCGAGGTCGATGACTATGTCTATCTCAAGATCTCTCCCATGAAGGGAGTGAAGAGATTCGGCAAGAAGGGAAAGCTCAGTTCCCGATATGTCGGTCCCTTCAGGATTCTCAGTCGCTTCGGCAAGGTAGCCTATGAGCTCGAATTGCCTTCAGATCTAGCCTCAGTTAATCCAGTCTTCCATGTCTCTTTGCTCAAGAAATGCATAGGTGACCCAGCAGTTGTAGTCCCTATTCAGAGCATTGACATTCAGAATATCCTCTCTTATAAAGAGATTCCAGTCAAAATCCTCGACTATCAGACTCGTAGGCTGAGGAACAAAGAAGTCCCTCTAGTCAAGGCTCTTTGGCGGAATCAGTCCATGGAGGGAGCTACTTGGGAAGCAAAAGCAGACAAGCGAACCAAGTACACTCATCTTTTCTCTGCTAATTCAGATTTAGCTCGAGGTGACCATTTTCCTTAAGCTTATTCATTTACATGTTCAAAATTCCAGTATAAAATTGGTATCAAGTATCAGTGCATAGCTTATCATGCATTCATGAGTTCAGCTTATCAGTCATGCATCAGATATGCATGTTCAGTTGGGCTATATTCAATTTAGAATTCAATTTAGTCCGAAAATCATGTGCCAGTTGAGCATGATCAGTGTATGCATCGTTTTATCTTTTCTCCCCTCTCAAGCAGTCATTATTCAACGACGAATATTTCCAAGGGGGAGATATTGTAAAACCCTGGAAAATCCAAACCATTATTAGAGACATGACCCAAGCTCATCCATAGTACATCATGGTTATTTTATAGTTTTATGAGTAGTTATATGTATATTAAGGCTTCAAATAACTCCCAGCTATTAGACGAATCAAAACATTCCTTACCGATTGAATTCTTGAGAAGGATATTGGTATAGTCAACTTCAAATGAGAATATCTCTCTTTATAGTTCTAATTTTTAATATCATGACCTATCAACAGGTATATAATTTAATTAGCTTTCCAACGATACCAATTTCTCCTAAATCCGATATCGGAGCAAGGAGTTATTCCTATTTTACTCCAGCATGTCAGGATGGAAACACATTCGTGGTAGCTTACCACATTTGTGATGCCCTATCACGAAGGTCGTCAGCCTTAGGCAGAAACTAGCTCCTAAGTGATGACATTCGTGGTATCTTACCACACTTGTGGCGCCCTATCAAGAAGGTCGTCAGCCTTAGGCAGAAACCAACTCCTAAGTGACGACATTCGTGGTAGCTTACCACACTTGTGACGCCCTATCACGAAGGTCGTTAGGCTTAGGCAGAAACCAGCTCCTAAGTGACGAAATTCGTCGTAGCTTATTCCTTGTCACAAATATCGTCAGCTATGATTTTCAGCAACTGGGAATTTATTTCATAAGGGTATTTTGGTCATTTACTTCACCTTCCACGACTTATAACCCTAAAGAGGCATAATTTTTCCCATTTTTCCTCAGTTAAGCATCCTAAAATCCCTCTTTTATGCTCTCAACAACAAGATTAGGGTATCCATCAAACTCATCTCTCAAAAGCAAGATTCAAGACTTTTTCCAAGATAATTGATAATTAAGTTTCCCAATCCAAGAACTCTCCAGCAAATCATCAAGTTTTCCTTTCTAAGGTATGCGTAGTGTTCATCTATGGATCCAATCCGTTCATAGAGCTCAAGAACCATGTTTTAAATATTATTTTGTAAACTTTTTGTGGTGATATGAGTATGCACATGTTGACGATTGTTGTTTAAGTTTCAATGTTATGTCTAAAGGTGTTTTCATGGAATATATATGTTTGTTAATCGAAAACCATGAACTTTAGGTGGTTTAATATGGTGTAAGTATGAAATTCACCTATACCTTAAAGAATGCATGCAAGGTGTTTGGTAAAATGCATAGGATGCTAGAAATTCATGTTTGTATGGTTCTATGATGTCTAAATATCAAGTCCATGTTAGTTATATAATTCAATATGAATCTCATGCTTTTCATGTGTTGCTATTAGGGTGGTATGAAGCATGTAAGATAATGGAGATATACAATACATACATGAAATATATCCATGTATTCCCTACAATGTTTAATATATTGAATAACTATATGAAATATGATATCCCCTACTTATGATATTATGAATTGTGGACTCAAATCTTGTGATCAAGTCATGTCATATGTGTCAGTTTCCTTCTATCGAGTCCTGGGGGTAGTCGTACCCGGAAAAAATAGTTGTGTGCCTAGATCCATTTCATGTTGTCACGATAATCTCAGTCAAGCTATAATCTATAGAACTCAGTCAGTCATGTGACTCAGGAAAACCTCAGAAATCTCATGATCCCAATTAACTCTCAGATAATAGTACTACTCCGTCAGTCAATGGAAGTCAGTTAATCTGTCCATGTACAGTCAGTTGAATCATGTTTAGTCTCTTCAGATGGGAGTAGAAGTTAGCACCAAGTAAACCCAAGGATGGGGACTCACCTACCAGTTTAGGGTGTGATTCTTAGCAGTCATCCTTGTGTTTCAGAACTACATAGCCAGTGTAGGTTGAGACATCTTAGCCTGTCAGATTAGGGTTGATGAGATGGATTAACCTATCAGTTTAGGGTTCCCACCATTCTCCTTTCGAATACCTACCAGCTAAGGGTCACCCATAATTGTTCTTACCAGTGGCGCGGTATTGATACCCCTCCAGTCGGGGCAAAGATTGGACCCCAACTTAGCTATATGCGTTATTGGGCATGTTGGTTAAACATTTACCTCCCACAGTTTTAGAATCAGTTTCAGTAAAATAACTCAGATAGGTCTTTAGATTTCAATATATCAGGATTGTAAGATACAGTCAGACTCAGTTACAATATGGAACTCAGATAGTTCCATCAGATTCAGGATTGTTAGATACAGTAAACCATGTATTAGCATACAGGACTATCTATTATGCACCCACGATTTCAGTTACTATGTATGCATGTTTGTACTTTACGTTCATGTCAGTCAGATAGTTAGCATTGTTCATGCATGTAAACCCTGTTTATATTTGCCCTACCTCACTCGTATACTCAGTACATTCCCTCGTACTAACGCATTTGCACTATGGTTCTTTATTTTTATGTTACACCAAAGGTTCAGAGACATGAGCTCCAGATCAGCAGTAGCAGTAACATTTCTAGTCGCAGAGATTCAGTGAGTTCTCTTCATTTGAGGACAATATGATTTGATTTATTTGTTGTTATTTTAGAAAGTTATCAAATTATGGAGTTAGTTGGATACATGTTCCTTCAACTCCTTATTCAGATAGCACTTAGAGGCTTTGAGATTTAGTATTCAGACTTATGTCCAGATTTGATTTAGTTTTCTGTTGTTTTGGGTATCTTTCACCCATATGGATGTTATGTTTTGACATATTTTTTATTCAGTTGAACCTTTTGACCTACATGTTCATGTTTTTCCCAATATTATGTTATATATTTTAGTGTACAGGTCCAGAGATCAGTCATTGGTTAGCTTGTGATCCTTCGGGGTCATAAGCACCGTGTAGCTTTCCAGTTTAGAAAAATCAGGGTGTCACAAACTTAGTATGAGAGCCTAAGGTTCAATAGAGTCCTAGGAAGTCTGAAAGCCGCATCTAGTAGAGTCTTGTACATGGTTGTGTTGCGTGCCATATTTATGTACAGGAGGATATGAGATATTTTAGGAACAGTTCCCTTTCTTCAGTATTCATGTCGTGCTAGTAAGCATAATTTCAAGTCAGTCTCTCAGTCTAATCCACGTCAGTAGATTTAGTCAAGTTAGAGATGACAAATTTTGATGTCATTCTCGGCATGGATTGGCTTCATTCCTGCTATGCCATAGTCGACTACAGAAATAGAATAGTTTAGTTTTAATTCCCGAATGAGCCTGTCCTAGTGTGGAAGGGTAGCACTTCATCTTTTAAGGGTCAGGTTATTTCCTACCTTCGGGCAATGAAAATGATTTCTAAGGAGTGTGTGTATCATCTCGTGTATGTTAAGGATTCAAATTCCGAATCTCCCAGTCTTGAATCAGTCCTAATGGTTAATGAATATTTAGATGTCTTTCCCGAAGATCTTCCAGGCATTTCTCTCGAAAGGGAAATAGACTTCGGCATAGACCTTCTCCGAGATACTCAGCATATTTCTATTTCACCATACAGAATGGCTCTAGCAGAACTCAAGGAACTGAAAGATCAGTTAAAATATCTCTTAGATAAGGGATTCATCAGGCCCAGTATATCCCCATAGGGTGCGCCATTCTTATTCGTGCGCAAGAAAGATAGTTCTCTCAAAATGTGTATTGCTTACCGTTAGCTCAACAAAGTCACAGTCAAGAACAGGTATCCACTGCCTAGGATAGATGACTTGGTTGACCAACTTCAGGGTGCCAGTTATTTCTCCTAGATAGACCTCATATCAGGCTATTATCAGCTTAGAGTTAGAGAATGTGACATTCCAAAGACAGCTTTTCGTACTCGATATGGTCACTTTGAATTTCTAGTCATGTCCTTTGGTCTTACCAATGCCCCTGCAGCTTTCATGGACTTGATGAACTAGGTGTTCAAGCAGTACTTGGACATATTCATTATAGTCTTCATAGATGATATTCTGGTCTATTCTCGCACAGAGCGTGATCATTCAAACCATCTCATAATTGTTCTTCAGACTCTCAGGGACCACCAGTTGTTCGCCAAGTTCAGTAAGTGTGAATTTTGGCTAAGATCATTTGCATTCCTTGGCCACATTATTTCCGGTGATGACATTAGAGTAGATTCTCAGAAAACCAAAGTGGTAAAAAACTGGCCTCGCCCTGTCTTGTCTCTCCATCAGATATCAGGAGTTTCTTGGGTTTGGCTAGCTATTACCGATGGTTTGTCAAGGGATTTCCTTCTATTGCATCTTCTATGTCTAGATTTACTCAGAAGACGGTCAATTTTCAGTGGTCAGAACCTTGTGAGAAGAGTTTTCAGGAGTTGAAGACTCGACTCACCTCAGCTCTAGTTTTAGAACTTCCCGACGGTTTTGATGGATTCATAGTATATTGTTATGCATCCAGAGTAGGTTAAGGTTGTGTCCTCATGCAGCATGGTAGAGTCATAGCCTACATCTCCAGACAGTTAAAGCCCCATGAGAAGAATTATCCTACGCATGACCTTGAGTTAGCAGCAATTATCTTTGCCTTAAAGATTTAGAGGCATTATCTATATGGTGTTCATGTAGACAACTTCACAGATCATAAGAGCCTTCAGTATATATTTTCCTAAAATGATCTCAATCTTCATCACAGAAGGTGGTTAGAGCTCTTGATGGATTATGATACGAGTGTCTTTTATCATTCTGGCAAGGCCAATGTAGTGGCCGACGCACTCAGTAAACTGTCCATGGGTAGTGTTTCCCATGTTGAGGATAGTAAGAAGAAATTAGCTCAGGAGATTCATCAGCTTTCCAGACTAGGCGTTCGCTTAGATGACTCTTCAGAGGGTAGTGTATATTTTCAGAGTAGTTCAGAGTCATCTCTAGTTTCTGAGGTGAAAAAGAAGCAAGACACGGATCCTAGCCTTGTCAAGCTAAAAGAGTCAGTTCAGAGTCAGGAAGTAGAGGTTTTCTCCCAAGGGGCAGATGGTGTTCTTCGTTGTCAGGGTCGTCTTTGTATTCTCGGTGTAGATGACTTGAGGCAGCAAATTCTGTAGAAGTGGATAGTGCACGATACTCTATTCGTCCAGGGGCCACTAAGATGTACCGAGACTTGCAGGAGATCTATTGGTGGAGTGGGATGAAGTGGGACGTTGCAGAGTTTGTGGCTAAGTGCTCTACATGTCAGCAGGTTAAGATAAAGCATCAGAAACATAGTGGTTCCATGCAGGAGTTTACTATTCCTACTTAGAAGTGGGAAGAAGTGAACATGGACATCGTGATGGGTTTACCTAGAACACGTCATCAGCATAATTCAGTTTGGGTCATTGTAGACAAAATGACCAAGTCAGCTCATTTCCTTCCAGTTCGTACCTCTAACTCAGCCAAGGATTATGCCAAACTCTATATCAGGGAGTTAGTCAGATTACACGGTGTTCCACTATCTATCATCTCAGACAGAGGTACCCAGTTCACTTCTCACTTCTGGAAAGCATTCCAAAAGGGTCTTGGTACCTAAGTTCATCTCAGTACAGCGTTTCATCCTAATATAGATGGTCAAGCAGAAAGGACCATTCAGACTCTAGAAAATATGCTAAAGGCGTTTTCAATTGATTTCAATGGAAGCTGGGATGACTACTTGCCTTTGATTGAGTTTGCATACAACAACAGCTATCATTCCAGTATTCAAATGGCTCTATTCGAAGCTCTCTATGGTAGGAGATGTAGGTCTCCGATCGGTTAGATCGAAGTTAGTGAGACACATTCATAAGGCCTGACTTAGTATTCGATGCCTTAGAGAAATTTCAGTTGATTAGAGAAAGTCTCCGGGCTGCTCAGAGCCAACAGAAGTCTTATGCGGATATTCGTAGAAAGGATCACGAATTCGAGGTCGATGACTATGTCTATCTCAAGATCTCTCCCATGAAGGGAGTGAAGAGATTCGGCAAGAAGGGAAAGCTCAGTTCCCGATATGTCGGTCCCTTCAGGATTCTCAGTCGCTTCGGCAAGGTAGCCTATGAGCTCGAATTACCTTCAGATCTAGCCTCAGTTCATCCAGTCTTCCATGTCTCTTTGCTCAAGAAATGCATAGGTGACCCAGCAGTTGTAGTCCCTATTCAGAGCATTGACATTCAGAATATCCTCTTTTATAAAGAGATTCTAGTCAAAATCCTCGACTATCAGACTCGTAGGCTGAGGAACAAAGAAGTCCCTTTAGTCAAGGCTCTTTGGCGGAATCAGTCCATGGAGAGAGCTACTTGGGAAGCAAAAGCAGACATGCGAACCAAGTACACTCATCTTTTCTCCGCTAATTCAGATTTAGCTCGAGGTGACCATTTTCCTTAAGCTTATTCATTTACATGTTCAAAATTCTAGTATAAAATTGGTATCAAGTATCAGTGCATAGCATATTATGCATTCATGAGTTCAGCTTATCAGTCATGCATCAGATATGCAAGTTCAGTTGGGCTATATTCAATTTAGAATTCAATTCAGTCCTAAAATCATGTGCCAGTTGAGCATGATCAGTGTATGCATCGTTTTATCTTTTCTCCCCTCTCAAGCAGTCATCATTCGAGGACGAATATTTCCAAGGGGGGATATTATAAAACCCCAAAAAATCCAAACCAATATTAGAGCCATGTACCAAACTCATGCATAGTACATCATGGTTATTTTATAGTTTTATGAGTAGGTTAGATGTATATTAAGGCTTCAAATAACTCCCAGTTATCAGACGAATCAAAACATTCCTTACCGAATGAATTCTTGAGAAAGATATTGGTATAGTCAAATTCAAACGAGAATATCTCTCATTATAGTTGTAATTTTTAATCTCATGACCTATCAACAGATATATAATTTAATTAGCTTTCCAACGATACCAATTTTTCCTAAATCCAATATCAGAGCAAAGAGTTATTCCTACTTTACTCCAGCATGTCAGGCTGGAAACAGTGTGACGACATTCGTGGTAGCTTACCACATAACTGATGCCCTATCACGAAGGTCATCAGCCTTAGGCAGAAACTAGGTCCTAAGTGATAACATTCGTAGTAGCTTACCACTCTTGTGATGCCCTATCACGAAGGTCGTCAGCCTTAGGCAGAAACCAACTCCTAAGTGACGACATTCGTGGTAGCTTACCACACTTGTGAATCCCTATCACGAAGGTCGTCAGCCTTAGGCAGAAACCAGCTCCTAAGTGACGAAATTCGTGGTAGCTTACCACACTTATGACGGCCTATCAGGAAGGTCGTTAGGCTTAGGCAGAAACCATTAATTCCATCTCCTGTGGATCCATTCAGGTGTTCACTATTCCTACTTGGAAGTGGGAAGAAGTTAACATGGACTTTGTGTTGGGTTTGCCTAGAACACGTCATTAGCATGATTCAATTTGGGCCATTATAGACAGAATGACCAAGTCATCTTATTTCCTTCCAGTTCATACCTCTTACTCAGCCGAGGATTATGCCATACTCTATATCACGGAGTTGGTTAGATTACACGGTGTTCCACTATCTATTATCTCAGACAGAGGTACCCAGTTCACCCCTCACTTCTGGAAAGCATTCCCAAAGGGTCTTGGTACCCAAGTTCATCTTAGTACAGCGTTTTATCCTCAGACAGATGATCAAGCATAAAGGACCATTCAGACTCTAGAAGATATGATAAGGGTGTGTGCAATTGATTTCAAGGGAAGCTGGGATGACCATTAGCCTTTGATTGAGTTTGCATACAACAACATCTATCACTCTAGTATTCAAATGGCTCCATTCGAAGCTCTCTATGGTAGGAGATGTAGATCTCCGATCGGTTGGTTCGAAGTTAGTGAGACCGTATTCATAGGGCCTGACATAGTATTCGATGACTTAGAGAAAGTTCAGTTGATCAGAGAAAGACTCCAGGCTGCTCAGAGCTGACAGAAGTCTTATGCGGATGTTCATAAAAAGGATCTCAAATTCGAGGTCGATGACTATGTCTATCTCAAGATCTCTCCCATGAAGAGAGTGAATAGATTCGACAAAAAGGAAAATCTCAGTCCTTGATATATAGGTCCCTTCAGGATTCTCAGTCGCTTGGGCAAGGTAGCCTATGAGCTCGAATTGTCTTCAGATCTAGCCTCAGTTCATCTAGTCTTCCATGTCTCTTTGCTCAAGAAGTTCATAGGTAACCCAGCAGTTATAGTCCCTATTCAAAGCATTGACACTCAGAATAGCCTATCTTATGAAGAGATTCCAGTCAAAATCCTTGACTATCATACTCGTAGGTTGAGGAACAAAGAAGTCCCTCTAGTCAAGGTTCTTTGGCGGAATCAGTCCATGGAGGGAGCTACTTTGGAAGAAGAAGCAGACATGCGAACCAAGTACCCTCATCTTTTCTCCGCTATTTCAGACTTAGCTCAAGGTGACCATTTTCCTTAAGCTTATTCAGTTACATGTTCAAAATTCCAATATAAAATTTGAATCAAGTATCAGTGCATAGCTTATCATGCATTCATTAGTTCATCTTATCAGTCATGCATCAGATATGCATGTTCCGTAAGGCTATATTCAGTTTAGAATTCAATTCAGTCCTAAAATCATGTGCCAGTTGAGCATGATCAGTGTACGCATCATTTTATCTTTTCTCCCCTCTCAAGCAGTCATCATTCGAGGACGAATGTTTTTAAGGTGGAGATATTGTAATACCCCGAAAAATCCAAACCATTATTAGAGTCATATACCAAGCTCATGTATAGTACATAATGGTTATTTTATAGTTTTATGATTAGGTTAGATGTATATTAAGGCTTTAAATAACTCCCAGCTATCAGACGAATCAAAACATTCCTTACCGATTGAATTCTTGAGAAGGATATTGGTATAGTCAACTTCAAATGAGATTATATCTCATTATAGTTGGAATTTTTGAGGTCATGACCTATAAGTAGATAGATTATTGAATTATTTTTCCAACGATACCAATTTCACCTAAAACCGATATCGGAGCAAAGAGTTATTCCAATTTTACTCCAGCATGTCAGGATGGAAACAGTGTGATGACATTCGTGGTAGCTTACCACATTTGTGACGCCCTATCACGAAGGTCGTCAGCATTAGGTAAAAACCATCTCCTAAGTGACGACATTCATGGTAGCTTACCACACTTGTGATGCCCTATCACGAAGGTCGTCAGCCTTAGGCAGAAACCAGCTCCTAAGTGACGACATTCGTGGTAGCTTACCACACTTGTGATGCCCTATCACGAAGGTCGTCAAACTTAGGTAGAAACCAGCTCCCAAGTGGAAAAATTCGTGGTAGCTTACCACACTTGTGACGGCCTATCAGGATGGTTATCAGGCTTAGGCAGAAACCATCAATTCCAGCTCCTGTATGACGACATTTTTTACGGCTTGTCACATTTTTTGACGCCTTGTCACAAATGTCGCCAGCTATGATTTTTAGCAACTGGGAATTTATTTCATAAGGGTATTTGGGTCATTTACTTCACCTTCCACGACTTATAACCCTAAAAAGGCATAATTTTTCCCATTTTTCCTCAGTTAAGCATCCTAAAAACCCTCGCTTACGCTCTCAACCACAAGATTAGGGTTTTCATCAAACTCATCTCTCAAAAGCAAGATTCAAGCCATTTTTCAAGATAATTGAGAATTAAGTTTCCCAATCCAAGAACTCTCCAGCAAATCATCAAGGTTTCCTTTCTAAGGTATGCGTAGTGTTCATCTATGGATCCAATCCGTTCATAGAGCTCAAGAACCATGTTTTAAATATTATTTTGTAAACTTTTTGTGGTGATATGAGTATGCACATGTTGATGATTGTTTTTTAAGTTTCAATGTGATGTATAAAGGTGTTTTCATGGAATATATATGTTTGTTAATCGAAAACCATGAACTTTAGGTGGTTTAATATGGTGCAAGTATGAAACTCACCTATGCCTTAAAGAATGCATGCAAGGTGTTTGATAAAATGCTTAGGATGTTAGAAATTCATGTTTTTATGGTTTTATGATGTCTAAATGACAAGTCCACGTTAGCTATATACTTCAATATGAATCCTATGTTTTTCTTGTGTTGCTATTGGGGTGGTATGAAGCATGTAAGATAATGGAGATATACAATATATACACGAAATATATCCATGCATTCCCTACAATGTTTAAGATGTTGAATAACTATATGAAATATGATATCCCCTACTTATGATATTATGAATTGTGGACTCAAATCTTGTGATCAAGTCATGTCATGTGTGTCAGTTTCCTTCTATCGAGTCCTGGGGGTATTCGTACTCGAAAAAAATAGTTGTGTGCCTAGAGCCATGTTATGTTGTCATGCTAATCTCAGTCAAGCTATAATCTATAGAACTCAGTCAGTCATGTGACTCAGGAAAACATCAGAAATCTCATGATCTCAGTTAACTCTCAGATAATAGTACTACTCCGTCTGTCAACGGAAGCCAGTTAATCTGTCCATGTATATTCAGTTGAATCATGTTTAGTCTCTTCAGATGGGAGTAGAAGTTAGCACCGAGTGAACCCAAGGATGGGGACTCACCTACCAGTTTAGGGTGTGATTCTTAGCAGTCATCCTTGTGTTCCATAACTACGTAGCCAGCGTAGGTTGAGACATCTTAGCCTGTCAGATTAGGGTTGATGAGGTGGATTAACCTGTCAGTTTAGGGTTCCCACCATTCTCCTTTTGAATACCTGCCAGCTAAGGTCACCCACAACTGTCCTTACCAGTGGCGCGGTATTGATACCTCTCCAGTCAGGGCAGAGATTGGACCCCAACTTAGCTATATGCATTATTGGGGCATGTCGGTTAAACAACTACCTCCCACAGTTTCAGAATCTGTCTCAGTATAAGAACTCAAATAGGTCTTCAAATTTCAGTATATCAGGACTGTCAGATACAGTCAGACTCAATTACACTACAGAACTCAGATAGTTCCATCAGATTCAGAATTGTCAGATACAGTCGCCCATGTTATCAGAATTTCAATATCAGTCGTGTTAGACATCACTAAATTATGTATTAGCATACAGGACTAGCTATCATGCACCCATGATTTCAGTTACTATGTATGCATGTTTGTACTCTTACGTTCATGTCAGTTAGACAGTTAGCATTGTTCAAGCATGTAAACCCTATTTATATTTAGCCTACCTTACTCGTATACTCAATACATTCCCTCGTACTGACGTATTTGCTCTATGGTTCTTTCTTTTCATGTTACATCATAGGTTCAGAGACACGAGCTCCAGATCAACAGTAGTAGTAGCATTTCTAGTCATAGAGATTCAGTGAGTCCTCTTCATTCGAGGACATTATGATTTTATTTATTCATTATTATTTTAGCCATTTATCAATTTATGGAGTTTATTGGAGACATGTTCCTTCAACTCCTTATTCAGACAGCACTTAGAGGTTTTTAGATTAAGTATTGACTTATGTCCAGATTTGATTCAGTTTTCAATTGTTTTGGGTATCTTTCACCCATATGGATGTTATGTTTTGACAGATTCTTTATTCAGTTGAACTTTATGGCCTACATGTTTATTTTTTCCATATTATTATGTTATATATTGTTGTGTACTGGTCCAGATATCAGTCATGGGTTAGTTTGTGATCCTTCAGGGTCATAAGCATCGTGTAGCATTTTGGTTCAAAAAACTCGGGGTGTTACACTCATGATCTTGAGTTAGCTGCAATTGTGTTTACCTTACAGATTTGGAGGCATTATCTCTATGGGATTCATGTTGATGTGTTCACTGATCATAAGATTTTTCAATATTTTTTCAGCCAGAAGGATCTAAATCTTCTTCAGAAAAGGTGGCTATAGTTGTTGAAGGATTATGATATAAGTATCTTGTATCACCCATGTAAGGCCAATATTGTGGTCGATGCCCTTATCATACTATCTATGGGAAGTTTTTCTCATGTTGAGGATGATAAGAAAAGAATTAGTTCGTGAGGTTCATCATCTTGTTAGGTTAGGAGTTCGGTTGGTTGATTCGACGGAAGGTAGTGTCTAGTTTTAGAATGGTTCAAAATCTTCGTTGGTTGTCGAGGTGAAGAAAAGGCAAGATAGAGATCCTATTTTGCTTAAGTTTAATAAGGCAGTTTAGAATCAGAAGGTAGAGGTTTTCTCCTAAGAGTAGATGATATTCTTTGCTATCAGGATAGATTATGTGTTCCAAATATAGATGACTTGAGGCATCAAATATTAGTAGAAGCTCATAATTTTTGATATTCTATTCAGCCATGAGCCACTAAGATGTACCGTGATTTATGAGAAGTCTATTGGTAGAATGGCATGAAGAAAGATATTACGAAATTTGTGGCTAAGTGACCAAATTTCCATGAAGTTAAGGTTGATCACTAGAGGCCTAGTGGTATGCTTCAGGAGTTCAGTATTCCCTCTTGTAAATAGAAAATAGTGAATATGGACTTCATCATAGGATTGCCTCGTACTCGTCATCAGCATGATTCTATTTGGGTTGTTGTGGATTGAATGACTGAGTCAGCTCATTTCTTTCCAATTAACACTTTAGATTTAGCTGAAGATAATGCTCGACTCTATCTTAAGGAGTTGGTGAAGATGCATGGATTCCCTTTAACTATTATTTCAGATAAAGGTACCCAGTTTACCTCTCATTTTTTGAAGGCTTTTCAGAAGGGTCTTGGTATCCAAGTTCATCTTAGTACCACTTTTCACCCACAGATAGATGGTCAGGTTGAGAAGACCATTCAGACCTTAGAATACATGTTTAGGGCATGTATAATTGATTTCAAAGGTAGTTGGGATGATCACTTGCCTTTGATTGAGTTTGCTTACATCAACAGTTATCACTCCAGTATTCAGATGGCCCCATTTGAGGCTCTTTATAGTAGGAGGTGTAGATCTCCTATTAGTTGGTTTGAGGTTGGTGAAGCTACTTTGATAGGGACAGATTCAGTGCATAAGGCAATGGAAAAGGTACAGTTGATTAGGGAAAGGCTGAAAACAGGCTAAAGTCATCAGAAATTATATGCAAATATGAGAAGAAAAGAGCTTGAGTTTGACGTTGGTGATTCTATCTATTTGAAGATTTTTACCATGAAAGAGATGAAGAGATTTGGTAAGAAAGGGAAGCTCAGTCCCCGTTATGTAGGTCCTTACAAGATTTTGAGTTGATATAATAAGGTAGCCTATGAGTTGGGTTTGCCTGCAGAGTTGGCATTAGTGTATCCAGTCTTCCATATTTCCTTGTTGAAGAAATGCATTGGTGACCCTGCATCAATAGTCCCTTTAGAAATGATTGTCTGTGGAAAATAGACTCTCTTATGAAGAGTTCCCAGTTGAGATCCTTGATTGTCAGATTCATAGGTCGCGGACTAAAGAAGTCACTTTAGTGAAGGTTTTGTGGAGAAACCAGTCAGTTGAGGGAGATACTTGGGAAGCAAAGGCAGATATGATGACCAAGTACCCCCCATATTTTCTCTTCGAACCCAGTTCCAATGTAAGGTAATAGTTTTTTTAATTAATTAATTTTTTCATTTCTATCTTAGGCCATCCAGTTATTCCCATGTCATTGCATGCATTCATAAGTTTAGTTTAGTTCATGATTCAGCCCCAGATTCAAATACTAACTCATGGTTCAGCTTGTAAGTATTCAGAAAAAGATCTCAGTTTTTCCCAAAAATCTTTAGTTTAGTCAATTCATTCAGGGACGAATGATCCCATGGGGGAGATATTGTAATATCCCAAGTTTTCATCTCTAGACCCATCACCAAATAGTCCATTAAATTAGCTTTCCATCGTCACCAGTCTCGCCTTAGTATAATATCATGGATAAAGTTATGACAAGTTGACTGAAGGACTGTCAAACCACCAATGACAACGACTCAGGCAATGACCCATTACCAGACAGAATGAGTCATTACGTGGAGTTGTTGCCACGACAGTGAGGTATCCCAAAAATTCAGCATAGTGGTGATAAGTCCATCCAACGACTTGTGATCAGTCCCAATAAGTCATTAGAAGGGAAGTCGTTGTCAAAATAGTAGGGACCCAAGGATCAAGTCCCTAGGTCACGACTCCAGGCCACTACTCGTGACCAATCATAACGAGTCGTAGCTTGAGTCGTTACGACTGAAACCAGTAATTTTGTGCACGCTTTAAAAATGGCTTTTTGGTCAATTCCCATTCTTTTAATCCCAAACCCACATTGTTTGGGCACTCCAACATTAGTTATTAGGGGGTTAAATTTACCCTGACACCTCATAAACTTAAAATCACTCAAAACTTAGCAAAAAGGGGCGATTTCTTCTTTTCCAAAGTGAAGTTAGGGTTTCTCAAGAACAAGCTCAATTCCAAGGATTTCTCCAAGGCTTCCACTTTCAGGTATATGGGATTTCATCAATGGGTACCTTTCACCGATTGAGTCCCTATGACTTCTCAATATTCAAGTTGTTTTCTCCTCAAGTTTGAATTCTAGGTCAAATATGAGTTTTCCTTAAATTCTATAGTTTATTCTTGTAAGAAAACTGTGAATACATATTTCCCATAAATGAAGTATCTTTCTATGTTTTAAGAATTGTGTATTCCTCGAGTATGTTAAGATGTTGGGTTCTTGGACTTAAATTGTGATTTCCCTCAAAAATGTCCAATTAGTATTATCATGTTTAGAGTTGGTGGGTTATGAACACCCGATACCTAGGGATTCAGACATACATCAATTTATATATTTTTTAGTATTTCAGATTATGCATGCATTACTATTTTCAAAATGATATCAAGATGAGCAATTCAGTTTATGCTTCAGTGTCATTCAATTAGGACTCATATATAGCACCAAGTGATAGGGATGATGGCTCCCTGGTCAGTTAGGCAGAGACTGTTAGTAGCAATCCCTAAGTTCCAAAACTATGGTGTCACCGTAGGTTACAAGGGGTCCCCCGTCAGTTTAGGAAATACACCCTAGTTCTTTAGGACATCAGTTTAGTAGATCCAAGCGAACCAGTATTGGTACCCTTGGAAAGGTACTAGCACCTTTCTAACTGGGGTTACAGGTTGGACCCTGATTTGCTTAGATTGGGGTATGTCATTTATTGTTAGCTCCCATAGTCCTCAGTTTATACATCAATTTATGTTCAGTTTAGGTTTGCATTGACCTTTTATTTAGTTATTTAGATATTCAGTTTGCATTCAGTTTACATGTTCATGCATTCATGTTCAGCCTATACTAGTTAGTTTCCCATTTTGCATACTCAGTACATTTAGGGGTCGTTTGGTGTGAAGTACTAATACAAATAGTCCCGAGATAAAATAATAATCCCAGGATAAAATTTTTGGTGCTTCATTTGGATGCCTAATTCGGGATAACTTATCCCGGTACTAATAAATAGTACTGGGATAAGTTATCCCATACATTTGGTGGTATAACAATCCCACCTTAATTTATCCTTGGGATAAATTCGTGAAAAGACATAATTAACCTCCAAATTCTTGATTATCCCTTTCATAAATATATATATATATATATATCGATATAGATATAGATATAGATATAGATATAGATATAGATATAGATATAGATATAGATATAGATATAGATATAGATATAGATATAGATATAGATATAGATATAGATATAGATATAGATATAGATATAGATATAGATATAGATATAGATATAGATATAGATATAGATATAGATATAGATATAGATATAGATATAGATATAGATATAGATATAGATATAGATATAGATATAGATATAGATATAGATATAGATATAGATATAGATATAGATATAGATATAGATATAGATATAGATATAGATATAGATATAGATATAGATATAGATATAGATATAGATATAGATATTACTACTATATATAAGAAATAACATGAGATTTTGGTAGTCCTCACATCAATTTTTTATCAATTTTATCCCTAATTTAAATTTTAATTACTCTACAAATTTTTATCCATTTGCTAAATTTGAACAATTATATGAGCTTATTAAATGCTACAAAAATGATGAGTCATGGAAAAATGATAGTAACACCATAAAAACTACTCATATTTATACAATCAAATTCAAAATTGATCCAAGGGTTTATTGTCTTTCTATTTTGTTGATATGTTTTTTAATCTTATTTCAAATTTTCATTTTTCCTAACAAATTTATCATGAACAAGTATTTAAAGTATCTTGACATTCCCTTTCTAACTTAATACATGCTTAATTATTAAATAAAAAATGATTTTTTATATTTAGCTAAAAATATTTAAAAATTTAATTTTTTTAAAAATATAATTTGACTCTCCAATTAATCATACTAAATAATGAAAAATGAGTCTTTTTCAAAAAATTTGATGATGAATTTTTTTGACACAAAATAAGATTATCAAAATTCAATAGAATTTAGGACAAAATAAGTAAATTAACATAAAATATTAAAACTTCATGCACGTTTAAGAAATATTAACATAAATTTCTTAACATGTATTTTAAGGAAAAAGAAATTAATAAGTTAAAAAAATAGTAAATTTTTAATATTTTTTGTATGGTTTAATATGAAGGAAATAATTAAGCTATAAGGTGAAGGGTATTTTTGTAAACAAACTATCTATTTTTAAAAAGAATGCAATACATGTTATTTTTGCACCACAAATCAAACAACCACTAAAAACTAATACCTAGATAACTAATTCCAGTACAACTAATCCAAGTATAACTAATCCCGGCATAACTAATCCCAGCATAACTTGTTTCCCAACCAAACGACCCCTTAAAGTATTGGTCGCATACTTCTTTATGCTTATTGTCTCATAATATAGGTTGAAATGCTCAGTACCGGACCGCACTTAGCAAGTTTCCACATCACTCAAACAACAGTTTTGGTGAGTCTTCATCATTCGAGGGTTAGTTGTCAATTAGTTATTTTAATATTTTATTTTATTTCAATCAGTTGGAGTTAGTTGGGGGTTTGTCCTAATAACTTATAATGACTTGGAGGCTTTCAGACAGAAGTTTTGATTTCAGAATATTGGGTTGTCAGACAGCTCTATTTCCAGTTTTGATCAATATTTTGTTTTATATTGTTACTTATATCAGTTATGTCAATTAGCTTCTACCTAGTATTTTGTTATTTCTCTAGTATTTCTAATGTATGCTAGGTCATGGGTTAGCTTGGGGTCACTTGTGGATCTAAGCACCATGTTATGGCTAGGGGGTAGTATCGGGTCGTGACACAACACTTGCCTAAGAGACAAAACTTGTCATTTTTAAAAGTTCTTGGGCTAAGTCTCACCTCTAAGAAAAGAGTTATAGAGTATCTAATACATTAAAACGCAATATGGTGTATCAACTTGTAACACCCCAAATTTTGTCCCTTGAAAATTTCTTGAGCTTTGGAGTCACTGTCTTGGTTACGAGTGGACCCCCAGAGTCGTAGGGTGTCTTGAAAACTCATTGGGATGAGGCGTACCCAAACCAGTAAGTTTGAGGCTTGATTCTTCTCTGAGTATGAGTGGCGCACTAAGAGCCGTAAGGATATGTCACGATTCGTTAGGTAAAATCATAAGGTATCCAGTGTAAGTCCCAAATTTTGTTCTATGTTGACTATGACTGGACCCTACGAGTCATAGGGTCCCTTTACGAATGGGTTGGTCAAGTCGTATGGTCGATAGTGTATTGGGTTCCTAGTCACTGTCATGGTTATGACTCGTGATGACGAGTAGTATGATGTGGTTACGAGTCAAGGGGTTAACTCGTAGTCAAAGGTAATACTTTTTCAGCTTTTAAATTGAGGGCACTTTGGATATTTTCCACTTTAATCCCTTGGAGACCACGACTTAAAGCCTTTCTTGGGACTTCATTATCACATCATTCCCAATAAACACTCCTAAATTCTCTCTCAAACTCTATGTTCAAGTTAAATACCAGGTTGATTAATTAGGGATCTCAATGGTGGTTTCTCTCCATACATCTTACTATTTCAGGCATGTTACTCTTCCCTCATTGTTAATTTTGCAAGATCATGTGATTTAAAGTATTATTCATAAGATTATTGTTTTGGTTTTGAAAACAAAGGTTGGGGGTTTTGAATGTGATGAATTGAACAATATTTCTTATGGTTTATATATATGATTTTTCATGTTTTTAATATGGCTTTGAACTTGTAGGCACATGGGTATGGTGAATGAACTAGGGAATTGTGATTTTTCAAAACTCGTGACTTTTGAAGGGGTTATTACCCCAGCCCCATAATGTGAAATTGGTTTTGATTATGAGGACTGTGGGAATTTGTAAAATTAAACTAGTCTTGAACTATTGCATGATATAAAGAAGTAATTGAAATACAATGGTATGATTTAATGAACAGGAGAATCGATATTCCCCAATGTGTATTAACGAACAAAGGGAGTTGTTCTCCCCAAGTTAATGGAAATTATTTTGACATGATGTGTTACCTTGCAAATGTAGTTGGTATGACGATACCAACAATGTATGCCTAAAAGTGTATTGTGGTTCATTGAATGGGAATGTGTGACAACTATTTTAATGGGGCTCTAATAAGGGTTGTGTAGCTGAGTCATAAAACTAGAGGTCTGAGTGACTGATACTGGAAACTGCGTTTGCCGATGCAGGGGTCAAAATGACAAGAGAGGTTCGAGTCCCCCTTATTATTATTTCATGATTAGAGAGGTTCGAGTCCCCCATAAATCATTATATGATCAGATGATTAAGTCACCTTGGTATATGTTGGAGGGTTCAAGTCCCCCATGTCCATATATAAGAGATTATTCTCCGATTTATGCGGCTACACGCACTAAGGCCCAACCAGGGGTGAGAGTTGGGGCCTATATAGCATGTGGGTACTATTATATGACGGTTGAGATACACAATCCAAGTTAAAGTTTTAAGAATCATGTTAAGCCTTATTACCTATCCCCGTGTGTGATAATATTTATGTATATGCATTTGTTTATCTGTGTTGCCTTTTGAATGATTTTAAACAGTTGATAATATCATTATGTTATCCTTATCCCCGAGTTACATGCTAGCGTTCACCCCACTAATTATTTTAGAACACTGTATCCCCATGCGATGCAAGAATTGGTCATACTTTCACTCCTCCTGCTCAGTGACTAGGTGATTTGGGGACAGTCATTGAGTCAGACTGAAGTGGTGAGCTTCCATACTTTGGAGGACTCCATTTTATGCTATGGATTTTTTTATGACTTTACTATTCCTTTGGTCTTGGTTTTGTCTATGGGCAGGGGAGTGTCACGACTGGATATTCTTTGGCTTAGGTTAGAGGTATTGTCAGACTACTATAGGCATGGGTGATGTACTTTAGAAATATAGCAATTTCGATGCTTAAAACGAGGAAAATATATAAGTTTCTGAGGTTGTTTTGTTAGATATAATGAGTTTTGGGTATGGTTTGTAAGAAATCATGATTAGGATGCTAAGTTCGTGAAAAAAATGAAACAAGGTATTTTTGGCTACTTTTTGGGGAAATTTACAGATGCTCAGGACACTTTTCGGCTTGTTCGTGATCAAAGCATGTTCGAGAATCGAAGAAGCGCTGAAAAGATGACTCCCACCACATACTAAGTTAACATGTGGACCGAAAGTAGGACCTACGGACCACAAGTGGGCAAAGCAAGTGCCAAAAGTCCAAAATCCCGAGAGCTGACCTGCAAAAATTTTAAATCCTGGTACCTGCGCCCACCCTGCTGAATGCAGATACTACCTGCGCCCAGGGTCAGGGCGCAAGTGCAGAACACATGTGGCCACCGACCCTGTTTTCTCCTTATTGTTCAGACTTTGGTTTTAGGGTTTCCTCATGTACTATAAATTCCCTTTATGTTTTTTTTAGTAGGAGTTACGAACTTTTGATACTCACAAACATATTTTGATTCCAAGATTCGATTTTGATCTTTGGATTCTCTTGTATTGACTTTAGTTTATTTATTCAATTTCAGTTGCGGGTTTTTACACTTCTTATCATTGTTATTTCATCTATGCTTTCAATTATGAATGTTATTGATTTCTTCACAAGCATGAGCAGCTAAAAACCCATAACTAGGGTTGTGGAGACCCTGGTGGATTGACAAAGTATGGGAAGTGTTGTTGTTGTTCTGAACCGATACCCATACATGTATTGTTTTATATTTATTATAATAGTTTTGTTAATGGGTGTACACGTCAGGATCCCGCTAAGATATTACTACTCACTCCAAAAGAGGAGTAATGACTAGGAAAAGATAAAGACAACAGTAATTTGGATTTTAGTTGTCGATCCACGCTTCTAAGTTTTATCTTAGTAAGATGGTTAGATTTCATCTAATAACTAGAGACTTAAAAGGTAATAGTTAACTGGGATAACGGTAAGGGTTAGTAAGGTGACATCCTGAGACTAAAAAGGTAAAGGGTGAAATATTTTTGCTCATCCAAAAGATTGTAGAAGGTACATAACTTATCGATTTCGCATGCAAAGTATCGGGTTGGTTCCAAAAAGCACGATAAGCCTATGGAGTTGAGAAGCCAGGGGATACAATGCTAGTGTTCACCTACGACTAATTACAACCGAAGTTAATATAGTTACTTGCTTGAGATTACTACACAAAAAAACCTCATTCACTTTTCCAGTTTTACCCACTGACTACAGCTGCTGAGATTCACGATTCCACATGTTCCCTTAGGTTTTGACCCCAACCTTTGTTGGGTTACTATATTTTGACAGCGACCGTATCATCTTCTGAGAGGAAGTGTAGTTTGGACTCATCAAAAATTTGGCGTCGTTGCTGGGGAACATAGTGTTGATTTGTGATTTAAAGTTGTTGTAGTTTATGGGTTTTTCTTTTTGGTTTTGTTCTTAGTTGGGCATACGCCGGTGTATACCTAGCACATGGAGTAAAGTCAATCCCTTACTCCCACTAAATCCGAATCTAGAGAGGATCCTAAAAACACCTAGTAGGATGTCTGAGCAAAAAAGAGATGAACTTCCTGAAGGGGTTCGTGATGTTGTACCTCCCCCTCCTTCCGAAGGAGTATAGGATATTATTAATCATCAGACTGGTGAGCTATTATCTCAAGATGAAGCTGAGAGAAGGGCAACGGATGAATCTCAGCAGGTACCTAGGGAGGCAGAGCTAGCTGAGTAGACAAGCAGCAGACCGTCGAGCAGAACTCAATGGAAATCAAAATAGAACGAGAGGTGCTCGTGTTCAATTAATCGCAGCATATCAGTATGTGCAGTCATATATAGATGATAATGAATATTTGGGATACGTTAAGCCGGAAGATACTGGAGCCATAGTTCCTCTTTTTTAACCCAGGCATCAAGTTTAACATCACGACCGAAATGATCCAGCTCTTAAATCTAAATGGTGTGTTTGCAGGTCTGCCGACAGATGATGTAAACTTGCACCTTGCCAATTTCATCATGATCTGCAGTTCGTGTACAAATCCAAGGGTAAATTAGGAGGCACTCAGACTGAGGTTTTTCCCCTTTTCACTTACAGGAGAAACATCTTTATGGTTAGGGGAACTGCCAAGAGGCTCTATCACTATATGGAATAAGTTACACAGGCAATTCTTGAGAAGGTTCTTCGCTTCATCCAAGATGTTGTATCTTAAGGACGAGATTTACAATTTTAGGCAGCTGTAGTAGAAATCTATGTATGAGGCATGGTTCACATTCAAGAAGAAACTGGGTATGGTGCCCAATCATCGGTTGTCAGGCACGAGCTTATTGGAGATATTTTGCGGAGCCTTGACCATCAGCTCCAGATCCATGGCAAACACCATATCTGGAGGAGATTTTATGAGACTACATGTGCAGGTAGCTTCTGAGATGTTAGGTCTGATCTCAATCACTAAACTAGGGTGGCAAATTTGGGAGGCTGAGATGGGATCTGGAACATATGGTATTGGTTCCTCCTACTACTAGAAAGTAGATGATGACACAATAGTTGATCTAGGGGTACTAGCAAAGTAGCTTACAGCAGCGACTTTCGAGAAAGTAAATACAATAGCAGCATAGGGGCCAGCTTCCAAAGCTTATGAGTCAGAATTAGAGGAGGAAACAAATTATCTGGATCATTAGATGGCGGGTTTTCGAGCCCAACGGCAAGGGAACCAAGGTTGGAAATACTATGATAGATATAGAGACCATAGTAAAGAGCGAGATGGAGACTGGAGGAATAAGGATGACTACAGCGAGAAGGGAGATTGGTACATTCCACCTGGCAGACAAGATTTAAAATCCAAAATGGAAGAGATGTTGGCTAAGCTAGTGAAGGGTCACAAAAATCAAGAGATCAGTCTTAAGGAGATTAAGGCCGACATTTCAGGATTGACCCAAAAGGTCGAGTCATATGCCATTGTTATCAAGTAGTTGGAGCACCAGTTCGAGCAGGTGTTAGCAACTCTGAACCAGAGGCAGCCAGATACCCTTTTGAGCAACACTATGCAAAATCCAAAAAATGATGGTCATGTACATATTATTACCAAGAGAAGTGGTATCACTACTATGGATCCCTCACGACCTACAAATCTGATAATGATGAGACATCTACTTTTGAGTCTGAGAAGGTAATAGGTGATAAATAAAAAGTTGCTAGGGACAAAGGTAAGGGTTCGATCATTGAGCCAGAAATTAGACAAATTCTGAGACCACCCACACTTTTTCCTTAGATATTGAAGTAAAATAAAGAGAAAGGTAAGTTCAAGCGATTTATTAAGATGGTGAAAGAATTGAGGTTGAGCGTACCTCTTCTTGAGGTGTTGGAGTAGATGCTTGGATATGCCAGGTTTAAAAAATAATTAGTCACAAGGAAGAAAGAAGCGACGATTAAGGATGTTGATGGTTTGCACCACTATAGTGCAGTCACAACTAGGTTTTTGGCGTAGAAAAGAGTGATATCAAGGAATTCACTATAGCATGCACTATTGAGTCATCCCGATTTGCCAGATCCTTATATGACTTAGGAGCCAGTATTAATTTGATGTCGCTAGCCATATTCAAGCAATTGGGCTTGAACCCACCGGACTCGACTTCGATGCGGATGTTGATGGTTGATCGCACGGTGAAAAAAACTAATAAAATCTCTTTCAATATGATCGTGAGGGTGGATAACTTTATCTTTCTGACTGAATTTGTCATCCTGGATTTCAAGGTTAACACCGAGATGCCTATTATATTAGAAAGACAATTTATGGCCACAGGTAGAGTAATGGTTGACATGGAGAAAGGTGAGTTGAAATTCAAAGTCAACGGTGAGGAGTCTACATTCAAAATCCAAAAGTCAATGAAGCATTCAATCGACATGATGGTAGTATCGGTGATTGATTGTATTAATGACCCTGGGGGATACTCCTATGGGTGTCTTAATAAATTCTGAGTAATCAAGATACCCGCATCATGCCGCGACATTAAATCAAGTGTTGCATGGGAGGCAATCCATGGGCTTGTTGATGAATTTTGAGTAATGATGATAGGCGAATTTACGCACCTATATCAATATATTTTGCCCATATTTTAGCCTAGTTTTGAGAACAAATTATATATTTCATGCACTTTTAGTCCTTTTTCCTGTAAATGAGCTAACGAACATGATTAGTAAAGTTTCAGGTATAAATGATGCATAATTCAGCATTTTATGGCTTACTTGACGCTAAAGAAAGCTCACGAAGGAAGGGAAGGGAGTTTACACGCCTAAGGACCAAAACTGTTGCATGGAAAATCTGTCCCGGGCTAAAACAGCATTTCTGAAGACTTTGGGGGACCAAACCTGCTGCATGGAAAATCTGTCCCGGGCTAAAACAGCAATTCTGAAGACTTTGGGGACTTACAGACACAAAGCTGGATTTTGACAATGATACATTAACCTAGTACAATTAGGTTATGTATTTCATTATTTTATTTGGATTATGATAATGTTACATTAACCTAGTACAATTGGGTTAAGTATTACATTAGCCTAGTAGGATTTGGTTAGATATTTTATTTATCTAGTAGGAGTAGGATATGGGTATTATAAATACCCTATCATGCTAGAGATTTTGAATAAGGAGGGAGGAAGGAGGGAGAACACAATACTTCCTTCCATCCCTCTCATCTTTCTATCTTCTTACATCTTCTTACATCTTCTTACATCTTCTCACATCTTCTACTCCTCTCTTATTCTACACTACAAACAATTCTACAACTCTTCTAATCTTTCCATTAATTCTATTTTTCTTCTTCTATTCATCTATTCTTAATTTCCGCAACAAGAGAATCGTTACCTTGCTAAGGAATTCACGCCTCACGCCTACCACTTACGCTACACGAAATTAATCAATCTTGTGGTATAACAACAATGTCAATCGTGATCTCCTTCGCATTCATGGGTAACTAAACCTCTCTGTTGGGGTTATGGAAGCCGAATGAGATACTATCTATTGCTGTGAAGTTATGAGTTCGTGGCATGTATATTGCTTATATCATTATTCTCTTCATCTTAAATCTACATTCATTGCGGTTGCAAACGCAAGAATACGCTAGTCTAACATTTAACTTGTTCGAGAGAAAAGTTATTTGTCTGGAAAAGAGATAATGTCAAGGTAGTAGGACACCCTTTCCTATTAAAAAGCTAGTGTCGTAACTGGACTAACCTCTTGGAGAATTCATACCGTTAGATACGTTTTAAGCTCGAGAGAGTTAAAGTGAAATAGTCCTTGTTTAGGTCGAGAGACGCTTGGATTTACCATCGACTACAATTCTCTATAAGCAATTGCATGACAGAATTCTACACACTCATAGTCAATAGAGACGTATACCTCAGAAGGTGGGCATAACCCCAACGCTTCAATTCTCATTGTTTAAAACCAACGTAACAATCTCTCTCTTTTTACTTTATTATTTTCAGCTTTTGTTTACATTACTTGCAAGACAAGAATCCCCCCTTCTTACGAGACTTGCACCAAAAGTTTAGTAATTTTACTTACTTGTTGGCTAAGCTATTCCCTGTGGGATCGACACCCAACCCAGGTTGGGTTCTATATTTGCTAACGACCGTTTTACACTTAAACGAGAGCTGTAGATTGAGCGTTATCAAGTAACCAACACAGCCACGTCGTGCTGCGACGTTAAATTAAGCGTTGAGTGGGAGGCAACCCACTATTTTTAGTGTTAACCTTTTTGTTGTTTTTTTCTTTTTGTAGTATTTTAGCTATTGGACTTACCCGAAATGTGGTAAAAATTGCTACATTTATCGATTTCCAAGTAAGGAGACTGTGTGATCAACCCATCATGGTTACAAGTTGAGTAATAAGTTGAAAAGTTGAAATTTTAAGGATGAAAAATGGAAAGTTGTGGACTTTGGCATTTAATTTTACTTTTGGGACCCCAAACTTAGGTTGCGGGACCATAAGTAGCTAGAAAAATATCAAAATGCTAAGTTTGAATTACAGGAAAGTGGGCCAAAATTTTTAGCCTCGCACTTGCACCTTGCACCTGCTGGCCACAGGTGGCACATGCGCCTAAAACTATCAAACGGGCTGGTTTGACCCGGCCCAAACCGACCCACTAATATAACCCAGATCGGTTTGACCCGACCCGGTTAGCATACGGGTTGTAGGGTATCGGGCTGGGCCAATTTTAAAATTGGGCCCGTTAACCCGGCTCGGACTAAAATCGATTCAGGCCCGGCCCGGATATTAATTTTAAAAAAAATGGATTTTTAAAATTTGTACCATTAAGCCCAATGGCTATATGATCGTTGGGAGCCCAAAAACGGCTATATGGCCACTTTTAATAAAAAAAAATCATTTAAAATATTTTTTAAAACCCAAAAAAAATCTTATAAATACCCTACACTTTCAAATCATTTTTCACACAATTTTTCATTCTCTGAAATCTCATTCTCTCAAATATCAATTCTCAATTCTCAAATATTCTATATATTTTCTAAAGTGCTCACTTTAATTTTTAAATTTTGCGATTACAAAGTACGAGTGGAAGTTTCTAAAGTCGCAACCTTCGGATACTTCCAAAATTTTGTATTGTCATTTCATCTCTAACTTTTAATTTTTAATTAGTCTATTAATTATTAAATATTTAATTTTATTATATTTGTATTTTGAATTTTTTTAGTTTGATTTATATTATGGATAAATTAAGAAACCTTGCCACTAAAAGTGTAAAAAAAATTATCCCGGAAGTGGTAGTGGTAGTGGTAGTAAAAAGCAAATTACTGGCGGTAGAGGTAGTTCAAGTAGTAGATATACCCATGTGCCTCCGGTACCGCTTAATCAACCTTTTAAAGAAGAAGTAGGTGTAGGTGCCCACGATATGAATTATGTAGAAGCTTAGAAAAATAATGGTATAGAAGAAAAAAATAAAGTAGATGCGGTTAATTTAGATGAAGATGGTAAAAATATTGGTGAGACACCCGCAGTAGGAAATACTAACGTTAGATCTGAATCAGTTAATCTCCCTCCCTGTCCTCCCCGTGCCTTAAGAGCTCATAAAATAACTAGTATTGCATGGCAATTTTCGAAACGTATATCAGATACTGAGGTGTAATGCAATATTTGTCAACAAATATATAAGCATAAAAGAGAAGGAAAGTAAGGGGGTACGGGTACATTAATGAGATATATAAGTAATAATCATGAATGAGAGTTAAATATTGCAAAAGGTGGTCAGGATGTTGGTGGGCCAACACAAACTAGAATGGACCCAGCAACCGGTCAGGTAATGAAGAAGTATAATAAATTGAGGGATCGGGATGAATAGCAAAAATAGTAGTTGTGGGTTGGTTGCCTTCTAGTTTTCCTTCTTCTGATATTTTTATTCATTATATTCAAGCAATTTATAATCCTATGTTTAAAGGTATTTCTAGAAGTACGTGTCGGGCCGATATTTTTAGACTTCATTCACAATATTATTTTTATTTATCTACATTGTTAAAAAATATTTAATGTAGAATGGCTCTAACTTCTTATCTTAGTCGTGTTGTTAATGAAAATGATAATTTAACCATTACTTGTCACTGGATAGATAGTAATTTTGTTATACAAAAACGTATTCTAGCTTTTTTGTATGATGAAGATCGTAAACATATTGGAGATTTTATTGCTGATTCGATTGCTAAAGTTACAGAATTTTATGGTATTGAAAATAAAATCTTATGTATTTCTTTTGATAATGCTTCTAACAACAAGACTGCTATTAGAAAGTTAAAAGATAAGTTATCTCCGTCGTTACCTGAAATATTTCATGTTAAGTGTGCTTGTCATATATATAATTTAATTGTAAGAGATGGTCTTGAGTTTTTTGAGCTTTATATTGAAAAAATTTGTCTTGTTGTTAGTTTTATTCAAGAAAATAATCGAAGAAAAAGAATTAGAGAATTTAAACTTAAATATGAATAAAATGGACTTGCACCGATATTGATGCCTGAGGAATGTAATACTAGATGGAATGCTACGTGTGATTTTTTAAACACTTATCATAAATATAGAGTTCCTATTACACTAACTTTTAACCAACCTTGTGGTTCATTTGCTGATTCGGTTGATTGTATGCTACATGATTCTGATTGGGCTGAAATTGATGGTCTTGTTAAGTTTTTGGAAAAAATTTATATAGGTACGGTTGAATTTTTCGGTGCTTATTATCCTACTGTTTGTAATATTTTAGCATATATAGCCGGTATTTCTGGTTTGCTCAAAGAATATAAGAATAAAGAAGGTTACAAAGAAGCTGTTGGTGCTATGTTTGCTAAATTTAAAAAATATTTTTTTCTGATTCCCCCTATTTACTTGGTTGGTACTATGCTAAATCCGTGTATAAAATATAATACTATGTGCCACTTTAGTACTTTTATTTATTCTAACTTAGAGATAAATACTAACAATGATTCTGATGATGAAGAACAAGAACAACCAGATTTATGGACGGCTATAGCTGATGCCAACGCTTACATAGATAAATTATATAACCATTATGCTGATTTACTTGATTTAGCTGTACCGATAAATATCACTTCAACTGTCGCTCCTCATCCTCTCTAGGAGCCATCATCTTCTAAAAGGTTGGTACATAGTGGTTTTTCTGATTACTTTTATGATTTAAATTATTGGAACGGTGTTGAGGCGGAAGCTTACACAACAACTTATCGGGAAGAGCTTAAGTATTATCTTTGAACGCCAATAGAGAATCGCAGACGATGGATCAACGCGTTGGATTGGTGGAGGAATAATAAAATATAATATCCTGTGCTTTCAAGATTAGGTAGAGATATATTGAATGTTCCAATGTCAACCGTTGCATCAGAGAGTGTTTTTAGTTAGGAACGACAACATCTTGGAGACAACCGATACTCATTGGGAAGCAATGCTATGAATGTTCTAGTTTGCCTTAGAGATTGGATTAGAGCGGAACAAAAAAATCAAGGAATGGAGAAGGAATCGAAAGACGAACAGAAACTTGAGGAAATTATGACTTCAAGGGAGAACTCAGCAGAATAAAGTCCAATGCATGGTTTTGCCCCCATTGAATTTAACTATCCTATGCAAGTTCCCGTTAATATTAACATGAATGAGTTGGAAAAAATGGTGCAAAATTTGTAGATTTTTCATTCATGTAAATTATAAATTTTGGATCATTTTGCAATCAATAAAATTCAAAATTCATTCACTCCTTAGTCCTTACTTTGTAATTTTTTTCATTTAATGATTTAAATTGAATTTCTAGTTCAAATTAAATACTTAGTTTTAATATATTATTAATTTACTATCAAGTATTATTAATTTATTATATTAAGTAGCATATGTTTTATTTAAAGTAGTACATATATTGAATGGTACGTATATATATGTATATATTTTCTATAGACACTAAAGTAGTATATATTTAACGTATACATGTGTATATGTTTTATAAATTAGTATATATATCATTATATTGTAGTATATATATTGTAGTATATGTTTTATTTAAAGTAGTACATATATATTGAATGGTACGTATATATGTGTATATATTTTCTATAGACTATAAAGGAGTATATATTTAACGTATACATGTGCATATATTTTATAAATTAGTATATAACTATATATATATAGTGTGTGTATATATTGTAGTATATATTTTATTTAAAGTAGTACATATATATTGAATGGTACATATATATGTGTATATATCTTCTATAGACTATAAAGTAGTATATATTTAACGTATACATGTGCATATGTTTTATAAATTAGTATATATATCATTATATTGTAGTATATATGTTGTAGTATATGTTTTATTTAAAGTAGTACATATATATTGAATGGTACGTATATATGTGTATATATCTTCTATAGACTATAAAGTAGTATATATTTAACATATACATGTGTATATGTTTTATAAATTAGTATATATATCATTATATTGTAGTATATATGTTGTAGTATATGTTTTATTTAAAGTAGTACATATATATTGAATGGTACGTATATATGTGTTTATATTTTCTATAGACTATAAAGTAGTATATATTTAACATATACATGTGTATATGTTTTATAAATTAGTATATAACTATATATATAGTGTGTGTGTATATTGTAGTATATATATTGTAGTATATCTTTTACTTAAAGTAGTACATATATATTGAATGGTACGTATATATGTGTATATATCTTCTATAGACTATAAAATAGTATATATTTAACGTATACATGTGTATATATTTTATAAATTAGTATATAACTATATATTTAGTGTGTGTATATATTGTAGTATATGTTTTATTTAAAGTAGTACATATATATTGAATGGTACGTATATGTGTGTATATATCTTCTATAGACTATAAAGTAGTATATATTTAATGTATACATGTGTATATGTTTTATAAATTAGTATATAAGTATATATGTTGTGTGTGTATATATATTGTAATATATATTTTGTAGTATATGTTTTATTTAAAGTAGTACATATATTGAATGGTACATATATATGTGTATACATCTTCTATAGACTCTAAAGTAGTATATATTTAACGTATACATGTGTATATGTTTTATAAATTCGTATATATATCATTATATTGTAGTATATATCTTGTACCATATGTTTTATTTAGAGTATTATATATATTTAAATAACGTATAGTCGTATACACGATTACATGTGTAATTGTGTATATGTGTATATATTTTTTAAATTCTAATATAGTATATACTATATATATAGTGTATATATATTGTTTAACGTATTTAAAATGTATATAAGTGGGTATATATAGTGTATATTAGAGAAAAAATATTTAATTTTTTGTTTTGGTTTTGACCGAATTTTAGACCGGGTTAGGTTAAGTGGGCCGGTCATGGGTTGTTTTTAAAAAATTTATTGTTGGGCTCAGAATTGGATCGGCCCGTTTAACCAGGCCCGGATCCAAATCGGCCCACAAACCGGTTAAACTTGGCGGGTCGGTTCCGGTTTGACCCAGCCTGGCCCAATTAAAAGCCCTACCTGCGCTCTTGCCTAGCCATAGGTGGCAGGCACAGGTGGCTGCGCGGGAAGGTCAAAAGTGGGACCAATTTTTAATTCAAACTTAGGGCCCACCAACACATATATATTGCCTAAAACAGCCCCCGACCAATATTTAATAAACCTTAACCTCAATCTAATTCATTCAAATCCTCAAAACTTCACTTTTCTCTTTGAATTCAAATTTTCCTCTTAAAACACAAACTAACCCCACACTTAAGTAAAGTCTAAATTGAACTTATTTGAGATACCAACTTGTCCCAACACGCCAAAAATAAGTTCCAACTTTGGTTTTGCTTGACTTCTTCAATATTCACTTCTGGTTCATCATAAAAGAGGTAACTTTCTCGGATCCTAATGGTTTTGTATTGATCTATTTATTGTTTAAGCAAGTTGATATGTGTATTCTAATGCAAAATATATAGAATCTATCATGTTTGTATGAAGGGGCCTTGATGTAGCCTAACAGCTTAATGTAGGGCCTTGCTTTGAAGTAAAATCTAAAGTTAGGACTCAACCAGAAGTTGAACTTGAATTAATAGAGTAATACCACAAGTTGAGCATGTTCGTTTACATTGAAAGTTAGAATTTATGATAGGTGTGTGCACATTGGATTTGTTGGGATTTCAAATAGGTTAAAGGGGTGTGAAAATTGAGGAAAAATTCAAACGTTTTGAATTTTGAGTTTTTCTTCAACTTTGCTATCCCCCACTTTTATTGGAAAATAGCAATTGGTTTTTCAGGTATATAAGGCACCTAAAGTTGTGAAGAAAAAAAAGGCAGATACCTCAAGAAGACAGTCAGAGTCTCCCAAGCCTAATGGTTCGGTGGAGGAGTACCCGAGACAACGACATAGAGACACTGCAGTTGAGGTGACACACAGAGTTACAAGAGGACAGACTCACCAGGCTGCTTAGACAGTTGCAGCCCGACCACGGATGAAGTCAGTACGGATGTTACCCCCACACACCCCTCCACCTGATGAGGAGGAAGAGGAAAAAGAGACAGATTTTGAGTCTACTCCACGGGTTATTGCTCAGGACCCCCAGTCTAAGGAAGGATTCCAAGATTCATCCAAGGAGGTAGAGTAGGAGAAGTTATCAGTGGTGCCCCAGTCTAAGAAGGGTACCGCTACTCATGTACAGAAAATAGATGTACCCTAGTTTGAGGAGGGTACAGAACAGGCTTCCCATGATGCATAGTACAACAGGGGTAGGGTCCCGCACCCGCACATGCCTCAAATTCACCTCCTGAGAAGAGATATCTGAGGTAGTGTGTGGAAGGGATATAGGAGATATTTGATATTGACAGTCGTGTTTGGGAGGCAGGCAGGCCTACGAGGTGTATTTATGAGGAGCACTAGATTGATCTATCAGGGCTGAGGCGAGCACTATAACTATGGGCGACATTTGATCGATATCAGTTGGAGTGGATGATCAAACCAATCGATTCTTACAGCCCGAATATGGCACGAGTATTTTACTCATCCTACAGAGCTACAGTAGTTATTCCAATGCATAGAGCCCCAGGCCTTGTGAGATTTGCGAGGCAGCAATGGTTAGAGATGTTAGAGTTAATATTTCAGCAGAGACTATTCATAGAGTTTTCTCCAGCCCAAATTATATTACTCTTGTATCCACAGCTGAGTGTAACCACAAATTGAGGGTCGCACGTTATTGATATATCATGTGGAAGGTTGATAACCGACAAGAGAGGGTTGAGATTGCTAGATGGATAGCCAGTTATATTTTGCCTTTGGGTAATGCGACACCATGGATTGAGGGGCATGGTATGATTAAGAAGGGTCTATTGACATTTGAGGCAAAGTTTTAGTGGTTGCTGGTCAGATACCGACCGATACCCACTGCTTCGAATAATACATTGATTTGGGAGGGAGCAGCACTAGTTGCTCTTATAATGGCTGGATAAGCTATTGATTTTGCTATCATTCTCCAGAATGAGTTACATGATAAAACATTTAGGGATTTAACTAATCTGTTATTTTCTTACATGATTCAGAGGCTGTGTGATGAGGCCGGTATACCTAAGATACCGAGATTAGATGAGAAAGTACTTGCGATAACGACTGTGCAGACAAACACCATAAAAGGTCTCGTACCGCCAGACTTTCCCAGGAGATCTATAGAACCAAAAATAGTACTTAGGGCCCAGCAGTTTTGACAGAGCCTGCTGATACACATCGAGGTGATGTGGGTGTTAGTGATGATATGGAAATAGGGGATTAGAGAGAGGCTCCAAATTCGAGTACACATGGAGAGGGGAGACCAGCTAGTTTTTTTTAGCCTCGACTTTGACCTTAGAGCCAGTTGGTGTATCTGCAGAGCCTACTTGCCCATCCACTACAGCTCCCTCTACATATATGATTAATATATCTAGCGAGTTTTTGTAGGGCTTAGTAGATATCCAGAGGGACACCGATGCTAGGTTGAGGGTTATTGAGATCGAGATGAACAAGCACTACAAGCAGATGAGATTAGGGGTTAGGACTAGATTTGAGCAGGCAGAGGCCATATAGGAGACTGCACTGAGAGCCACACTGTTTGAGCTACATGCTGATTTCTAGACATGGCTCGATAAGTTTGAGATATAGTTAATAGCCCTATTCATAGAGACAGATGCGTCGGATATATCCCAGATGAGGGAGGAGTTTTATATATTACGAGCAGAGGTACGCTCTTTCACAGAGCATCATGTAGCAGCCACTCTCTCAGTTATACCCCCGGTGGTCCAAATATTATCTCCGCATACATCGAGATAGTTTGATTTCTTTGTAGAGGATGTTAAGGAGGTCCCAGTAATTGGGGCCAAAATAGGTCACATAGATGACTTGCAGGATCCTGATTTTCCTTATGACCAGTTCGCTTAAAGGGCCAGACATAATTTGATAGAGTTTGTATTTGTCGATAGGCAGAAGCGCATAGTTATAGCAATGGGTGCATCATCTAGTAGTGCACCGCCACCACCACTGCCTCCGCCAATTAATATGCCTCCATATGGGGCTGCTCATTATTCGAGAACCTAGTGCATCCTAGGTATGTTCTCACTTCCCTCTATTTTACTTTATTTTAGCGCATTGAGGACAGTGCATAGTTTTTAGTTGGGGTTGGCATACCATGCCACTTCAGGTTTTTATTATCGTGCTTCTTTTCCTATCAATCGTGTTATGGTTGTAGAACTGGTATGTCTAGAATAATTTTTTTTTCGTATGGTGTTTTGTTTCGTATTGTGTTTTTTTGTTGTGTAATTAGGAGATTTTTAAGTATTTAGGAAAGTTGTCATATTTTGATTGATTTTTTATACCTCTCCAATTTTGTGTTTAAGAACTGTGTGAATGTATATATATGTGAACATTGTGGATCTTGTTATGGATTTAGAATTAGAGACATAATAATCACTTGCTAACAATTGCATGAACTGGATAAGTAGTTGTTGGTAATATTGACTATGTGTCATGTATGTGTGAGACTACCTAGTTCCCTTTGTAAGTTAAATCCAGAACTTGCCTGGTTAATCTTGCCTAGGTTGAAGGATAGTCGGTTACGAAAGGATCATAGGCCATTTTTTATTTTAGTCCAATTTTAGCCTAAATGACCTTCCATCTGTGAATTGTATCCCTTGATCCCTGTTTTGAGCCTTGTAGCCTATTTTTCTTGCTTTACCTATTCATCTTTCTATTTATGCTATAATGAACCTGTTTTGGCCCTAGTTCTCCTTAGACATTATCCACCTCAACTTAGGCAAAACGCCTAAGTTGAGAGTGGCTATCATAAGGGTGTGTAGTTTAAAGTGGGTATGTAGAAGGGTAAAATAAGAGAAAAAGTTTGTAGGGCTGCGTGTGGTAGAAAAAGGAAAAAAAAGAAAAATTATGAAAAAAATAAAAAAGAAAAGAATAAAAGACCATACCCAATCTGAATGTGCAATAAAGAATAAAAAGGGAGAAATAAGGGTAGAATAAAAGGAAATTGGCTAGTAAGTGAGACCCCAAGATTAGCGTAGTGCCAATGAGGCTTAGTCACTCACTATGTCCATATGTACCGTACCAGCCCCAAGCCTACATTACAAGCCAAAAAAATCCTATAGTGATCCTAACTTGACTATCTGAATACTAAGGTAAAGAAAATAAGGGCAAGCCTTTGGTATTTGATACACATTAATTGGAACTTCTCTTCTGAGTGTGGGTGTCTTTTGATAGTCTCTGCAATGACATACATTATTTCATAGGACATCTTTGTTGTGAGGGTACTTGAGTCATATTACTAGTTATTTGCTTGTTTCGGGTAGTGTAACTTGTATATATGAGTGGTAGTCTGTTGCTAATATAATTTCCATACTTTGATCCTATTATGTCACATCGTTGCACTTCATGTTTATACACAGTTAGTTCTAAAAAGTGAGATAGGAGAGGGATGTTGTAATTTGAGTTTAAAGTGTTGACTGACTGCCTTGAATAGCTTAGATTCTCCTAGTTAAGCATTATTTTTTTTTGTTATGTTTTGTTGCCTGGGGACATGCAAACATTCTAAGTTGAGGGTATTGATGTGCTATAAAAATATAGCACTTTTGACACTTAAAACGAGGAAAATATCCAAGCTTCAGAGACTGTTTATTAGATATGATTTATTTTGGGTATGTTTTGTAGGAAATCATTTTTGGATGCTAAGTTCGTGAAAAAAATGGAAAAAAGTATTTTTGGCTACTTTTGGGGGAAATTATGGATGTTCGGGATATTTTTCAAATTGTTAGTGATCAAAGTATGTTCGAGAATCAAAGAAGAACTGAAAAGATGACTCTCGGCACTTACTAAGTCAACATATGGACCGCAAGTAGGACCTACAGACCACAAGTAGGCAAAACAAGTGCCAGAATTCTAAAATCCTGAGAGTTGGCCTGCAGGAATTTTGAATCCTGGTACCTGTGCCCACCCTGCTGACCGCAAGTACTACCTGCGCCTAGGGTCAAGGCACAAGTGCAGACCACATGTGGCCACCGACCCTATTTTCTCCAATTTCATTCAGACTTTGGTTTTAGGATTTCTTCATGTACTATATATTTCCTTTATGTGTTTTTTACTAGGAGTTACACACTTTTGATACTCGCAAACATATTTTGATTCCAAGATTCGATTTTGATCTTGGGATTCTCTTGTATTTACTTCAATTGATTTATTCAGTTTTGATTATGGGTTTTTACACTTCTTATCATTGTGATTTTGTCTATGCTTTCAATTATGAATGTTATTGATTTCTTCACAAGCATGAGAGGCTAAAACCCATAGCTAGGGTTGTGAAAACCCTGGCGGATTGACGAAGTAGGAGAAGTGTTATTGTTATTCTGAATCGATACCCATGCATGTATTATTTTATCTTTATTATAATAGTTTTGTTAATGGTTTCACACGTTAGGATCCCGCCTAGATATTGCTACTGACTCCAAAAGATAAATAGTGACTAGGAAAAGATACAGATAACAATAATTTGGAGTTTAGCTGTCGATCCACGCTTCTTTGTTTTATCTTAGTAATATGATTAGATTTCATCTAATAATTAAAGATTCAAGAGGTAATAGTTAACTGGGATCAAGGTAAGGGTTAGTAAAGCGACATCCTGAGACTCAATGGATAAAGGGTGAAATCTTTCTGCTCATCCAAAAGACTGTATAAGGTACATAACTTATCAATTCTGAATGCAAAGTATCAGGTTGGTTCAATAAAGTATGATAAGCCTACGGAGTTGAGAAGCCAGGGGGACATAATTCTAGTGTACACCTACGACTGATTATAACCTAAGTTAATATAGTTACTTGCTCGAGATTGCTATACAAAAATCCTCCATTTACTTTTCCAGTTCTACCCATTGACTACAAATGTTGAGATCCACAATTCAACGTGTTCCCTTGGAATTCGATCCCAAACTTTATTGGGTTACTATATTTTGACAGCGATCGTATCATTTTCTGAGAGAAGGTGTAGTTTGGGCGTCATCAATGGGCAATGTTGGTATTAGTATTGGTATTGGTAATTGTATTGGCATTGATACTGATATCGGCTGGTTTTGGTTATAGACTTATTTTAATGTTTTTAAATTGATATTCTCTTATCTTATTATATGCTTAGAATTCAGCCGACCTTGGGGCATGGAATATTTGGTTTAGTTAGGCGCAGGGGGTGATCTTCAGCCCACGCGGGACTTGAGAAACCTGTCACGACCAGGCCCTAGTTTGGGTCGTGAAACAACTCTTGACAATTTTACATAACTTGTTGTTTAAAAGTCCTAGGGTAAGTCTTTCCTCTGTGGCAATAATTATAGAACATCACATAAATCAAGACAGTACGGTGGTGTCAACTCTTGCTCTTGGGGCATAACTTGTTCTTTGAAAGTCTTTAGGCTAAGTCATGCCTTTGAGGCAAGAGTTATAGAATACCTCATATATCAAAACACAATATGATCGTGTTAACTCTTGCTCATGAGACATAACTTGTTATTTGAAAGTCCTTGAGCTAAGTCTTGACTCTAAGGCAAGAGTTTTAGAGCATCTCATAAGTCAAAATATAATGTGGTAGTGTCAACTCTTACCCATTTTGCTTAACTTATTGTTTGAAAGTCATTGGGCTAACTCATGCCTCTAAGGCAAGAGTTATATAATATCTCAATAGCTAAAAACAAAATATGGTAATGTCAACTCTTGTTCATGGAACGTAACTTGTCGTTTGGAAGAAATCGAAGAAAAGAAAAAAAAATCATAAAGGTTAAGGATGAAAATGAAGAAAAGACATTAAAAGAAAAAAGGAAAAATAACAATAAAAAAATAAAAGAGAGAAAAAAATTGACCAGAGAAAAGGAAAAATAAGAGGAAAAGGGCAAAAAAATAAAAGAAAAATAAAGGCGAAGAAAAATAAATAAAGAAAAAAAAAAAAAAAAAAAATACTAAAGAAAAAAAAATAGAGGAAAAAAATAAGTTGAGAGGAGCAAAGGAAAAAAAGTGTAAAGATTGATGAGAATTTTTAAAAAAAAAAAAAAAAAAAAAAAAGAGAAAAAATATAAATTGAAAGATAAATAAGCATCGAGAGTTATTTAAAAATACTAATTTAGCGTATGCACTTTGTGCGTGTACCAATATTTTTTAACGTTAATCAAGTGAAAGATCCTTAATAATTTTTTTTAATATATAGTTATGCTCAATTTTTTCGTTTTTTCTATTATTATATATTCGTATATGATCATTAATACAGGATAGTCCACAATGAGTCAATCACATAATTCTTATCATTATTAAGTTCTTTGGTCATGTTAAAATCCTTTATCAACTCCAATTCATGTTTCTTAGACAAATCCTTCATCAATCATGCTTCATAATACTAATAATAAAAAACTATATTAAGGGTAACCAAAACGAAATATTAAAATTGTTTTTCATTTTTTGGGTTAAAAATATGTTGAAAGAAATAGAATTAGAGCTTATGAAAGGTCTTCTATTTACAACTATCTATAGCTAGAGCTGTCAAAATGGGCCTGGCCCGTGAGACTGGCCAACCCCAACCCTTTAATTTAGTGGGGTTGGGTTACTTTTTTTCCGGCCCTTTTAGCAATAAGGCTTATATGCCTAGCCCCACTTGACCCGTTGGCCTCAGAGGCCTAGCCCGTCGGCCTCAGAGGCCAGCCCGTCGGCTGCAAATTTAAAAATAATTATAATATATTTTAAATTAATTTTTTATTTATCAAATTTTAAAGTATTCACTGACCACTGTCCATGTCCAACTACAAGGCCCAACCGGCCAACCCAAGAAGCCAAGCCCAACCCATTGCCCAAGTATCCAACTTACATAGTTATTAGTTACCCTACATTCTAGAAAGTTGAGTGTGCATACTACATATAAATATAATAACATATACTCCACTTACATAGTTACATAAACTGATAAACATTAGAGAATTAGGGTTTACACTTTACAATTATATCATTTCTTTTCTTTGAGTTCTCTGGTTTCATAGTTGCGACTTGCAACGGCTGTGTAGTTTCACAAAATTCACTACGGATGACGGCTCTCCAAATGAATATAGGTAACAATATGAAAAAATTATCTTCCCCATCTCCTAGTTAATCACCATTTTTTTTTTATTTTGGGAGTTTGATGACATTTTTTGATTTTAGGATCTGATTTTGACACAGAACTGGCCTCTCCGATGATCTACTCGCGATGGTCATCGCGTTGGTATCATAAACTGACCTCTCCGAACCTAAATTTGGTCGATTTGGGTACCAACGATTTGGGTACTGCCATATCGAGGATTTGGGGGTTTCAAATTTTGTTCTTTTTTTCTCATGCAGTAGTATTTTCGAAATTTTGTATTACTTATTACTTCTTATTTAATTTTTCATTACTTGTATTACTTTTTACTTCTTATTTAATTTTTCATTACTTGTATTACTTGTAAAATTTCTTATTGATATATGTTTCTATGTTTAGAAACTATATTTTTTAGTTCAAATTTGAAATTTCGAATTTTTCAGTTCATTTTCAATTTTTGAAGTCTAAAATTATCTTTTGAAATATTTATCTTATTACAGGAGAATCAATGGAGGATGTTGTTGAACATAGTGCACATCAGAATAATGTAGACGTGAATGAATTTGAAGAACCTTAGAAGAAGAAAATAAAGAAATTAAAATTAGATGTTTGGACATATATGAAAAAGATTGGTAGAGGTGATGATGGAGTGGAAAGGGAAGAATGCAGAGGATGTAAGGAAGTATACAAGGTTGGTTATACTCCGGGACCAAATGGTAAGAATTATGGAACATCATATTTAAAACTACACATACCTAAATGCAAAAAGCTCAAATACCATGATTTGGGTCAGATGTATATCGATCATCAAAGTAACATACAGTCGAGAAAAATAGATCAAATGATTTCACGTGAAAAGCTTGCTGAAGCTATTATTGAGCATGATCTGTCATATTCTTTTGTTGAATATAAAAAAATTAGAGCTTGGCTAGATTATGTAAATCCATAAGTAATAATGCCATCAAGAAACACTTCTGTTGTGGATGTTCAAAAAGTGTATTTCAAAGAGAAAGAAAAGTTAAGACAAGCCTTGGCCAAGATTCCTAATCGGGTTTGCTTAACTTCTGATTGCTGGACAGCATGTACGTCTGAGGGTTAACTTTTTTTAACTGCTCAATATGTTAATGATAATTGGAAGTTAGTTTCTAAATTTTAAACTTTTGTCATATGATTCCTCCTCATACTGGAGTTGAATTGGCTACAACCATATATGATTATTTGAAGAAATGAGAAATTGATAGGAAGGTTTTCTCTATCACTTTGGATAACACCACTAATAATGATAGCCTACAAACTATTTTAAAAGGACATCTTGGCTTGCAAAAGAGTTTATTATGTGATGGTAAATTTTTTCATGTGTGTTGTTCTGCTCATATTCTTAATTTGATTGTCCAAGAAGGTTTAAAAGCAGCTACTGGTGCCTTGTTTAGAAGTAGAGAAAGTGTGAAGTATGTAAAAGGATCTCATGGTAGAATGAGAAAATTTGAACAATGTGTTAAGCAAGTAGGGATTAGTACAATATTGGGTTTACGTTTGGATGTGACAACCAGATGGAACTCAACATACTTGATGCTTGAGAGTGCACTACAATATGAAATAAAAAATTCTAGTCTACAGTTGATCAATAGAAATTACTCTGTTTGTCCTACATTTGATCATTGGAGAAGGGCAGGAAAATATTTGAATTCTTGGAACCTTTTTATGAAATAACTACTCTGATTTCTGATTCAAGTTGTCCGACTTTCAATTTGTACTTTATGCAAGTTTGGAGAATTGAATGCTTGTTGAAGGATAATTTAAGTAGTTTTGATGAAGTTATTAAGGAAATGGCTGCAAGGATGTTAAAAAAGTTTCAAAAATATTGGAATAGATTTAGTCTACTGCTCTCATTTGGATCTATTCTTGATCCTCGCTTAAAGACACAACTTTTAGAATTTTGTTTCTCTAAGGTGGATGCTTCTTCGGCAAAAGAAAATGTTGCAACTATTGAGAAAAAAATGCACAAGCTCTATGAACAATATGAAAATAATCAAAATGGGCCAGGGCCAGCTATTACTGTTCAATGTAAACCAGTTGAAGAAGAAAGTCAATCCAAACAAAAGAAGTCCACTTTATTTGCTGTAAGTATCAATTTCTTTTTCTTGTATCTATTTTTTCTCTTTTTATCTATTCTTTTTATGAAAACTTATATAATGTACAGTACATATAAGATGCATCACTTTTAGATCCCCGGGCCCACTATCATATGTTTTACAGTTTTGCTATTTTGTTTATATCAAACTTAGTTTTGCTATTCTATTTTTGTTTTGGTTGCCGTCAATTAATTTGAAAATAGTTGATATAAGGAAGTTAGTTTCTAAGTTTCAACCATATATGATTGTTTGAAAATGTCGTCAATTAATTTTGCTATTCTGTTTATATCAAACATAGTAAAATTGTTTGCAGTTTTTCTTTTATACATCTTTGCTAATTCTATTGTTATTATATTTTATGTTTTAAATTAATAGGAGTTTAAAGTGTTTGAGAATACATCTATTTGCAATGCTGGAAAGTCAGAATTGACTCTTTATTTAGAGGAACAAAAGATTGATTATGAATCTTTTTAAGAGATGGATGTTATCAAGTATTGGAAGGATAATGACAAAAAATATCCTAATCTTTCTGTGATGGCACGTGATGTATTGAGTATTCCAATTACTTTAGTAGCATCGGAATTGGCATTTAGTATTGGTGGTCGTGTTGTTACCAAGTGTAGAAATTGTGTCCATCATGAAAATGTCCAAACTCTTATTACTACAAGAAATTGGTTACATGAATTTACCCAATCTAATACAGGTAATATTTTGTATTTTTCTTAAAGTATTTATTAATGGTTATATAACTAATATCTTGTTTGATGTGAATTATTTATGGTTACATAACTAATATCTTGTTTGATGTGAATTATTTGTAGATGAAGATGAACTTCTTAAGGAAACTATGTCAAATGTTGATTCAAATGTGATTGATGGTACAAGTGCAAGTGAAAGTGGAGTTGATAAGCTTTAAATGATTGGTTTTGTAATATTTAAAATTTAGATTTATTTTGTAGTTGGGCAATATTTTAGTCTAGCTAAGACTTGTAAGTTTTTGAATTTAATTTTTGTTCATCTTTTGGTGGTTGGCATTTTTTTTTTTGGAATGAGATGGCTTTGAATCTCTTATTAATATTGTTTTTGAATTGATCTTTCTAATCACGTTATTCGCACTATTAGAACATGCGATAAAGTAATTTTTAAATGGGTTATATATTTTTTTTATTATGTTTTACAGTTTTAGGTTATTTTTATTTTTTTAAAGGGTCAACCCGTCCTAACCCGTGGCCCGCTTAAAGTTGGGCTGGGCTGCATTTTCAATGGCCCTTTAGTTAAAAGGGCTAGCCCGTCCTAGCCTATTTATCTCTCTCTCTAGCCTATTAGGGTTGGGTTGGGCCAGCCCGTATTGACAGCTCTATCTATAGCAGTATTCCCCTATATCAACTTCACCACAATTATATTAATTATAACCAGCTTTAACGTAACATTGCAACCTCCTTGATTTTTCCCTTCTATAGTTCCCAACTTTCCCTTTAATTATCTTCAAGAACTACATGAGTTGCTTGAACTACGCTAACACGTTAGATTAATTTGATATTTAAAAATTAAAATTTAGATACTAAAAACTATACCAAAAATATTATAACTTTCGTCAAATTAATATGATAAAAAAAACATATATTTTAAAATATTGATCAAAATTTATGTAGTTTAAATCTCAAAAAAAAAATTATGATAAGTATTTTGAAACGTTAGGGAGGAAATACCTTTTGAGGATAGGTGATGCTTTGATTTTCCATCTGAAAAAACTCTACGATATATCTTTGTCAACATGTATGCACAAACTTAGAAAATCTATATGTCATGCATCGGAGTTAAGTGGTGCTTACACTTAATTTTTACGGTAAGTACTTAATAATGTCAATATTACTCCAACTCTTTACAACGTTAAGATTCAAGTATAGTGTACTTTTTATTGGGATCGTTTGACCATTATTTGAAGCACAAACCTTTAAGCATGGCTTCACCCTAGAGAATAACCCCTCGTTTCACATCTCTTTAAGATAACAAAGCGTCAAAATATTATTTGAATAGTTTATAGATATTCTTTTTTATATAAGTTAAAATTTTGATTGATTTTGAAGCGTTAAGTATCATGATTTCTTACTTAGATCAAATAAGGACTTTTTATTACTAAATGCATGTCTTATAAACCTTTGAACAATATGAATCCTGTGGATAAATACCTCAATGGTAGAATATGAATCCTAATGTATATTAAGTAAAGATATCCTTTAAGGATATTTGGCGGATATTTTCGTCAGCCAACATTTATATTCGTGCTTTTATAATAGTAGATAGAATCGACTTGAAAGAATCGACTATAACCCTAAATTATTGGCTTATATTTTAACTAAAAGACTCTGCATATCAAGATTCGACACTTAATATAACCTTATATTTCGAGCTTAACTAATAAATTTAATTAAAGATAAAACTATAATACTAATGAATAATGTTTCAAAAATACAGTTGAATAATATAATCAAAACCAAGTCACAATTAAACAAAGAAAAAATAGAAAAGAAAATAGATGGACCTTTGATTTTTTTTGGCTACTTCATTCGTGGAAACATGCTAATTTCTTTTAATTTTCTATTAGAAATTTTCAACTAAAAGAAAACACACAAGAAATTATCAAAGAGGAGAACTCATTGTCAGTTGTGATTATACATAATTAGCATATAAAAGAGGACAAAATCAAGATTTTCAAATCACAAATTTTATTATAAACGAAATACTATTAATAATTTTCATATTTATATTCCCTTTAAAATTCATATTATTCCTTGTGAACTAACTTTTTTACCTGTGGCATTATTCAGAAACCCCAATTGCAAAACATCAAGTAGTATTGGTCACCTTTGAAAAGACTTGAATATCATATGAATTTTTAAATTATAGTTGTGTAAACACCACATAATATAATATTATATAGAAACAAGCATAATAAAAAGTTGATGATGAAAAACTAAAATTATGTCATTTTATAGAAGTAGAAGATTCATGAATCAAAATGGACATTAATTAATATTTTTGAAAAAAGTCACATCCAATTTTTTAGGTAAGTCAGATCCCTTTTAATAGATGTAGTAAACACAATTAATGTCCAAGTCAATGACAAATTGCCTTTAATAGACGTAATTATGTCCAAGTATAAATTTATTATTCTTCTAATTTTTGTTATATAGAATGGTTGGTTTCGACACGTGTGGTACATGTCAAAAAGTTTTAATTTCCTGCTTGGTGTTTTCTGATGCTTGCTTCATTTTATCATTTTTCTTTAGCAAGTTATCAGGTCTTGGACTCTCTGATTCGATGGGCTACCAATTAGCAAGTCTTACAGTTGTGACTAATTTGTAAGATGAAAATGGCCTTCAATAATGCCCTCATAGATGTCTCTTGGATTTATATCAAATCCTTACAAACGTTTAATAGTTGAAAATTTCGTAGTGACATAAGCAATAACAATTTGGGAAACAAGGTATTGTATCAGCTTCCTCCAAATGTGCAAAGATTGTATGTCTCACAATTTGTATATTTTCATCATTCCAGAGTATTACCAAGTTGTGGTCTTTACGAGGCATTATAGGTAAAATATGTCATTCTTAGTTCATTAATATACACTTCTCTTCTTCCATCTTAGTTGTTACTTAGGGAAAGTATTAGGAAATAGTATCCTGATCCTTGTTCTGACTTATGAAATTATGTGGTTGTCTCAATTAAGTTAACTAAACAGCTGAATATATTTTGAGATATTCTTAGGACAAGCTCCAATAACTGCAAAAACAAATTAGTCCTAAAATATTCTTAGGCTAAGCCTCACAAACCTCAAAATGACTAGCTAATCACTCTCTATTGCATAGATTTTGGTTGATTAATATTTATGCTTCAGGGATTTCTCATTCAATGTTATTGTTGACACCTTCTCCCATAATATTAATCAAAATTGAAGAGCCTTTTTCATCAAGTCAAACTAAAATATGATCAAATAGTACAATAATGATATAAATGTCTCACTACTTTAACTATAGAATGAAAAGAATAACCTTAATTAGGTAGGGGTCTCACAAAATAAAAAAAGATGATTTATACAGATAAAATGGAGGAATACCAAAAGATATCTTAAAGTATTAAATTAAATATTTGAAGGTCGTGAATATAGAAAGCATGAGAGTTATGAATATTAAAAGTAGCAATTGAATTGATAAATAGATATGATTTATGAACCTGAATATTTAAAGCAAATAAAGGAGGAAAATAGTAAAATAAAGAAAGAAATATATGCCTTCTTTAGAATGAATAGTAGATCATTATCAATTTTGTCGCGGACACCTATACAAAGATAATAATTATTTGTGATAGAAATAATGATTGTTGAAATATGTAATTGATGTATATAAATTATAATAACACGTATATATACCCGTCAACTCATTTGCTACTAGTTCTGGCATTTGTAAATTTGACCACAAATATTATATGTATGTTAGATATATATAATATCATTTATATTATTATTATTATGGTCATCATTGTTTAGTTCTTGAAGATCCTTCTATCAATGAAGAAAAGTGTTAATGGATTTACAAGAAATGTAGGATAAGATTACATATAATAAGCTCTCATGGTCTGATCCTTTTTCCGATCTCACGTATAGCGAGAGCCTTGTGAGTGGTTGCTGATGGATCCAATCTAGTAGTCTATCCACTATAACTCTAGCAAAAGGACATGTAACATATTGATTTTCTATTTTCATCACAGGGTTGATAAAGGGTAATTTTTTATTCAAGCACTATTCCCCATTTGAGTAGTCTGTCAGTAGTTAATTACTTCGCATACAATTGCAGTCATAGAGTGAATCTGTCTTCCAGTCTAGCAGGATAAGAAAATAAGAGGCATTTCTATGGAACTCTTATTCTAGGGGCTAGGAGTTGTGCATATATTTGCTTTGTAAGGCTCATTCTAGTTGTAGAATGACAGTGTGCCTGCCCCAATGTCTTCCTGAGCATGCAACAAGCTTGAGCTGGTATTAAAATACTTTTTGTTCTTCCTTTGATGTAGTAAACATACATTAACTTCTAAAAAAATCTTTACTTTGTAATTGATTTAATTTATGGTTAAGTTGTAAATTATTAAACTTAATTCCTTTTATGCTATTTTTTCAAGATTATGACCCTTTTTTGTATCATAAATTTCTCATACTTTGTTATGGACACTAATGATTATAAAATTAATAGAAAGATTATACTGTTTTAAGATCAAGAAAATTGAAGATTCTTGACTTGGCTACTGACAATTGTGGATATGGGAACTTTATGTCCTACTACTTTTGCACCAAATTTAAAATGGATTATACAACAGAGCAAGAGTACTACAGGATGGACTAAAGAAGAGAACAAGAGATTTGAAAGTGCTCTTGCAATATACGACGAGACAATTCCAAATTGATGGTCTAAAGTAGCAGAAATTATCCCTGGGAAATTAGTTCTTAATGTGAAGATGCAGTACAAAGAATAATTGCAGATATTAGTAACAGTGAAACTGGTTTGGTCCTAAATTTTGAGGCATTTTATGTCGTCTTTTGCACTGAAATTTGTTGATCATTACAAGATTCATATGTTTAGTAAGATAAGCAAGTCTTATGATCAAGAAAGAAAGAGAAAGAAAATGGCTCATGAAAAGCAGCATGAGGAAGAGAGGTATTAGTGTGAGCAAAAGTATGAGATGGAACAAAGAGAAGTTTGTGCAGAAAGAGTCTACAAAAGTTATTTTGAAATTTCTTTATTAGAGGCACCTCATTCTATAGATTTAGGCAGAAAATTGATTTCATTTGCTCTATCACCTTCTGTAGGCAAAATAAATGAGGTTTAAAGAATAAATGCACTGAGTGAAAAAGGTTTCCAGGTTTAAAGCGGCTAGCATAATGGATTGCCCGAATAATAGCGAAAGAATCAGCTGGAATAAGTTAATGGATTGCCCATAGATTTAATAATCCATTACTACTTTAATTTTCTTCACTTGACCCAAGAGACTTTTGAAAACAACCTTTCTATCTCCCTTCTAGAGGTAAGTTGTGTTAGTTTTTTATTTAGGTTGTAGAAAAATCGTATTGACCTGTGTAGTCACAGCCTACACATTTATATTCCCTTTGTTGTGATCAAAGCCTTACAATCAGAGTGCAGGGGATGTAACTGGAATAAAGGAAAGACAAATGGTTTTAAATGTTATTGTAAATAGCACGAGAAATGAACTCACTCTATAAATAATTGTGTAAATTTTAGGAATCTGATTCAAGATTACTTGGACAAAGGTTTGTTCCAGCTATTAGACCAATCAATGGAAATCGAGACATCACCGTATGCGGGAGTAGGAAAGACTAATATGATGTCTACTGACTTAAGGAAGTTGTCTAACCCACAACAAGCATGTCGACAATGAGTTATATGTTTCTTCACATTCTTATATAATATTCGTTATGTATCATTTTTGAGTCACTACTAAAATGTCAAAAGGTAGACATATAGTAGGGTATGAATAAACAAGGTATTAATGTCTCTGTCTCTTTTTTCTATAAGCTACAACATCAAAACTCTTTTGCCTATTTACTGAGTTTGGCGTTGTTCTACCAGGTATATTTTTCCCAGTTTTTGGTTATTTTTTCCTTAATTTGAGTTGTACTTTAAGGGTTCTACTTTAAGGTTTGTCTTTTAGTTTTTTTTGTTTTGATTGGATTATGAAAGTTTGGATCTTTATCATCAAAGCTTTACATAGATTCTTAATATTTAATGTTTTTATAGGAAACGTTTGATCTTCTGACTTTTGTTTATGCAATTTAGAAATTTAATTATGTTATAGCAATGTTTCTAAGTTAGGATGGTGTTGTTGTTGAAGTAGGCCTAGTTATAGTCATGAAAAAGATCTGCAGTTGCATTCTGAGCTTAATATTGTACTCACTAAGTCCCAAAATACTTGTCACTTCCTAATTCTCAAGATTCGAACTACATGAACTTTAACTTAACTCCCATTTGGCCATAGATAATGAAGTTGAAAATTGAAATTTTGAGTTTTTGAAGTCTGTCACTTTTTTACTTTGAAGTTGTGTTTGCATATGCATTTTTCTTGAAAAAATTTGAAGTTTTATGTGTGGAAGTCCCAAAAACTGATCTGAGCAAGTATTTGGGAACTTGAAATATTCGACGATTGAAACTTTTTATGTTATATGTCGTATTGGTATGAGAATAATTACAACTTATAGTACTTTTTATATAGTTTTCAAATATCGGATCCAATTTAGCTCAAAATATTAGTTAAATTGACTCTCGAGAAGTTCAAAGTGACAAGTGTAGAGTATCTCACAATAGGAAAATGCTTGCGGATAATCATGTTAAGCAGATGTTTAATACCTTGAATAATTCTGGCCGAAGACATCTTCAAGTTCTCAAATCTTCTTTTACATCTGTCCTTCCAGATATGCCAAGTAATTATTCCAGGAAGTGCTTGATAAGCAAGTTTAAAAATAGGTTTGGTAGTCTTCTTACACCACCAAGTGAGTATTTGATATCAAATATCATTTTGGACTATTTGAATTCTAAATTTATTATGAAAATAACTCCAAATATATAAGGAGATTTGACTTTTCATGAACAGATGATCTTCATTTTCTACTTAAGGCTTAAGACTACATGAATATCTATAAGGGAGTTGAATCCCTAATCTTTTAATATATTCATCCATAGAATTTTTCTTTTTGAGAATTTTTCAGAGAAAAGAGGATATTTTGAATGGGATTCTATTAGTCCAAAGTAATTTGAAGATCAAGGAAGGAGATTGTCTAGCCCTTAAAAGGTTCCTGACAGATTTAACACTAAATCTCCCATCTAAAGAAATAGACCAGTAAGGTTGGTCATTTAGATTAGGAAAATTAATAGTAATTTTCTTCGGAGACTACACAATATTTGTTAGGAAGAACCTAAGAAAGCTTTTGCACATTCCAAGACCTGTTAGTAAAATAAGAGGAAGTAGATATTCTAATAGACTTAGAAGACTCACCTTAGGGCCAAGATGTCCCATGTGTGACCAATTATCCCACTAAAAATTAGAGTCACATTTGTTAATTCTCCAAAAGATAAGATTATCCACCTGTTTTTTCATTTCCATTAATCTTCTCTAGGTGTGAGAATGACTATAAGACCACTTTCTGGCCATAGGACGACATCTCAATATATATTTATCCTTCATGTGTTTCTTAAACTTTTAGGATACGTTATCTAGATGATCGCGTATTTTCAGTCATTAAGCACATAATTACTTTATGTTTATAGGAGAAGTATATAGTTAGAGATGAAATAAGAAAGATGGAATGCGAGCATAGTTATCATGTGAAATGTATACAACACTGGTTAAAGGTCAAAAATTGGTGCGAGAGGGTAGATGGAGATCGAAGCAAAATGTTTAAAGTGTATTATGGTGAGACCTTGGGGCTCAAATTTTCATTTGATGCTATTTTTTCTTGATAATAATGTGGAGAAGATATTCAATGTTTCGGTATTTTGCAGCTAAGTGACTTCGAGTGACTTCAGGAACCAATTATCAGATGATAAATTAAAAAGTATACGACATCATGTAGTTCAGAAGGTTTGTAGAAAAAAACAAAATACTGATCTTATTAGTAGCTATAGGAATCCAATACCAGAAAGAATATGCCCGGATCATTTGAGCTGGTAAAAATATATATCCTTTCAGTGCTACAACTACAATCAGTAAAGGATGAAGGAGACAAGGGATGAAGAAGAGGACAAAAATTCAAATAGAACAGAGCCTCTCGCTGCAGTAGTGAAAAGTAATACCAAACATACATGGGTTGTGCTCACTTCCCTGCTCCCTCAACCCGACAACTGAAACAAGGAGTGCAGTCGGGATAAACTTAATAGTTTTCAATTTATCAAACTTATTATCCAGAAGGTTTTCGACGGAGGAGTCAAGAAACATAGGACATCGTCTCAATTGCAACAACTACATTTCTATATGATCATTGATAGATATCTTTAAACTTTAGACGATTACAACAACTACATTTCTAAATGTCCATTGATCAAAGATCTCTGAACCTTGTGATGCATCGAATTTCTTCATTATGTAAATAAGATGTGTATTATTATATTATAAAACTTGGCTTTGCTACTTATAATTCTAACTGGTACTAAAACATCTTGCTTATAGTACATAAACATATTGCTTTGATATTGAGCTAGTGCATTCACATTAAACAAGGAACCTCAACTAACTAAAATATAGGACACCTCAAATCCTAGTAACCCACACCTCAAACCCTAGCCAATCGCCGTCCACTATGGCCAATGTGGCTGGTGGGACTATCCCACTGGATGAAAGTAATAAATGGATTAATGAGGAGAATAGTAATGACAATCAGAAGGGGAGTTGTAGTACTGTAGATCTCTTGAAGCTCAAAGTAGTGGATAACAATAGTATTAGGGTTCCACCTAAACCCGTAATAATGTTGAATGGTGAGCCTACGATAACGTGGAAGTCATCCAAAGTACGTAACCTAATCATGCAAGAGAAACTACAATACACTATTATCGAAAAATTCTCCAATGGCAAATCACATATTGATGTATTGAGAAAAAATATTCCAGCTCAATACAGGATCAAGGGTAATTGTACGATTGGAGTATTGGATGCAAGACATGGGTTAATAAGGCTAGACATTTTAGAGGACTATGTTTAATTATTATCTACAATAGCATTTTACATTGAATTGATGGATATGTATTGGCAGATGAGGACATTGAAGTGGGATCCATAGTTTGAGCCTGATATCGAAACAACAATTGGAGCAGCTTGGATCTCTATGCCTGACTTACCATCGAATTTCTTTGCTAGGGATGCAATATTTTCTATTGCTTCTGCAGTAGATGAACCTTTGACAGCAGACATGGCTACTAAAAATCAAACCAGACCTAGCTGTGCAAGAGTTAAGGTGGAGGTAGATCTAGTTGCAAAATTACCTCAGTGGATACAAATCAATAAAGAGAATGATAGTACAGGGGAAATCAAATCTAAGCAGGTACAAATCTAGTATGATTACATGCCAAAGTACTGTAAAGGTTGTTGTTTACAAGGGCATGATGAAGCTAGCTGTTGGAACATTCACCCGAAATTATATGACAAGGTGAAGGAAGAAAGTAATGAGATAGTAACAAAGGCAGATGAAAAAGAGCAGAATAAACAAAGAAATCAACAACATGCTCAAGATAAGGCAAAAAGAGGAAACACAAATAGCCAACAATGGCTAACAAGGAGGAATAGGTACATGAGAGATAGATATGGACATATTTTAGGAGAGGTAAATGAGGAGAAATAAAAGGAGTTGGAGGTGTCAAATTCATTTGATGCACTAGAGGTTGTAGAGGACAATGATAAAGTGAACAAAGAGAAAGTAGAGAATGTTGACCATGCTAAATAAGTGGTAGGAGAGAAAGTCAGCACAAAAGATTGGGTGAACAAAAGCTTTGGCAAAACTTCAGATGCAAAGCAATCTTCAAAAGGTGCAGAAGAGCTACCAATATCACAAGACTCAAGTAATAACACTAATAAGAAGGAAGATATCCAGAAAAAGGTGGTACAACAAAGTGATGGTAATCAATAAATAATAGATGAGCAAAAGAAGTAGATTCAGAGCAAAGAAGTTTCACAAAAGGAAGCAGAAGATATGCAAATGCAGTTGTATGATGAAGAAGCAAATGAACTGATAGTGATAGAATATATTTCACCCATAGCAATCTAGTTGGAGAATTTATTGAAAAGTTGTAATAAGGCCAAGGAAGACCTAGATGGGATGGACTTGGAAGGCAATATCAATCAAGTGGCTAAGGTAGTTGATTTGTCACCAAAATAAATAGAGTCATTGAAAGAAAAGCAAGGAAGAGCAAAGAAAAAAAACAAGAGTTCCAGTACCAATGCAGCTACAATGCATACAAGGAGTCACACAGATAAAATAAAGTCAAGATGAATGCATTGATATGGAACATAAGGTCAGTCAATACACAACATTCCTATACAAGATTAATCACAATGCAAAGGAGACATCATTTTTAATTCATAGGAATCATGGAACTATTTCAAGATGGTCAGCATATAGAAAATTATAGAAGGAGGTTGGGTATGAAAAATGTTGTAGTGAATGCATCAGGAAAAATATGGGCCTTCATGGATAAAATTGCTGAATTTAGCATTGTTAAAGATGAGGAACAATAATTATCATTGAAGCTTGTAAATCAACATGCAGATGCTTCTTTGATAGTTACTTTAGTATATGCAAAATGCACTCCAAATGAAAGACTGGTGTTATGAGATTCCTTAGCAGACATGGCTGGTTCATATCAATTGTCATGGCTAATAGGAGGAGATTTCAATGTAATAAGAAGTGGAGAGAAAAAATTGAGGGGTATACCTATTACAATTAATTAAACACATGATTTTAATTAGTGTATTAATTTGTGTAATATGGAAGAGATTTAATTTAAGAGGAGCAAATACACTTGGTGAAATGGAAGAACAAATGAGGATTGTATATTCAAAAAATTAGATAGAATTTTGTGTAATGACAGGCTGCAAAATGTGTTTTAGCTAATGGAGGTGGAATATCTAGTTAGGAGAGGATCTGATCACTCTCCTTTATTAATTTAATTCAGAAGGGAAATAGAGCATTTGGTTAGAGCATTCAAATTTCTGAATCTATGGCTTAAGGAAGAATCATGCTTGGAGGTGATAAAGCAGAATTAAACATCAGAGATAGAATGCAATCCATTCATAGTGTTTTATCAGAAACTGAAAAACACAAAAACAGCTCTCACAAGGTGGAGTAAAGAGAAATTTGGTAATATATTCCAGGTAATTGCAACATTAGAAGATATTATCAAAGTAAGAGAGAAGCAATTTGAAGAGAATCCAAGTGAAACAAATAGAGAAAATCTTTTTAAGGCTCATGCTGAGCTAAATATGCAGCTTAAAAGAGAAGAAGATTTCTGGAGGCAGAAGGCAGGGTATGAATGGTTTAAAGATGGGGAAAGGAATACCAAATTCTTCCATACTATAGTTAAAGGGAGAAAGAGTAGACTTAGGATTAGTAGAATTCAGAATGAAGAAGGTGAATTGATGAAGAAACACAAGACATAGCTGAGTCAGCTATCACATTTTTTCAGAAATAGTTTACAAAGCAGAAGAATGCAGAGGATTTTTCTTTGTTAGATGAACTACCTAGTCTGATAAATGATGAACATAATAAGGAAATTATGATAATTCCAACAGAAGATAAAGTAAAAGAAGTTGTAATGGGGCTGAATAGGAATAGTGTAGGGGGTCCTGATAGAATGACAGGGGCTTTTTATCAAGATGCATGGGAGATCATCAACCAGAACATTCAGAGAATGGTTACAACCTTCTTTTGTGGATTTTAACTTCCCAGGTTCATTATACATACTAATTTGGTATTATTACCAAAAAAGTTAGTAGTGACACCTTCTCTGATGTGAGGCCTATATCTCTTAGCAATTTTGTGAACAAAATATTTTCAAGAATTATTCATGAGAGAATTAAAGGATTACTTCCTCAGTTGATATCACCAGAGCAGGCAGGCTTTGTACAAGGGAAGAGTATTGCAAGAATGTATTGGTGGTGCAGGAAATTATCTCAGAAATAAGAAAAAAAAAGAAAACCTCCAAATATGGTTATGAAACTAGATATGATGAAAGTATATGACATGATGGAGTGGCTGTTTTTAACCAAGGTGTTGAAGAAATTGGGTTTTTCTAAATTGTTCTTATTGACATGGTGTACAGACTACTGGAGAATAATTGGTATTCAATACTTTTTAATGGTCAGCCTAAAGGTTTCTTCAAATCCTCAAGAGGTTTGAAGCAAGAGAATTCATTGTCACTTACATTATTCATAACAACAGCAGAAGTGTTGTTAAGGACTCTGAAAAAGTTGATGTAGAAAAAGGAGTTCAAATTGTTTGGTATGCCAAGGGGAAGTCCTGAACTTAATCACCTAACTTTTGCAGATGATATGATTATCTTATGTAAAACTGAGGTGAAAACTTTGTAGATGGTAACTAAAACTCTGGACAGATATGAAAAGGTGTCAGGACAGAAAATAAACAAAGAAAATAGTACAATTTACTTGCACAAAGGTGTGTCAAATGGAGTTGGAGTTATGACAAAAGTAGCCACTGGAATTTTGAGGAAAGAATTCTTCTTCACATACCTTGGATGTCCCATTTTTTATATGAGGAAGAAGAAGGACTACTATCAACAACTGATGAATAAAATAACTAGTAAGGTACAAATATTACAAAAAGGAGCATCCAAAAATGGTCATATGGAAAACAGGTGCAGGTGGGTTACAAGTGTGTAAAAAATGCTAATTGCTAGTGAATTGGTGGAATATTTGATTGTATGGCAATTGAGAGAGGGAAACTCTAACATTTGGATAGATAATTAGACTGGTTAAGGTGATCTTTACTCTTTACTGGAGGAAAGTTGTGATGTGAATAGACAGTATCAACAAGTAAGGGATATTGTAAGAGAAGGTAGATGGGATGAAGATGTTATCAAAACTATGTCTACAGAAGAGATGGATGAGCATATTCTAACTAAAGTAAGGCCCCCAACAGATACTGATAGTGATTGGCCCATATGGAGCATTGAATCAAAGGGAATGTTTACAGTTAAGTCAGCTTGGCAGTACATCAGGAATAAGGATCATGTAAATAACTAATGTAAGTGTATTTGGATTAAGGGTTTACCTTTTAAAATATGTTTTTTTATATGAAGATTGTGGAAAAACAGAATACTAGTGGATGGCAATGTAAGAAGGTGGGGGGATGCAGGGTCCATCTAAATGCTGGTGTTGTGATTATCCGGCAGTGGAGACACTTGCTTATGTCTTCAGAAGATCTTTTTATACTAACAGGACTTGGTCCTACTTTTCTTCTTTTGCAAGTATACCTATTAAAGACTTGACACTAAGAGGTACAATACTTAGATGGTGAAATGTTGAGGTGAAGAAGAGAAAACAACCATATTTTTATGCTTTGCCCAACATCATTCTTTGAGAGCTATGAAGGAGAAGAAATAAGAAAAAATATGACAACAAGGACATCACAGGACTGGGGTTCATCTATAATATAACAAGGAATCTGGCGATACTATTGAAGGTTAGAAAACCAGCAGTTGACTTCCCTAATGAATGGCCAGAAATAATCAAGGAGTTTGATAAGCTAAAAAGCAAGATGAAGGCTACTACAGTTATATGGAAGGTACAACAGAGGGATGGGTGAAGTACAACACAGATGGAGCTGTTAGAGGAGAAGGAGAAGGAAGCTCATATGCATTCTGTTTGACGGATGAGAATGGGGATGTACTATATGCTAGAGGAGAACCACAACAGTATGCAGATAAATATGCAGGCGGAGGCAAATCCTATTCTACATGCAGCCAAGCATTGCAAACAAACACAGTACAATAAAGTGATTATTCAGATGGACTCACTCATCATGCAAAAGGTCCTAACAAGAGTATGGCAGTACCTATGGAATATAGCAAGTATAGTTAGATAGATACAACAATACATGCAAGACAAACAAGTGGAATATCAACATATTTATAGAAAGGGTAGCCAGTTAGTTGATCATCTTGTAAACACATCTATAGATACATGAGCATTCACTATTACAAGTTTTCAGCAACTAGAGAAAAGAGGACAAGCCATCCTAAATAGTGATAAATGGTAGAGTCCATACTTGAGAATTACATCATCAAAAGGATAAGGGGCAGGGAGAGAATCAAGATGAATAGTTTGCATGCAACATATGTACATTCCACAAAAGCATAAAAAAGAGTGCATGTACTAACTAGCCTAAGCTATTACAGCCAACAAAAAGGACTCTCAGCATTATGAGAGGGTCTATTGGTCAGTTGGAGCTTGATAAACCTGGGATTGAGGTTGTTAACTGAATACTCGTGGGTCCAAGCATCCCATTGTCTTTATCCCTACCATATTTGTGGACCACAAGTAAGAGAAATCAAAGACAACAACATCAGATCCAGAAAAAGCAAAGTGAGAAAGAGGAGGGTCAACTCACTGGATGTAACAGCTTAACACAGATGACTAGATCCCTCTTAGCTGAACACAAAACTTCTCAACGTCCCATCTACTGGAGAACTCAGCTGCAGCAGGTAAAGCATCAATATTAAAGTTAGCTGAAGAAGTTAATAGCTAAACAAAGAAAGAGAGGCGTTACTTACTTCTGTAAGCTGATTTTACAAGGAAACCACATTAATGGAGGAACAACATTGATCACCCAGAGCATCAATCGAAGAAAGCTACAGTTGATGAACGGGAGCAGCATTTCAGAATGAGGCGTTAAAGAGAAGAGGATTAGGAAACCAACATTGTTTTTAGAAACCCTTCTGATTTACATGTTATTAAATTGGACTCGGGTTGGGTCAGGTCGGCAAAATAGTAGTAGGCTTTTAATTTGTATAATGGGTTGGTCCATTAGTGTTGGTTGATTATTCATAAAGGGTGAATCTAAACAATAGACTCAAATTGGGGTGACTTTCAAATTTTAGCCCCAAATAAAAAAACTTTCTTAAAATAGCCTTTACCTATTAACTAATATTTTTTTAGACAAAATTGCCCCTGATCAATGGAGTAAATTACATAAATGATCCTCGTAATGGATAACAACTCCATATTTATATCTTTCAACTTTTATTTTTTTTTACTTTTTAATTTTACTTTGATTTTTATTTTTTATTTTCTCTTTTTATTTTTTATTTTCTCAACCCTTATATTTTTCCTTTTTTTCCTCTCAATTTTTTTTTTTATATTATTTTTATTTTTTCTTTCCTTTTTTTTTTCTTTTTAGTTTTTCTCAACCCTTACTTTTTTCTTGATACCTTTCAACGTCTACTTTTATTAAAAAAAATTAAAAATTTTCTTTGATTTTTTTCTTTTTAAATTTTTCTCGACCATTATTTTTGTTTAATCTTTTATTTTTATCAACTTTTATTTTTTTCTATTCTCTCTCAACTTCTACATTTTCTTTGATTGCTATTTTTTTAGTATTTTTCTTTATTTTCTTTTTTTTTGCAATTTTTATTATTTTTGTTCTTTTCTTCGATTTCTTTCATTCAAGTTACATCTCATGAGCAAGAATTGACACAATTATATTATAAAGGCAAAACTTATGACTTTCGAACAATAAGCAACGTTTCATGGGCAAGAGTTGACACTACTACATTGTAGAGACAAGACTTATGACTTTCAAACAACAAGTTATGTTTCATGGGCAAGAGTCGACACTACCACATTGTATTTTGATATATGAGATGTTTTATAACTCTTACCTTAGAAGAAAGATTTAGCTCAGAGACTTTTAAACAACAAATTATACACCACGGGCAAGAATTGACTCTACCACGTTATGTTTTCATTTATGAGATGTTCTACAACTATTGCCTTAGAGGTAAGACATAGCTCAAGGACTTTCAAACAACAAGTTATGTTTTATGGGCAAGAGTCGACACTACCACATTGTATTTTGATTTATGAGATGTTCTACAACTATTGTCTTAGAGGTAAGACTTAGCTCAGGGAATCTCAAACAACAAATTATGCCCCACGGACAAGAGTTGACTCTACCATGTTATGTTTTTATTTATGAGATATTATACAACTATTGCCTTAGAGGCAAAACTTAGCTCAAGAACTTTCAAACAACAAGTTATGTTTTATGGGCAATAGTCGACACTACCACATTGTATTTTGATTTATGAGATGTTCTTCAACATTGTCTTAGAGGCAAAACTTAGCTCAAGGACTTTCAAACTACAAATTATACCCCACGGGCAAGAGTTGACTCTACCAAGTTATGTTTTCATTTATGAGATGTTCTACAACTATTGCCTTAGAGACAAGACTTAGCTCAAGGACTTTCAAACTACAAATTATGCCCCACGGGCAAGAGTTGACACTACCACATTGTATTTTGATTTATGAGATGTTTTATAACTCTTACCTTAGAGGTAAGACTTAGCTCAAGGGCTGTCAAACAATAAATTATACCCTACGAGCAAGAGTTGACTCTACTACGTTATGTTTTCATTTGTGAGATGTTCTACAACTATTGCCTTAGAGGCAAGACTTAGCTCAAGAACTTTCAAACAACAAATTATGCCCCACGGGCAAGAGTTGACTCTACCACATTATATTTTTATTTATGAGATATTCTACAACTATTGTCTTAGAGGCAAGACTTAGCTCAAGGACTTTCAAATAACAAATTATGCCCCACGGGCCAAAGTTGACTCTACCACATTATGTTTTCACTTATGAGCTATTCCATAACTATTGCCTTAGAGGCAAGATTTGACTCAAGGACTTTCAAACTACAAATTATGCCCCACGGGTAAGATTAAACTCTACCACGTTATATTTTTATTTATGAGATGTTCCACAACTATTGTCTTAGAGGCAAGACTTGGTTCAAGAACTTTCAAACTACAAATTTTATGCCCCATGGGCAAGCGTTGACTTTACCACGTTATGTTTTTATTTATGAAATGTTCCACAACTATTGCCTTAGAGGAAAGACTTAATTAGCTCAAGGACTTTCAAACTACAAATTATGCCCCACGAGCAAGAGTTAACTCTATCACGTTATGTTTTTATTTATGAGATTTTCTACAACTATTGGCTTAGAGGCAAGACTTAACTCAAGGACTTTTAAACTACAGATTATGCCCCACGGGCAAGAGTTGATACTACCACGTTATGTCTTCATTAATGGGATGTTCTACAACTTTTGCCTTAGAGGTAAGACTTAGTTCAAGGACTTTCAAACTACAAGTTATGCCCCACGGGCAAGAGTGACACTACCACGTTATGTCTTCATTTATGGGATGTTCTACAACTCTTGCCTTAGAGGCAAGACTTAGCTCAAGGACTTTCAAATAATAAATTATGTCCCACGAGCAAGAGTTGACACTACCACGTTATGTCTTCATTTATGAGATGTTCTACAACTCTTGCCTTAGAGGCAAGACTTAACTTAAGGACTTTCAAATAATAAATTATGCCCCACGGGCAAGAGTTGACACTACCACATTATGTCTTTATTTATGAGATATTCTACAACTCTCGCCTTACAGACATGATTTATCTTAAGAATTTTCAAAGAACTTCGTAATAACAATTCATGCCCTTAAATTTGCTTTGATATAAAAAAAAAATCTTTGCGGATTATCCAATTTTTTATTTATTAGCAAAATATAAGGTTGAGAAAAAAAAATGATCAAACAAAATACAAAGATAAAAAAAGTTTGAGAAAAAAAAAAGAAAAAAAAATAAAGATCAAGAAAAAGCGAAGAATTAAAAAAATGGAGAAAAATAAAAATGAGATTAAAAATAAAATAAAGTTTGAGAAAAATGAGGGAAAAAAAGAGGACTGAAAAAAGAAAAAAACGATCAAACAAAATAGCTAAATAAAAAAAAGGCAAGAAAAAAATAAAGGTTAAGAAAAAAGTGAAGAATTTAAAAAATTGAGAAAATAAAAAATGAGAGAAAAAATAAAAATAAAGTTTGAGAAAAATGAAGGAAAAAAGGAGAACTGATAAAAACAAAAAATAAAAGAAAAATAAAGGTTAAAGACAAATAAATTAAAAAAAAGAAAAAAAAAGATAGTGCTTGAGAAAAAAGAAAAAAGAGAAAAAAATAAAAGTTGAGACAAATGAATTAAAATATGAAAATAAAAATAAAAGAAAAAATAAAAAGTAAAAATAATAAAATAAAAGAAAAAAATAAAAAGAGAAAATAATAATAAATAGAATAATAAAATTAAAGGAAAAAATAAAAAGTGAAAATAATAAAAAATAAAATTTGAGAGACAAATAAGTATGGAAAGTTTAAAAAATATATTTGAGGTATAGAGGAGAAAAATGGTACTTGTACTATATACTTAAAAAATAAGAAAGGTTATTTTTTAAAGATATTTATTATTGGGGTCAAATATTTAAAGTCACCTATATTTGGGTCTATGATATTCAATTTCTGATTAATAAATACCAAATTAAACCCAAATAAAAAAGCTCGTATTGATACAGACATTGCATCTCTATTGTTAAAAATAAACATCCAATTTCTTTTCATATATTTTTTTTTCTTATATACTTTAGGAGTTCTTAAAATATTATAAAGATAATATTATAATAATTAAAGAAATAAATAAAAGATAATTTTATCTAAAATATATATTTTTAATGAAAGATAAAAAATTTGAAATAAATGTAAATTTAAGATATAGAAGGGCGATTAATATTTGTTCTATAAAAAAAATATTATTTTATAGATTTTTTTTTGATTTTCCAAGGTATCCCATAAGCAGGCAGCCGTAAGACTAATCCACCGTTCCTCTGTCAGCACACTAAATGATAGAAAATTCACCATAAAATTTATTCCATTCGTCAGATCCCAATCTCTTATACATCGCGTTGAACCATCCTGCCAACTATTGTTTATAGAACTTTTTGTACGGGGGAGAAAAAAATCAAATCTACCGGTAGAGCCATTTTTGTAGTTTATCCCGAGAGCACGTCTTAAACACGTGAGGAAATCAATGTAACCCGATTACCACCTATAGCGTCTAAAGAAACCCTAATTCAAAGGAATTTTTTAGGTGTAGAAGATGTACGGTTCCACCGACGATTCAGAGCCAGCCGCTTTCAGGAAGGCTGAAAAGAAATACAAGCTATATTACGACAATACCCGAAAGTAACTAACTTGTTAAAGTTGGATGTTTTTTTTTTCTTTTCCGCTAATGGGACACTAATGTGTTGATTTAACTCAGGAAAAAGCAGCAACCGAGACCAGTAGATTTGTCGGAGGTAATTGATTTTAAGTCAATTTCAGAGTTTTACCATCGAAATGGTGAACTTCCCTCGGGCATTTTCCCAATTCAATGCGATTTTGATAGTCCTGTCTTCTGCTTGGCAAGTCATCCCGGTACGCCAAATTTAATCCTCTTATTGCATTTTTATTTATAGGCAAATTAGCTATGGAATGATTTGTGCTCGAATAAAATGAAATGGTTATAGAGGACTATAGCTGGCTGCAAATTTATTCAGTGTTGAGGTGTAGTTGATTGATTGACATTACTTCTCAACTAATGTTCTATTGTTAGCATGCTACAGATTGAAGCCTTTGTGCTGATTGTTGCAGGGTTTTATTTCATTCCTGGAGCATTACCTGTTGAGGAGCAATGCCGATGGATAAAGGAGAGTTTAACAAGCTTTCCTCAACCTCCTAACAGGACCAATCACAATGCAATTTATGGGACTCTGCAGGACTTATTTGCTGCTGCCAAGGATAATAAAGTTTTGATTCACGAGGAGCAGTTTCGTGGGACCAATAACTCAGAGGTTGAAATCATTCAGAACGACACAAATGTTCCCTCATGGAATTTTTTGGATCAATCAGATGCATTATCCAGAGGAGTTACATGCAGATCAGTACCAGCCTCTGTTTTGCTTCGTAAGTTACGGTGGAGCACCCTTGGCTTGCAGTTTGACTGGTCGAAGGTCTTGCTGATTTTCTCCTCATAAACTGCAGTATATTGTATAAAGGTTCATTTCGATGGCTTGTTGCCCATTTGCATACCGTCCTAGTGATTTGAGGATATTAAATATTTCTCATTTGTGCATGCATCATAACACCCCTTAGAAAGTAGTATTCATAGGGTTGTATTTATTTTATCCGTGAACCAAAGTTACCAACCAAGTTTTGTAGGCTTTAAATACCATCATGTTATTTTTAATATGGTACCATTTGTTTCTTCACTTGCTGTCAAAACTGACTAACACTAATGAAATAGGTATTGTACATTCTTTAACTGACTGATACTAACGAAATAGGTATTGTACATTCCTGCCTTCTCAGCTTGTTTCATTGAATAATTTGTTCATTGTGCACTAGCATTAGTTTCTGGTATCTACACCTACTCATCAGACTTTTTAGCAATTGTACACTCATCATTCTTTCCTTCTTCTGTGCAGTATAATTTGTTCTCTTTTCATATACTTGATTTTATTTAATTTTTGACTTGTTTTCCTAGTTTTTTATTTCCTTGATTAGTATCTGTTCTGAATCTTTTTTCCTGGCATTTGTTCAGCGGAGCTATAATATTTCTCTGCCTCACAACAAGATACCTGATGCACTTTGTCTGCTGGCTGAAAGAATGGCAGCACCTACCCTGCCATTAGGTGAGGCGTTCCATGCAGAAGCAGCAATTGTCAATTACTTTGGTCGAGGTACCTGTTCTAAAATATCTGACTTGTAGGTCTTAAGCATATGAATCTATACCTATGTTAGGTGTTTATAGAAAGGAGCATAACCAGTTGACTTCTTATTTGCTAATATTCTAGTTTCCTCTACTACTTTAAGGTGACACACTCGGTGGCCACGTTGATGACATGGAGAAGGATTGGAATAAGCCTATTGTTAGCATGAGGTATGTGCTGAAATTTTACCAATCTTCCTTCTTGAATTAAGTTAAAACTTTGTTCTTGTAGAAAAAATTACTAACACCTAACAAATGTTCTTTCACTCCTCTAGTTTGGGCTGTAAAGGCATTTTCCTTATCGGCGGAAAGTCTAGGGAGATTCCACCTCTTGCAATGTTTGTTCGAAGTGGTGATGTTATTCTCATGGCAGGACAAGCAAGGGAATGCTTCCACGGTTAGTTGACTACTTATGATTTAGTTCTCTGTTTGCGGTATGCTGGCAATAGGGGATGATTATGGCCGGAATTTTGGGCATCTACATGTAGTTTACAGAAATTTGGAGATCCTAAAACTTTTGGAATCATTCTTGGTCTACTAGTAGAGGTATTTTACTTTAGTCAACAGATTTTACTTGGGATATAATGATCTTGTTCCCGTTTATTAATGATCTAGGATGGTCACACATGAGCTACTTGAAGAACTGGCTAATGCTGAAGGTTAGCAATCTTAGGTACTAGGTTGAAACAAGAAAAATTAAAAGTTAGTATTCTTTTTTTTTTCATTCTTAAGTTCATCTATATAGCCATTCATCTTGTGAGGAGACTGGTGAGAAATATAGGGAGAGGAAGAAAGACCCCCATATGGCGTTTCTCGATCTAGAAGAAGGTTACAACAAAGTCCCAGGGGAGGTCCTATGGATATTCCGGGAGGCTAGAGGTATACTTGTAGCATACATTAGGGTGATGGACATGTACGAAGGAGCCAAGACTTGAGTAAGAACTGTGGGTTGAGACTTGTACACTGTTTGGATGGTGTTTTTTCATGGTATGGTATGGTTACTAGGAGCTCTCTCTCTAACAGCTCTATTTCTCTCTTTCTCTCTAACGTTCACTAAACCCACGACCACTGCCCCTTGGCCGGCTGACGCCGGCGACGACGTCGGAGCGCAGCGCCGGTAACAGGCAAGGATAACTCCCACTCCCTCATTCTCTCTCCCCAGTTCTCTCTACCCTCTTCTCTCTCTCGTTTCCTGTCCCCCTCCGTCGTTCGAACCACTCGTGCTTTCGCCAACGGTCAAAGTCACCGTCAGCTCGACTCCGGTGACACAGGTAGCGCGCAGCTCCGGTCACAAGCGACTGATCCGGCGGGTCCATCTAACGGTACTTCTAGTTCCGACCAGATCTGGTTCCCACAACTTCGGATTCCGGAGGTACTCCGGCGAAGCTCCGGTCAATTATCCCGGCGACCAGTTTTGGCATCAGTTTGCTGGGACCTAACATAGCACGCAGGAAAAGAGGATTTGGTCTACAAGCGTAACCCGGTGACTTCTAACCTTTGCTATTTCATTCTTCGTATAATTTCTAGTATTATCTCCTGTTTCTTGACTTGCGCTTAATTTGTTGGGATTGTCTGTTGTCGTATATTTCCGGTTTATTCCATTGCTCGACTTAGTTATAATTGGTGGGTTTGACTTTTTCTTTATTATTACATACTATATACTGTGCTCGTGCTTTCTATTTCCTGCTGTTGCTTGATTATCGTCGTTGTGTGTTTTTTCTGGGAGTTGTGGCTGTGGGCATTGATGGTAGGATAGGGTCATGTCCGAGGGGGTTGGGGCGGGGGCCTGTGTTGGGGGTGGGGGAAGAGGGAAGGGCGGGTGGGGGAGAGGGGGTTCGGCCCAACGTTAGGGGAGGTAGAGGTAGACGGGTTGCTAGAGTTGATAGGCTGCGGCTTGGGTCTTGGAATATAGGTACTCTGCAGGGTAAGTCTATAGAGCTAGTGAAGATTCTTAGAAAGAGGAGGATCAATATTGCGTGTGTGCAGGAGACTAAGTGGGTAGGGTCTAAGGCTAGGGATGTGGATGGTTACAAGCTGTGGTACTCTGGTAGCGAGAGGCGGAGGAATGGAGTTGGCATCTTAGTAGATGAAGAGCTTAGAGGGCAGTTAGTGGAGGTTAAGAGGATCAACGATAGGTTGATGACTGTTAAGTTGATCATTGGGGGGTCTACTCTGATCGTGTGTAGTGTTTATGCACCGCAAGTGGGCTTGGATGGGGAGGAGAAGATGCGTTTTTAGGAGGCGTTGGATGAGGTGGTGAGAGGAGTGCCTAGTTCTGAGAAGATTGTTGTAGCAGGGGATTTCAATGGGCATATTAGGGCGTTATCGGGAGGCTTTGGCGATGTGCATGGAGGTTTTGGTTTTGGGGAGAGAAATGAAGAGGGAACTGCTCTGTTGGATTTTGCGAGGTCCTTTGGGTTGGTAGTGGTGAATTCGAGCTTCCCGAAGAAGGAAGAGCACCTGATCACCTTTCGAAGCGCGATAGCCAAGACGCAAATTGACTTTTTGTTGCTTAAGAAAGGGGATATGGTGTTGTGTAAGGACTGTAAAGTCATCCCGAGTGAGAATTTTTCAACCCAGCATTGGCTCTTGGTGATGGACTTAGGTATTAAGAAAGATAAGAAGAGAAGGGGTGAGGAGGGTAGACCTAGAATTAAGTGGGGCGGCCTTACGCCGACGAATGTGAGGGAGGAGATAAGGGAGAAGGTGGTGGGAATGGGGATGTGGGAGTGCAGGGGGACGTGGATGGTATGTGGGATAGGGCGGTTAGGTGCATCAAGGAGACTGCTAGTGAGGTGTTGGGTATTTCCAGGTGCTGTGCCGGCCATCGTCGGGGGGATTGGTGGTGGAATGAGGAAGTTAGGAAGAAAGTGGAGACTAAGAAGAGGGCGTATGCTAAGTTGGGTGAGAGTAGGGATGAAGATGAGAAACGGGCTAATAGGGAGGAGTACAAGATAGCTAGGAAGGAGGCTAAGTTAGCAGTCACGGCGGCTAAGACGGTAGCGTTCGAGAGCTTGCATGCGGGGTTAGAGGAGAAAAGAGGGGAAAAAAGGTTGTTTAGGCTTGCTAAGGCTAGGGAGAGGAAGGTTCGTGACCTCGACCAGGTGAAATGCATTAAGGGGGAGGATGGTAGAGTATTGGTAGAGGATGGTCACATTAAGAAGAGATGACAGTCGTACTTCGATAGGTTATTGAATGAAGAAGGGGATAGAGTTATTGTTTTAGGGGAGCTGGAGCACGCAGAGGAGTGTCGTGATTTTAGTTATTGTAGACGTTTTAAGGTAGAAGAAGTCAGAGAGGCTATTTGCAGGCTGCGTAGGGGTAGGGCGACGGGGCCTGATGAGATCCCTGTGGATTTTTGGAAGTTCTCTGGGGAGGCTGGCTTAAGGTGGTTGACTGAATTATTTAACGACATTTTCAAGTTGGCGAAAATGCTCGAGGCTTGGAGATGGAGTACTATGATCCCTCTTTATAAGAATAAGGGTGACATTCAGAGTTGCAATAACTATAGAGGTATTAAGTTATTGAGCCACACTATAAAGATTTGGGAGAGAGTGGTCGAGTTGAGGTTGAGGAGGATAGTGGCTATCTCGGAAAGTCAGTTTGGATTTATGCTCGGGCGCTCGACGACGGAGGCAATTCACCTGGTGCGGAGACTGGTGGAACAGTATAGGGAAAGGAAAAGAGATCTGCACATGGTGTTTATCGACTTGAAGAAGGCGTACGACAAAGTCCCTAGGGAGGTGCTTTGGAGATGCTTGGAGGTGAGTGGGGTACCGATGGCGTATATTAGAGCAATCAAGGACATGTATAATGGAACTAAGACTCAGGTGAGGACGACGGGAGGAGACTCAGAGTATTTTCCTGTCTTGACGGGGTTGCATTAGGGTTCCACTCTTAGCCCGTTTTTGTTTGCTTTGGTGATGGATGTGTTGACGCGGCGTATTCAAGGAAAGGTGTCTTGGTGTATGCTTTTTGCGGATGATGTAGTTTTGATTGATGAGACGCGGGTGTGTGTGAATGATAAATTAGGGGTGTGGAGATGGACCCTTGAGTCTAAAGGGTTCAGGTTGAGCAGGAGCAAGACAGAATATTTGGAATGCAAGTTTAATGACGTGAGGCAGGAAGACGAGGTGGTAGTAAGGTTGGATTCCCAGACGGTGTGTAAGAGGGATAGTTTCAAGTATCTGGGGTCCATGATTTAGGGGAATGGTGAGATTGATGAGGATGTCTCCCATCGTATTAGAGAGGGATGGATGAAGTGGAAGCTCGCCTCGGGGGTGTTGTGTGATAGGAAGGTACCTCCCAAGCTTAAAGGCAAATTCTACAGGGTGGCAGTCCGGCTGGCCATGCTGTATGGAGTGGAATGTTGGCCAGTCAAGAACTCTCACATTCAAAAATTGAAGGTGGCGGAAATGCGGATGTTGCGTTAGATGTGTGGGCTTAATAGGGGTGATAGAGTTTGAAATGAGACTATTTGGGAAAAGGTTGGAGTGACTTTGGTGGAGGACAAGATGCGGGAAATCCGATTGAGATGGTTCGGGCATGTGATGAGGAGGGGCACGGATGCCTCAGTTCGTAGGTGTGAGAAGCTTGGTTTGGATGGTTTCAGGCGGGGTAGGGGTAGGCCGAAGAAATACTGGAGAGAGGTGATCAGGCGGGACATGGAGCAATACATGACCCTAGATAGGAAGATCTGGAGGGCGCGAATTCGCCATCTTCAACTTTTCAACTTTTGGATGTGAGAGTTCTTGACTGACCAACACTCCGCTCTATACAACATGGACGAATGGACTGCAACTCTATAGAATTTGCCTTTAAGCTTGGGAGGCACCTTCTTCTCACACAGAACTCCCGAGGTGAGCCTCCATTTCATCCATCCTGCCCCAATACGGTGGGAGACATCCTCGTCAATCTTTCAATTTCCTTGAATCATAGACCGAAAGTACTTAAAACTATCCCTTTTACAAACAACCTGTGAATTCATCTCCACTACCACCTCGTCCTCCTGCCTCGAGTCATTAAACTTGCATTCCAAGTACTCCGTCTTTGTCCTACTCAACCTGAACCCTTTAGACTCCAGGGTTTGTCTCCAAACCTCTAATTTATCATTAACACCCCCTGCGTCTCATCAATCAAAACTACATCATCCGCAAATAGCATACACCAAGGCACCTTTCCTTGGATACGTCGCGTCAACACATCCATCACCAAGGCGAATAAAAACGGGCTAATAGTTGATCCTTGGCGCAACCTTGTCTTTGACAGGGAAATGCTCTGAATCTCCTCTCACCGTCTTCACTCGCATCTTCGCTCCATCATACATGTCCGTAATCGATATGATGTACGCCACAGGACCCCTCTCGCCTCCAAGCATCTCCAAAGAACCTCCCTAGGGACTTTGTCTTACGTCTTTTCCAGGTCGATAAACACTATGTGTAAGTCCCTCTTCCTTTTTCTATACTGCTCCACCAGTCTCCGCATAAGGTGAATTGCCTCTGTCGTCGAGCAACCATGCATAAATTCAAATTGATTCTCAGAAATAGACACGATCCTCCTCAACCTCCGCTCAACCACCCTCTCCCAAATCTTCATCGTGTGACTCAACAACTTAATACCTCGGTAGTTGTTGTAACTCTGGATGTCACCCTTGTTCTTATATAATGGAATCATCGTACTCCTCCACGCCTCAGACATCTTCGCAGTCTTGAAAATGTCGTTAAATAATTCGGTCAGCCACCTTAAACCTGCCCCGTCAGTATACTGTCAAAAATTCACCGGAATCTCGTCAGACCCCGTCGCCTTACCCCTCCGCATCCTATGAATAGCCTCTCTGACCTCTTCAACCTTAAAACATCGACAATAACCGAAATCACGACAATTCTCTGAGTGCTCAACTCCCCTAACAAAATGTTTCTGTCTCCCTCGTCATTCTAGAGTCTATGAAAATACGACTGCCATCTTCTCTTAATGTGAACGTCCTCTACCAATACTCTGTCATCCTCCCCTTAATGCACTTCACTTGGTCAAGGTCTCGACCCTTGCTTTGTGGCCTTAGCAAGCCTATACAACTTCTTTTCTCTCCTCTAATCCTGCATACAAGCTTTCAAACGCTGTTGTCTTAGCAGTCGTAACTGCTAACTCAGCCTCCTTCCTAGCTAAATTGTACTCCTCCCTGTTCACCCGCTTCTCCTCTTCATCCTTACTCTCAACCAATTTAGCGAAAGCCGCCTTCTTTGTCTGCACCTTCTTTTTAACTTCTCCATTCCACCACTAGTCCTCCGGCCCCTCGAGACACCCAACACCTCTCTAGCTGTCTCCTTGATGCAACAGACAGCTCTATCCCACATACTATCCACGTCACCCCTACACTTCCACGCCTCCATCCCCGCCACCTTCTCCCCTATCTCCAGCGCACTAACCGGAGTCATTCTGAAAACAAAACGAAAGTTTTTTTGACAACCAATGATATTTTGCGAACATTATTTTTAGATATAGAATTGCAGGATCATTATATAAGGGTTCTGCAGTTGCAGCTCTCCCGCCAGTGCTGACTGCTGATTCGATCAGGATTTGGGGTTTTGAGAGAGGGAATGAAGACTTGAAAAGGGTGGTTCGAGATGAGAGACAGTAGGTGGCTACTTGTACGAGGAGAATGCTGCCAGTTTTTTTTTTTTTTTGGGTGGGTGGGGGGTGGGTGGGTGTATGTGTATGTGTGGGTGTGGGTGTGGGTGTGGGTGTGGAGTTTGTCAGCCAGCTAGGGTTTTGTATAACCTAGGGAAATGATAGGGATGGTTGGTACCCTGGGGTGGGCTATGATATGTGATCACACCCAACTCTAGTCCTAAAAGATAAGCGGGAACTGCAAATTTATCCTGTTCAAGAGTCTGGCATGAAATTCCACAAAGAACTATTTTCAGTCACAACTCTCACTATCACACAGAAAATTAGTTTAACCAACTTTTTCGAGTTATAACACTTTTGATTCTTGTCGTAAAATTGTAAAACTAACAAATTAGAAATTGTTTCTAATTCCGCTTTTAAATCTAAAAGATTTAATTCTTCTCTGCTTAAAAATGACGTTCAGCAAACAAACCTCATTCTGTAATCTTTCTCAAGTAATACAAGATATAGCAACAACGTAATCTGAGGGCCTTTCTATTAGCAACAAGCAAAACGTAGTTGAGCAACTAGATAATGAAAATCGACACAATTATATTTAAACAGTGTCAAGAATTCATCCGACAGTTAGTTCTATAAATATCCTAGATGAGAAATTTAGCTACTCATAATTTTACTCAAAAATGCAATACTAAAATTCATAAGCAACAAGAAATAATGGAAGAAACAGGAAAGCTCTCATTATCCCTTTCTGCTCGTGTGGTTCTTGCCTCCAAAATACTGTCCCTTTAAAAGACATTTATGGGGGTTTATATGACCTAAGGTGTGTAGGAGGCTGCTCATGCCAATCCAAACTTGGATATGAAAATCAAAATTCCCCATAACGATGTAAATAGCACAAATATGCACAAAATATGAGGTGATAATTACTGTACTATAGTTATTAAATTCGAGCCAAATATCAATGCGTAAACAACTTTGGTCCATGTGCTATTTTTTTAGTTACATAAACTGGGGCTAAACGACTTTGGTCCATTTGCTTTTTTTGGTAATTGCTTAAATCTGGGGTCTAAAATGTGTTATTTACATTTCTTATAAGCCAGTTTATGTAAAAATCCCTATTAAGTTAAAAGTGAAATGACGAAATATGTATTGATAAATAGGCCCTTAGTTGCTTGGGGTTGTGTTTGGTGGATGTTTGGAATTTAAATTGTGTTTACTAGAAATTTGGTAGATTGTTGTATGTGCTTTGGTTATGTTCTTGTTTCCTTAAGTTTACAGTGACACTGTAATTTTCAGATTGTCGACAAACAGCCGTCAAACAAGGCAAGAATTTCTAGAAACGACTCTGAGAGACTACGTTAGAAGTACAAAACATTTTTCCGAAATGTAACACTTTCTGATGACCATGCTGTCAAAAAATCAATATTTTTCCAGAACATTGAACTTTCTACCTGCTTGTCGAAAAGGTGAAATAATATTTCAGAAATTTTAATTTTTTTATGGCTCGACATTGGAAAGGAAAAAAAAAAGAGCAAATATCAATATGCTGACCGTGGTAGTGAGAAGTACCGTTTTAAAATATCAGTTACATCTTATTTCCTTGAAGATTCATTTCTATAACCTCCTTTCAATCTCTGTATTTTTGCTGAAGACTTCCTCTGTTAAAACTCCTGAAAATCCTAGCAGTGTGCTTTTTGAGTTCATCAAGGGGGCTGAAATGTCTAAAGTTAATGTTATAGATTATTCTATTGGATGTCGCAAGTAGGCAATATGATTTTTATGAGTACTATAATTGCTTACTTGATGTTCTCAATGCTCAGTGTTGCTAAAAATTGTCATCTCGTCGTTTAAAACGAGAGGGCGATTTTCAATTTTCCAAGTGAGAATTGCTTCATTGTTGTCGGGTGAAGCCACGAGTGGACTCCAAAAAATGACGTGCAAAGTGATTCAATGGAGAACTAGTTGGTTCTTTGAATCTTTTGGCTTTTGAAAACATTGTCAGGGTTGTATGTTTTTCATTTTCTCATTTGACCATTATAAGAAGCCATATTGTTTAAGTTCGTCTGGAGTTGTGCTGGAAATGAGGAAAAAAAATTCCCAAGGCCCTTTATACATTTTTGAAATGCACTAAGTTAACTTTGTGCCTTGCAGGGGTACCTAGGATCTTCACTGATAGAGAACATGCTGAGATATCCTCCCTTGAATTGAAGTTTTCTGATGAAGAGCATTCTGCTTTCTTGGAGTACATTAGGACTTCTAGAATCAATATCAATATCAGACAAGTATTCTAGATTCTGTTTTCTCCTTGAATGTTTTGTGGAGATGTAATACGAAGTAAACATCATTTTGCATAAATTGGGTAAACATGAGAAAATTGGAAAAGACAGTTTTTCTCCGTACCAGTAACATCCAATTTTTTATTTTTATTATTTTATTTATTATATTTATATTATTTATTTATATATATATTCTACTATATAGAAGAGCCAATCAAGGGACGACCAAGGGCAGAATAGTCATTTTGCCCTTTGGTCAAAAAGTTCCAGAACTCTCCATCATCTCCATAACCGATCCTCATTCAACCTTAAAAAAGTTCCAGAACTCTCTATCATCTCCATAACCGATCCTCATTCAACCTTCACTCTTCAGATATATTTCTTTTCTCTAGAAGATATTCATCAACAGCTACACCGTGGAGACTTGGTCAGGTTTTCTCAGCTTCAGCTACACCGTGGAGACTTGATCATGGAGAATAGAACAGCTATTACGAGCTTCAGCTATGCCATTGAAAAATTTAACGGTACTTCCCTCATCTTCTCCTATTTGTTTCTCTGCCCTTGCGTCCAAATTAGGAAAAAAGTTGCAATATCTCTTCTGGCGTAGAAATTCCATGCTTTTCCTTTATCTTGTACAGTTTTGATTTATTTTTTCCTGCGGATCTGAATCTCTGAACCTTTAATTTTATTTTGGTTCTTTCGTATTTTTGTTCTCTCCACCTTAAATTTTTATATGGTTATTTCATATTTCTGGACTCCGATCGTGCACTTCAAAGATACTTCATGAAAGAAATTTTTTTCCATCTTCATGTTCAAAAATCATGTAAAGATCTGATTTTTTATTTATTTTCAACGAAAAAGGTAAACTTAATTTCATGTAAAGAAAAAAAATTCTGGGTTTGTTAAATTTATGCTTCACTGTTTCTCTTTCGCGAATTGTTACCCTCTGTTTTCAAATTATTTTAACTTGTATTGTGAAATTAAGCCGAAATTTATTTTGGACTGCTATATATATGTCTGTCGCAATAGCACCTACCCATTAGTTCGCCCTCTTTTTACCCTTCGAACCATACGTCAATTCTGTATGTTCGTCAATTTCATTCTTCCACTGTTGTAGATTTTCGATCTTTGATTGGTGATGGTATGAAGCTCAATAAAGTTTATTTGTTCCCCTGATTCTTCCCCTCTCTATTTTTCCCTTCGTTTTCAATATTATATCATGAAATATTACTATTATTATTTTTTGTAATGTCTACGTTCTCTTTTAAACCAACCGTTATTGAAAATTTTTCCCCGGCCTCATTGTACTGATTGAATTTTTGAATTTTTTCTGACTTTATGGATCTTGAACTACTTTCTGGTATTGAAACTACAGGTTTGTGCCTCTTCGAATTAATTTTACTGTCGTTTCTCTTTTTCACGATTATGTATGGAAAGGGAGTTTGGATTTATAGTCTTGAAAAAATCTCACTGTATGAGCTAACTTTTAGAGGTTGAGTTTGATATTGTCCAATGCTTTAGCATCACATCAAAATCGTCCATCCCAAACACTGTTTTATATACTATAGGGCCCCAATCTCAGTATTGTTTTTCCTTCTTTATTCCTTCCTAGGGGTTCCTATCAAATTAGTGACTTGAAGTATCTTACAATCGGGGTGAATAAGAAATATTTATGTGTATGTATAAGCTTTGACACAAAAAAGCAGTGAGACACAGAAAATTGAATTACTTGGCCATTGAAACAATGCCTAAACACAAAGTAATACTGAAGGCTATGGTATTTGTTTCTGTGAGGTATTACATTGTGAACTATGGATAAACAAATTTTCTTTGAAGTTTTTAGTCCATTTCCCTTCCTACTTCCTTTTGTTCTTCAGAAAAGGCCATCGATATAGTATTCACACACGTACGCCTAGCATGTGTGATCTTGTAATAGGGTTAATGTTTCAACGGCAATGACTTTGTATAGTTATTGTGGTTAGATTACTAACAATCTAAGTTGTTCGGACTCTCCAAAAATATTGCCGCACCCGTGTCGGATCCTTCAAAAATACATTATTTTTGGAGGATCCCACACATATCCGTAGACATCTTTGAAGAGTCCGAGCAGTTTAGCTAACAATTAGATGGTTCATTATGATTGGCAACAAGACTCATTTCCTTCTTGTTATGCTCTTGCTGAATATGACATACCTGCACTAAAATGCTTCAACTATACGCTAAAAGAAGTCTGTTTTGAACATTATTCACAAACTTCTGTCTTTGAAGCCCAAGAAAGGTTTGAGTTCTATCTGAACACCATAGTAAAGAAAATAAAAGGTTCAATGTTTCTTAGGCAGCCTACTTAGCCTAACTGCCTGTCCGGATACACAGTGGGCAAAATAGAATCCATTAGATGTAAAAAAGGGGATTAGTGTGTTTTTGGATTGACTTTTTTTGAGTGACTTATAATCTAAAAGCTCAAAGCGAGAAGTTGGTAGCAACCAACTTTTGGCTTTTGGCTTTTATTGTACTTTTTAAGTCTAAAATAAAGTGCTTTTAAGTGAAGTGTTTAAAAGCACATTACTTTAAGTCACTTAAAAGTTCTTAAGCCCTTAAAAATATACCAATCCAAACACCCTTTTAGTATGATGATCTCTTAATTTGTTAGATAATCGTACTAACTGATTATAAGTTAATCATATCCAACTTATTCCTATCATATATTTTTAATAGCATGAGAAAAGGTTATTTAAGAGATCAAATTGAGTTCAATTTTGGACAAAGTGCCCTGAAGAAGGTCACTTCCACTGAAACAGTACTCTTTTCCCACTTTGCAATTCATACATGTACAATTTGTTTGTAAGAAGATACACTCATTAGGCAGCTTTTTTGTTTTGCCATTGTTCCTGAACTGGTGATATATAGACCCAAAAGCTCATCAATGGAACTGATTCCAATCCTTCCATAAATATCGATTCCATCCTATCAATATTTGTACAAAGTAGATGAAGTGTTTATATTTCACACATGCACAAAGCTGAAACTTTCTTACATTATCAGATTATGATTCAACATAAATAACTAAATATGGAATTCAGAGTATGAACCAAGCTATAACTTTCCTCCAAGACTTCAAGCTCGGCCATTACATGAAAATTCTTCCAAGAACAATGTTTATGGCTCAGGTAAGCCACTCACGTTGTGCCCCCCAATCCCCTATACTAACTCTGTATTGAGGTTAATTGATTAATTAACTCTACCTTCGTTGCACATTATCTTTATATATGTTTATAGTGGCAGTTCCAGGAATTCATAAAAAAATATTATGACAAACCTTATTTATATAGTTAGTATAATTTTCACTGCCTCTGCTCCTGTATGCGCTTATAATCATAGAAAATGGGCAACACGAAATTGTAGGAAATATGAGCTTGCTTAGTTGATTGATTAATTTTATTCTTGTTGCATGCTAAGTGTCTTTATATGTACATCTATATGCTTACAATCATAGAAAATGGACAATGCAGATAGTAGGGACTCTAATAGCAGAATTCGTGTATTTGGGAACAGCCATGGGTTTATGGAAACAGTTCCAGACATATGCAACAAAACATTGTCCAACACCGAGCCAACTTGTCCTTTGGATAATGTGTTCTATGATGATTCAGTGATTTGGGGTTTGATTACACCAAGAAGGATTTTCGAGGATTTAGGAATTTATGGGATAGTCAATTGGTTCTTATTATTTGGCGCGATAGCACCAGTACTTGTGTGGTTAGCAGCCAGGGCTTTCACTAAACAAGAATGAATCAAACTCATCACCATGCCAGTTTAATAGGAGCCACAGGGATGATGCCAACTGCTACAGTTGTGAACTACACATCCTGGATCATCGTAGGATTCTTGTCAGGCTTTGTTGTTTATCGATGTAGGCCAGATTGGTGGTAGAGTCATAACTACGTTCTTTCAGGTGCACTTGATACTGGTTTGGCATTTGTGGCAATTCTTATATATTTGTTCTTGGGCTTGGAGAAACATAATTGTTAATTGGTGGCGAAATGATCCATTTTTATGCTTCATGTCCAATAGCTAGAGGGATTTTTAAAGAGGATTGCCCTGTTGTTTATTAAATTGTGTTGTGTTGTGAAGAAGAACCACAAATACTCCATAGAATTCCGCGATATTACTTACCCGAACGTATCTTATTACTGGCTGCTAAATGGGGAAAGTTATTAACTGTAGCATTGTTTCATTTGACTTTGGCAGTGAGGTGTTTTGCAGAGGTTGGATTGCCAGACCTCAGAGGCTTTTCTGAACTTTCTTGTTCCAATTATAGTATAGAGCTAACTTTATCAATAATTACCTTTAATGGAAAAACAAGAAAGAGATTTAGCCTTTTGAAAGTAGCCAATTGATTAGAGATTTGTTGATACCAAGCATGACAGGAGAGTTGAACTTTGAAATTGCCTGGGTGTCCAGGTAATATTATCCAACTTTTGCTAAAATACTATAGCATTAACAACAGTTCACTCTTTTTGCTAACTTTTAATGTATTTATCTTTCGTACTATTGTTGTATATGTTAGATGTTTGTTGTCATTTTAGTGATTGGATAAATTGGCAGGCATGGTACAGGATAGCCTAAATTCAAGTAAAATACTTTATACAGCCTAAGGCCAAGTGATTTTCTGCCTTGGCTAATCCTAATTACGATAATCTTTTCATGCTCTCAAGATTTTTATGAATTTACTCTTCGAAGTACAAACACACACGCTCTTCATAGTTGGACTATTGTTGCATGATTATGTTCTAGAAATGTTGAAAGTTCAAATCTGCTGTAAACTTTGTTAGAAATTTGAAGAGCCTATATAATCTAGGTCAGCTTGCAGGATTAGCAGTATCTAGGATTGGATGAATGACAAGAAAATGGATTATTTATAGCCAGCTGTGTGTATTTCTGAGAAAATGATAATTCGTGTTTTGCATCTTTCATGCAGTGCTGACAAAAAATATGTATGACAGAAGATATACTAGAAGATGGACACCAATAAAAAAGAATTACTAGACGAGGACATGATTGTGCTTTTCTAAGCATTCTACTTTGCTTTTTCCTTCTGCATACTATTAAAACAAGACCAAATAAAATGGATCCTTGATTCTAGGAAAAAGGTATAACCAAAGAAATTATATTTCAACATCTAATTTCTCGCTTCGTTGTATTTCTGATGAAACCTCGCTTCTTTTCAGTAGTTTCAGATTCAAGACGTGTTAAGATATTCTTGGTACATATCTTATCTTAGGCTATTGAATTTTCTAGATTGATTTTGTGTGATTGCTTTTCATAGTTTATATTTTTTAGGTTCCTTTTTTGTGCCCCATATCTATATGTCTGTTATCTCTTTACTATATGGTGGCTCATAAATTACTCAATCTCAGTGAACCTATGACTTGTGAGGTGATGATTAAGGAACATCCTAAGGCGCTGAGGAAGTGAAAAAAAATGCCACGCCTTTGTTGTTTACTATTAATCGTTATTAGACATCTTTGTGAAAATAAAGAGTTAAAAAGAAATGCTTTGAGAATATCATATCTGCAATGCTTGATGCTTGACCATGTTTGAGCATCACAACATAGCTTCACATCTAAGAATTCTATTATTGAGGATAAGAAATTTTTGAGGAGTCATCCTTTCTTTATGTTCAATAGCTAGCATGGAAATATAGTCAAATGCTTATGTATACTGTATAATGTGCTCAACATACCAGTCATGTGTAGGACTTATTGTACATATTTTGTTATTGGGAGCCTGGTTATATAAGCGAAGTTCTAAGCTTGCAGGTGATTGCACCCAACTGAAAAGTAAACATGGTGTTGTACATTAGGTGATGTACAACAGCTGAGTAAATCTGGAGCTGGAGGCTATCAGAAAGTTCTAATGTAACAAGCAAGTAGTTTAATCCCTCTATATTCTAACACACCTACACTTTTGCAATTCATATTCTTAATGGTAAGATTATTGACTGAGTTGACATTTTCTTAGTTGCATAAATGAGTATTTCCAAATGGACTCTACATTCATTTCTCCTCTTCCTCCGCAGGTACTCTTTGTCAGATGCTGCCTCAACCCTATAAAGAAGACAAAATGCAGCACTATGCTCCTTTTCTTACCTTTCGCCTTTCGGATTTGTTGGAGGAGTGCCTAAGGAGATATTGAATTGTAAGAACTTGGAGGACTTGAATTTGTCTTCAAAAAACTTCAGAGTGATAACAAGAGAATCATCAGTATGCAGCACTAATAATATATTTCATCATGAAGTATGCAGAAGTTAGAATTTTCAGTTCACAGAGAATATGCTAAATCTGCTTTGGGAAACTAGAATTCAAGTGGGTGTGAGAACTGGTTAAATTAAAAAGGAAAACAGATTGACTTCTTTGTGATATCCTGTTTCTGAAATAATTGATCTTGCTATCTTGTTCATTTTGTTTATATGAAGCTTGATATTATTTACTTAAATGTCCACTTTTGCATTATGTAAAGGTTTGGATTTGGTTGAGCTGCTACTGAACTTATATGTGATTTCCTTAGGAAAAAGGGTTGTGTATTCTGCTGGTGCAAATATATTACCGCATGTGGCATACTCAGTTGGTGCAAACTTTACACCACATTAGCATCTGTTTTCCATAAATGTAGTGTATGATGTATATCATCTGTTTTCTGTGAAGTAACATATGATGCATATGTTGGAGCCTTGATTGGATACAATGATTTGTAAGATGAGCAACTCTGTGCGGAACACGGCTTCTTCACTTTGACAAACACTGGATGAATGTCATTTTATTCTGCATTAACTTTAAAAAGTTTCTTTTAAAAAGAGTGTCATTCTATTCTGCAGGTGCACCGGCAAGAACTGTTGGATGGCAGAATCCTTCATTCACACAAGTTTTCTGAAGGAGTTTGTGGCCCAATTTAGTGTAGGTTTACTCTCTTCCTAGCAGCAGAAAGACAATAGTCAAATCTTTTAAAAGATTTCAAGTTTTATTGGACATCCATTTCTGAAGATGTTAGATACAAAACTTTGAAATTCTTCTTTCCTCTAAAGTTGAATACCAAAATACATCTCTTAAGAAGAAACTTAGTTCCCTGTTTTTTGGATGAGCTAATGCAGGCTAACCGCTAACATTTGAAATGAAAATTCAATGCACTTTCTGATTTTGCAGATATACCTACAAGCTGTGGCATAAGCTGTTTAATGGCACGTATATCTGGAGTCAGATGTACAAATTTAAATCATCGCCCTATCCTGGTCAAAACTCTCTTCAGCGAGTGGTCATTTTTGGTGACATGGGAAAGGTTTGGACACTCTTAACTGAGCTAAGTTTATATATCTGTGTGTTGTTATTTGTACTTCACTGTCTTGAAACTCTGTTCCAGTCTAAGCAAGGAAATTGCTCGCTTTGATTTTTCGGTCCTTCGATTCAGAAGTGGATTATGTTATCATCTTGTTCATATTTGAAAATTTTGCATTCTACTTTTCCATTACCAGTAACTGTGGAAGGTTATATCTGGATTGTGCTATTGCCTAAGATCTACCACTAGCAAATTTCATAAGTTCCACTTGACAAAGACCGGTTATTGCCTTTTAAATTACAGGAAGAAGCTGATGGCTCAAATGTGTACAATCAATACCAACCTGGTTCCCTGAACACTACCAAGCAAATCATTGAGGACTTAAAGAACATTGACATAGTCTTTCACATTGGGGATATTGTTTACGCCAATGGATATCTTTCTCAGTGGGATCAATTTACTTCTCAAGTTGAGTCAATTACTTCAAGAGTACCATATATGATTGCTAGGTACTTTGCAGGTGTTTTACAATTTATTTCTGAGAATGCACTTGTCTGTTTTCTTTTTTTCATGTGACTAATAATTTTTTATTTTTTTTTACTTCCAGTGGCAACCATGAACGCGATTGGCCAGCCAGCCAAATCTACTTCAATTTATTAAAAAAAAAGGGCAGCCTGGTGCACTAAAGCTCGTAGGGTCTGGGGAACGGCCCCACCATAAGGGTGTGTCTTACTTCAATTTATATTCCATCAATTATTTCACTTTTTCTTTATGCGATGCAAAAGTGTGTATTCTGATTTTGTTAAGTGAATGGATGATATGCTTTATGTTTCAAGTTGGTTAGATGCTTATGATATATGTCCATGATAGTGATACACTGTAGTTAGTTTATATTAATCTTTATATACAACTTGATTATTAAGATTCATAGCAAAATTAGGCGTTGGGCCCGTGCAAAGCGCGGGCATACCTATCTAGTTTCTACTTTATAGAAGAGTGACCATTGGACGATCAAGGGTATATCATTATTTATATCAATTATAGGGGTAAAAAGGTAATATTATAGATCATGTAGATTACTTGATAGTTCCAGAAAGATCTTTCATCTCTCATAGAACAAGAATTAAGCAGACCGCAACTTGTTCACTTTTCCACTACTGCCCAACTCAAATCCACCACCAAGATCAAGAATTATGGAAAATATTTTTTGAAGCATTCGTAAGAAAAGGGTTATTCTTATCTTTTGGTAAGAATTTGTCTCTCATCCTAATGGAAAAAGGACGCAGCAACGCAACTTGTAGAAACAACTCTTCTCTTCATCTTCGGAAAATATTTTTTTAAGCATCCGTAAGACAGAATTTTTCGTATGTTTTGGTAAGAATTAATCTGTTATCGCCTTTCAAAATACTGATGGTTACAATTTCAGGTAATTTTTTGGTTAAATTTTTCCTAATCTTCTTTTGATTTGTCAATTTCATTAGTTGATGCTTCGTTCCTTCGATTTTAATCTATTTCTTTTGCCATATTTTAAATTTTCTTCACACTTATGTTCTTCATTCATGAGTGTTTCAATTTTTAGCAGACTTCTTCTAATTGTCTTCTTACTTTCGGATTTTATGATTGATGTGGTAAATTATATTTTTGATCCCCCTCTCCAAACCAAGTATGTAAGTTTTTGCATGCATTCCTCAAGTATCTAAGTTTCGACATATTTATTACATTGCTATTAGGGCTGAAAAGATACTTTTATATGTATGCTTTTTTGAATCAAAGTTTTTTTTGAGCAACATGAATCTTCCATGAGCAAGTTTAGATCCTCCATTTTGACGGTTCCTTTTATTATTTCTATATATAACTTTTCTCTATTATAATTTGCTTGAAAAAAAGTAACAATATGTAGTCAACGAATAGTCTTACTCCTCAGTCTTTAGCACAGAGTCTACAATGAGTGTTAGATTAATAGCCATAATTTTATATCAAAGATTACAAAAGAAAGAAGTTAAATTAGATCGGCTAGCTACAAAGTAAATCATCTATAAGTTGTGTAATAACCAACGACAAATTCTGCTTGAAAAGGGGAAAAAGAAACTATCACTATCAACCAAGGTTTTACTTAGCTAGCAAGAGAAAAAGTTCAACTCCTATTTCTATCGACCTGCTGGCATGTATGAGTAGTTAAAATTTTTAAATTTGGGTTAATTCAGTAACTTTAAACGGAGTAAAGTTTGCTTCTTTTAAGAGTTCTTACAGAATATAAATGCTTATTTATAGTATGTTGTGACAGCTATTGTGGAGAATATGAAGAAGTTCAACATGGTATGATTGTTGAGTCTAAAGATGATACTAATCAAATTTGTTGCTCTACGTAGAACTACTTTATATGTAGTACCATAGGACTATGACTAAATGAGAGCACGCCGCTAGCTATAGGTGTTATTTTCTCTGAATTTCTAAGAATTTCTACTTAGTAGCTGAGTAAATGTAATCTACTATTTACTGTTGCTCTATTGTAATGTCATCTTTACTCTTAGTTTTTCTTCTTTGCTATCCTTAACTTATTCTTACTTGATTTTGGTCAATTTGAATCCTATTTCTTTCAGATTCATTCTTGGTTTGGTCAAGATGTATTCAGTTAAAATGATTGCTGTGATTTGAAAAGTATTGAGGGTTGTGCTGGAACTATCTTAGGCATGATATCAAGAGAGGTCATTTTTCAAGAACAGGAACAAGTAATCATTTGTTTTTACTTTACTCTTTTTGATATTTTGTAGCAACTCTTTATTTGTCGGTGTGCATATTCTCTCATCTGAGCTTTAGAGTTCTTTCTAGAGTCTAATATGACTTTTTGGAAAATTGAACTCTAAAAAACTTTCTAGAGTTCAATTTTTAGTGCATTTGCTCCATAGGCTATGAGAGAGACTTTGTGATTCATTCTAAGAGACACTTTCTCTTATCATACTTAATTTTTTCATACATGAGTTTTTTATATCTACTTAGGTGAAAAAGATATTGAACCATCTTGAATATTTGCTTGCGAGTGATACTTTATCATGGAATAGCAGGTACACAATCACACAAGTTAAATCTCAGTTATGTCATCTCCAACTTCGGAGGAATAGGAATTATTTGAAAATTTTTTATGATGTTGATCTTGAATAATATGTTTTTCTATTCTTCTTGATGGGGATCTAAATTAATTTCTTGTGAATTATTTTTTTCGTTCTATATTGATGAAACCTTTGCCTTAAAGTCACCTTATTAACATCAATGAGAAATCTAGAAAAGAAAGCATGTAGGCTTTCAATAGAGGAAGCTATGATGTTTTTCTTGATAAATTGAGTGCATGATCAATCTAATTTATTTTTCTTTGCTTAACATCTAATATTTTCAAAGTTATTCTTTTTAGTATTCATGAATCTTATAATGAATTAATCAAACGCTATAAGTTATGATGAAGTAATGAAGCATCACTTTAAGAGGGTGTTTGGATTGATCTCTGCTACTATTCTAAAAAAAAAGAGAGTGTTTGAATTGACTTTTTAAAAACAACTTGTAAGCTAATAGCTAAAATTCATAAGCTGGAAACCCAAACGCCACATAATGATTTTTTTTTACTTAAAAAACTTAAAACTCAAAAGCACTTAAAATAAGGCAATTCAAAGTTGCAAACACCCTGTAAGCTTTTCTTAAATCTCAATAATAATTCCCTCTGTCTCATTTCATCTAACTCCTTCCTCTTTAGTTTGTTCAAAAAAAATTATCTTTCTATATTTAAAAATAATTGAATTTTAGACTTCTTATTTTACCATGACTTGAGTTTATAATTCATATTTATTTTTTCAAGTGTTAATCATATTTTTGAATAATTTAAACACATATATCCTCCTACTAGAGTTGCATAGCTCCCAGAATCAGTGGCACTTGCAAAGCAGGTTAATTTGCAATTCAAATTTATTTTTAGATTTACTTTCCAATTTGGTCACTTTTAAGTTTGTCTTTCTTGATGCTCTTTTCCTTCTAAAATTGTAGAATTGTTGAGGTGGAAGAAAGGAATGACCAAGGACACCAAAAAGATATCTCACTTGCTGTTCCTCCCATGTTCAGTTAATGCATTCAGGTAGATTTCATCGTTTAAATATTTGACTTCTTCTAAAATGTATTGTCAATCAGCTACACTACGAGCTTCTCGATTATTCTTCCTTCTCCCTTCTGCTCTTCTTCCCTCCGCTTTTTATATTTTTCTTTAATCTTCGTTTATACGAGTGTTTCACATACTTTTTTTGAAAGAGTCTCTTCTTGATTCTTCAGTATCTTTCTCTCTTTTTTCCTTTTCAGACTCCATTTTGTGAGAATAAATTGGATATACTGTTATTATTGTAGCAGTTATTGATTTGAAGTATTTATGCTCATATGGCTTCTATTTTTGGTATAACACTAATTTTAAAAGAGCCTGCGATATTTTGATTTGTACTACAACGACAGTGAAAAAATATATATGGAAGATTAGACAGTTCATAACTATAATTTGATTTACTTAATGTAGAAACCATAATAAGATTGAGTACCAACTATTCCTATGATATTCCTTCAAAATATTACTGATTATATTGTTAGCATTACTGTTGTCCTCTATAGGATCCGATACGAATTTGTTTTAATCAATCGTTATTTGGAGAAATGTGTAGGTTTCGTGGTATCAGGAAAAATTGTTGTTACATCATAATGAGTTTCTTTTTTTTAAAATCTATATATGCTTCTTATCGATCATTGTCTAGATATGTTTCTTTAAATATGATTTCTATCTTGTAAATAAGGTTCTGGTGCTCAAGAGTCCTGCATTATAATTTATAATTTATATAATCTTGTATGCATTTTATACTTAAGTTTAATAGCTATGTTTGACTTCTTTATTAACAGATAACAGAAACACCCAACTTTTGCTAGGTGGAGAAGGTGTATAAGGTTCTCTTCATGATTGATGTTATTGAAGGATTCACTTCAAGGTCTACAGAATGTGCTTAAAGATGAGTTGATAAGATATCATGAACTCTTTAAGTCCTTGTTTAATTACCACTAACATGAGGAGACTTCTATAGCTAAAGCTCTCAAAGGTTATAGCATGGATATAGGTCCAGCAAGAAGATCGTGCACATAACGAAACAATAACATCTTGGGATGAACTCAAGAGGAGGATTAGTTTAGACAATCTTGAGTTTATTATTAGGAGAAAATATGATAAGTCTAGCAAGGATTTTTTTTTTGGTTGTTGCTTGAGATTTGTGAAACTTAGTTGTTCTTTCATTAAGATGCTAAGGATGTTGATGTAGTTCCTCTACTTTTTGCTCACTTAAGCACACTCCCAAAGATGCATTTCAACCTTGCAATTGAATCTGTTGTCACAAAATTAAGTGTGCTTTATTTTATTTTGCTTTATTTTATTTTGCTTTATATACACTGTCATCCTTATGTCATCGTATAACATAAATATCAATCTTTTAAAAGTAATTACACTCCCACTTTTTTAATTATTTTACTCTCTCTCCCTATTAATATACATAACATAGCTGACATACACATAACATTCTGTGTATATGTGAGATATTTGTAATATGTTTAGGGAATTGAGATTTTTTGTAATATTGAAAACATAAAGTTGTGTATTTGTGTAATTTTTAGTATTTTTTTTTTTGTCAAAAACAACATTAAATGTTGGGCCCATGCTAGCATGGGCCATACCCTATCTAGTATATTATAGAAGAGTGAGTTGGAGGACGACCAAGGGTAAAATTGTCATTTCATAAAAAATTAAGAACATTAATTTATACGATATAACTTCAAAACATATATAAGTGATTCCTCCACAATTTCAAAACTTCACATGATACATATCATTACAAAGATTTACAATACATATAATCTATAGAAACATACTTAATTACTAATCAACTGTTAAAATAATTTTAAACAACTTATTTGAAATGTAATATTAACTACCTCATATTAAATTACTATAATATATATCAGGTTAACTTTTGTTAATTCTTTTGATTCTCTTTATTTGAGAGAGTAAATTTTCTCATCAGGTAGACAAATCACCTTAAAAGAAATTTCTTGCTTACTATATTAAATTGGTCTCCTATTTTTAATGTATATTAGATAAGACATGAAGATAATCCTTTAACATTATGATTCACTAAAACGATCATCCATTAGGTCCTTATTTTCTTTTGTTAAACACCCATAAAACGAATTAAATGTATTTAAAATCATTTATGTAGGGATGTGTATCATTTATTGCTTCGTTTGATTTTATAAAAAATGTTAATAAAGAGATATTTATAAATTTAATCCATTCTCTTGTATAATTTTTAAATAAACTAGAAAAAAAATCTTAAAATTAGTGTTTAATTTAAGAGAATGTGTTTGACCTGATGTTAAAATAAGCATAAAAGTATATGATATTTTAATATTAATTCTGAAAAGTTAAATAAGTTGTAAGCTATTTATTTGATTTTATAAAAATGAGAAGTTATATTTTACTAGATAGTGTGATTTCTACTTAAATCTCCCATTGTGTTTATTCAAAAATATTAATAATCATTTTTTTTGAAAAATTAATTAAATAGTTATAAATATATTTAAAATTATAATATTGGGCCCGTAAATGGGTCCTTCATTATCTAGTTATATATTTTTATTTTATAGAAAGGTGAAGCAAGGACAAACAAGGGCAAAAATGTAAATATACACATTATTGAGGGCAAAATAATCCTTATGTCCGGCTGATATTTACCAATCCTCATCACAAAATCAAACCGACAATTCTTTTGCCGACTCTCATCTACGTTTTTCCTTTTCTTTAATCAATCGATCTGTCAACTTCTTCTTCTGTTTCAACATCGTCATCATCGTCTTTTCACTTAAGCTTTGAGATTGGGGTTTAGGAATTTAATTGGACTCTTATTTCAGATATATCTGGAGCAGAAGACAATTGAAAGTTTTGAAGGTCAGAGCTGAATATTGACATTGAGTAATTATGCTGTGTTTGAAAATTATGTTTTCTAATTTAATCTACACTAATTTTGTTGGGTTGCTCTGTCTGTTGTATGCGGTGGTTATGGCTTGTGAGAAATTGTTGAATTTAATTTGATAATTTAAAATTTGATAATTTTATCCTTGTTTCTCCTCTTTTGAAATAAGATTTGCATCTTCAACCGCTAATTTGTGGCTGAATTATTTGTAAATGCATGTCAATAATTTTGAAGATTTTATCTGATTTTGTGTTTCCTTTAATTTTATTCTCTCCTCATTCTAATTTAGTATATTATGATGATTTTATTTTCACCTCTGTAATGTGAAATTTATAAATCAACCTTGTAGAATTTCAATTCATAACATTACTAATCATTCATAGTTTATTCTGTTGAAATATAATGGTGGTCATTTCAGGCTTTTGTGGTCGTGTCGTAGAAATCTGAAAAATACTTTTGGCTCCTACTGGTAAGTTCTCGATCTTTTTTGGTTCTCCGTGTTCAGTTATAACACCAAATAGTAGTGCCTTATTATTCCATGATATTCTAAATAATACATGTGTGCTTTAAGAACAAATAAAACATTAAGATTACAAGAAATCGACTTTAATAAAAGAATTTTATGAAAGACTTGACAATCAAATGTCAAAAAAAGATGGGCGCAATCCAAATTAAGCAGTCAAGCAGACATTTATATCTTTCATCAAAAAATATTTAGATGCCATGTCGCTTACAGAAATATGCTAGCTGAAAAAAGGCAACACTTTTAAAACGATGTCGAATAGAACATTCTGCGTCAAGGCTTCGTCTTTGAAAATTCTGCTGCTAACCATTCTTGTCAAACTTGTTCTTCATTTGAACTTCGAAAGTTTATTGATTATGAAACCGCCTGCTATTTCATTGTATGGGGTGTATATCTCTTGGCTTTTCTCGACATGGGTTTATTAAGAAATATCGGATATACATATACCTTATTATGAAGATTAAAATTGAGAAGTTGAATTTAAAATTTGTCAAGGCAACGTTGAATCCTTTAGAGCCAGCTTCAGGAAATCTCTTAACAGGAAATTCTTTAGATAAAGGTCTAATGCAGGCTTTAGCAAAAGCAAAGAAGGGGAGGATATTTCAGAGTTGGGGTAGATACTGCAGTATCCTCCTGCCTTTGTTTGCACATGTGATACAAATATGTTTGAATCCTTACTATGATATGTAGCAGCATAATGTACTTACTAGAGCATATGTGCCTTCGATATATCCTTCTAAGGAATCAACCTTGACATTGATTAGAAAAACTCTTTCTAAAGCTGCTTTTGGACATAAAAGTGACAAAATTCTCAACAAAAACAAAAATTGAACTGATGAAAGATATCAAATTCTAGGTGTCAGTTCAGGTAAAAAATATTAGGGAGCTTTCACCTGGATGTCCAGTTTAAGGGAAATTGCACTTAGATAAAGAATGTTCGAATCGATAAAGGCTCCTTTTTAAGTGGCGGCTTTGTCTGATAGAAGCTCGTTTCCTCAAGCTCAAGTTTAGCTCGCTGCTTCTCATTTTGATTGAAGAGGTGCTTGCAACTAGCCTAAAATTAAAAAATCTTTTCTGCATTGAGTCTTACTATTTTTGGTGCTACTATTTCAAATTTATCAAATCATGAAAAGCTTGATAATTACCTTCCCAAATGTGTGGCAACAGTAATTATTACTGATTATTAATTGTGATGTGTCGTCTTTCTATCTGTGTTACATACTGATACTATGTCATGATTTCTACATATTACAACCAATGACTTACTATTAAAATTGTGGATCTACACTTTGTAGTGCAATCAGTTAAGCATAGTCTATTAATCTCTTTAGGCTTCGATTTTTAAAATTTATTTTAGATCGTCTATGTGTAGATGAGATTATACATAACCGAGCACCTATGGCTTATATGCCAGACCCGACTCTGCATTTGATTCTGTTTTTCATATCTCTACATTTGATTATGTTCTTCATATCTACCTTTCCTTAGATATACTAAAATCATGTATATGAAGACTTACCTTTTAAGATGATTGCTTGGCTGAACCTCAACATGAAGATCAAATATTTTGTCTCAACTAAAAAATGTGTTCAGCTCTGCTTTATTTTATTTTGTGTCTCTTCCTTGCTAATTTTTTTAGCTTAGGAAATTCAGTTCCAGGGAAATTTTGCATCAAAAAAGTTCACACTGCCTTTTGAGTTCCAGGAAAATTTTGCATCAGAAAAGTTCACACTTCCTTTTGGAACTGTTGACAGTAAACATCTTTAAGGTAGGGTAACTTGAACTTGCATATGGAAATCATTTGAAAAGATATTCTTGATCTCGAAATTCACCATTTAAATTTTCTGTAGGTATTGTACTTGAAGCAAAAACATGTGTGGGATCATTTGGTCATGGGGAACAAGATGCAAAATCTTTTGCGTCTAAAAAAAAATTCAAACCTACTTGTAAAGAACGACAACTTCATTAGGGGTATATTTTATTTGTAGCATGATAACTGCAATCATGTTGGGACTAAGTCAACTGTGCGGTAATTGTTTGGTTATAATATGAGACAAATTCCACAATCTACCCATCACACTTCTTTTATTGGTGACACATCTTTGGATTCCAGTCCCTTAATGTTCTTTCAACTGTAAATGAAAAAAATTATATTTCCTTTGTAGTAGTGTAACTATTGATGAGAGGCATAAAGGTACTCTCTCAAATAAGTGAGAATAAAGTGAACTTTGTTAAATAATTATTATGGTACTTTATTCCATTTCACTACTGTCCATTTACAATGTATGTGGAGTGCAAAATTCTATTGTTGGATTGAAATGGGCCTATTGTAGTTTAGGCACATATGACAAGGATATCTTAAAATTCCTCCACGCCTACATCCTACCAATTTAATAGAGAGTTGTCCGAGCAGAGACCAAGCCTCATCTCCTCTCATAGAAACATGTTAGTGTGTTAATATTGTTTGCCGCTCACATTTCTGCATTTACAAACATTATATGCTCAGAACTTACAACAACAACAACAAACCCAATAAATTTCCACATCGTGGGGTCTGGGGAGGGTAGAGTGTACGCAGTCCATACCACTACCTCTAAAGAGGTAGAGGGGTTGTTTTCGATAGACCCCCGGCTCAAGACTATATGCTCAGAACTTACTGGTCATATATGCATATGGAGAATTTTCAAGGTCAGTAGAAATTTTTTTTAGCTTGATTGAATAATTCTAGCCAAAGGTTTAGACAAAGTCTAGATTCCAACTAAAAGTTTAAAACGTAAAGATGATCTACTTCTTCTTGGCACATGTAAATATTTTTCTTATCTAATTTGACAGCTGATGCACATTAATTTTAGTATGTAGAGAGAAAAGAAGCTTGAATGATCATATAGTGTTGTAATGTGGTATGTTAAATGCTACAAATGTTTGAAAAACTGTGGTTTGTTAAATGTCATAAATATATTCTGGACCTTCTTCACTTATTGCATAAGAATATTATTTAGAGCATCTAAATTTGTTGAAATAACTAATACTACTATTTAGTTTACACTTTATGAAGCTCAGTGGCATCACCTTCCTCACTGAGTCTTGCACCTATTGAAGATGAAGCCCCAATCATTTTACTTGCTCGCCTGCTCACACTGCAATCACTTTCTACGCAGCAAGACAAAAAAAATGGTTCGGTGCTTCAGTTGTTAGCTAGAACAAATGTTGGTCCCCAGATAACTACTTTTACCGTATCCTGTAAACTCTCTACTGTGCACTTTCTTCCTCCTCCCTTCTACTACAAGTTCTGAAAACTGTTATCGAAATTAATAGATACAAAACAAAATAATATACCAACGAAAAATGATATGTCTCAGGTATTCATAATTATCTATTACTACTTTTTGAAATGTATATTCTCTTATGCTTGCTTTCATTTGACATATTTGGAAGTTTGTATTTATTTATATTGCTGTGTGTCACTCTATAAGTTACTTATCAAAACTATGTACAATTCTGTTAAAGATATTTGAGATATACCATGCAACTTGTTCTTTGCTACATATGTACGTAAAATAGACACCATACAGAGATAAAAGATGCCATTTGGGACTCTTCATCTTCTCTACTCTGGCCTCTAGGAGAAGAGAAGAATGGTTTTCCAAAAAGAACAACTTGATTTATTGTTGGTCACAAGTAGGCTCTCCATTAGTTCATTTACCATCTCTATTTGCTATATAGATACCTCACTATTGCTCATACCACTCTCATGGGCTTTGAGAATGACAAGAGAGCTTGGGTTGAAAGAATTATGCACGTAATAATAAGTAATGTATAGAAACGGATTCAGGATTTAAACTTGATGATTACACCTTTTAAACACTAATAGTTGAACGGTGTACTTTTGAAATTTAATATTTGCCTAATCATTGGTGGGGCCACCCTTGTTTAAAAGGAGTCAATTAAAACCTCTTCATCGTAAAATTACACTATGTAGATAAATCAATCCTCAATTAACACCTCTTCGTCGTAAAATTACACTATGTAGATAAATCAATTCCCCTGGTTTCTTTGTGTTTCTTTGTGTGTTTATTTCTTTACATTTTGAACCTCTAAGTGAAAAACTTGATTTCCCCACCGATCGAAATTTTTAGTAGTTTTCATTTGTATATTTGTGTTTCGTGTTTGAGATACGGCTTAATTGGACTTCTAGAACAATTTTTAGTTCTATGTTTCTTCTATTATTTACCTTCTGTTTTTTTTTTGGACATATGAATTATAATGTCTTGTACAGAAAGATGTAATATGTTCTCAGAAAAGTTATAATTATGCACTTTTCTGTATGGTCTCAACCTAGATCACGGTCTAACAGAGTTGTCTTCACCTCAGTTTAAAGCATGCGTTGCCTAAAACAAAAGCAAAAGAAATGCAACAGAGGTAACATCGAAAGAAGACCATGCCAAACCAAACTTCTCTGATGCCTTATATTTATTGGCAATGTTCATTTTGATCGTTTATATATAGCTCTGAGTTATTGTGCATCATGTCACTACCTATTTTGACAACTTATTAAGTCTATTCGAATACAGTAGTTGGATCACGAGCCCCAGAACTGAATCTGTATTCTCTTTCTTTCTCTGTATGTTGTGAGCAGATGAATAAAATGTAAGATGACACAAAGCTTAGCTTATTAAAAGGTTTTGTAATTCTTGTATTGGTATTACAGCGGGATATAATGCACCAGAATATGCAACGGGGAGGGAAATTCTCAATCAAGTCAGACATCTTTAGCTTTGGAGTATTACTTTTGGAAATAAAAGCCACTAAACAGTGACCATTCGATTTACATTAGCCATTTTCCAGGCCACTTAAAAGTGACCATTCGATATTGCATTCTGACATTGTCTTTTGTACGTACATATACTATTGTTTTAGCTACATATCCAGGATTTGAATTAAGGCTATTGTGTCCTGTCAAACCCATACCCTTGTTCTGCATTCTTCATGATAATAGTAATAATAGTCAAATAATAGTCGGTTCATAAATAAATGCTTATTTTATTTAAACTAACACCGTATTCAATATAATCCATCATTTTATCATATTATTATTTAGATTCATGTTTTTTTTTAATTTTATTGTTTGAGACAAACATAAGAACTATACATTGAATTTAACGTTGGGCCCGTGCAAAGCACGGGCATACTTATCTAGTTATATAGAAGAGTGAGTTGGAGGACGATCAAGGATATATTTGTCATTTCACATTTATATGGTACAATTATTAGTCAATAGTCATATCAACGAAGAATTTCATTAACTATTTTTTTTTCTAGCTTATGTGTCTACATTTTTTAAGTGGATTCATTACGTGGCTAACAACATTTTTACTTACAAGTCTCAACTTATTCAACTATATTACTTGCGAAGTAATATTTGAAATAAATTTAAATTAATAATCTGAATCACTTTCATGAACTATTAGATTGTTTATATAGAATTAAAATTATTTTTTATTTTTATGTGATAAATGTGTGTCCGCCAAAATTTACAATATTTCAAGCATTTAATATTTATTTTTTTGTTCAAAAAATACTCTCACGTATGAACTTTATAGGTCAAAATTTAAAGTTATTAACCAATTTAAAGATTTTTTGTTCATTATCAAATAATTTTATAAAAAATATTATTAAATCAGTGTATAAATATTTTACTAGAAATGAAAAAAAATTACATATGCACAATTTTTGTATTCACTTATGGATTGTTGGTGTAATTACAATTGATATGCATGTCAACTTGCAAAATAGATATTTAAAAGATAATTTTTTTTAAAAAGATTTGAAGTACATTAAATGGTCAATGTAAAGAATTTTTACCATATTATATAAATATATTTATACGTAAGCTTTCATAAAAATTGAAATTTATAATCATAAAATAAGATATATATAATACTCTACCTTCATTGCTTTTTATTTGCTCCATTTGGGTTGTGCTTATATTTTTAAGGAAAAATTATAAGAAGCGACAAATTTAAGACCATAATTACAATAAATAGCAACACTTTCACAAAATTATACTTTGTAGCAAAAATAATATTTTTTTGCTCATAAATTTGAAACAGGCGTGTTTCACTCCCCCTCTCCTATTTTCACTCCATTACTTTACATCTCTCCTATTTTAACTCCATTACTTTATCTCTATCCTATTTTCACTCCGTTACTTTACCTCTCTCCTATTTTTACTCCTTTACTTCACTCCCTCAAAAAACGTTTTACAGTGTAGTTTCAACAACTAAAATTAAAATCAAATCAACTGAAGATTTTTATCTTCATGAGCTTCAAAATTCAAAATAAACCATCATTGATGTTATAGGCATTGAATCAAAAATTTATTTTCGTATATCAATTTCAACAACTTAAAACGATTTAATGTTGTTTGATATTGTTTTTATGTGTTTAATCGTTTTCTTTTGTCACTTTTATTTTCAATAATAACTTTTTGAATATTTCGTTTATGAATTTAAAAAAATAAAGGCGACTGTACTATTTCATCGAATTAGATGAAAATTGCATTGATCGAGTTATTATTTGTTCAAACTCGATTTTAATACATTAAATAGTAATAATTTTTTTTTTCAAATTTCATCGAATTGTATAGTCGATTAATCTGTTTGTATATTCGGAATAGTGAAATTGTAATCTATTGATTTTTATTTGTATATATTGTTTGCGTTTGATTATGTTTGTCTATTTACATGTCTGCATATGTATTTTAACTGTATTTTTCAGTTTCTGCATATGTATTTTTCTGTTCAGCATATGTATTTTACAGGTCTGCATATGTATTAATAGATCGTTATATGTATTTTTCATATTTTTTAGCTTTGTATATGTAGTTTATGCAAATCTATACATATATCTTTCATAACACATATGAAAATATATTTTTTTATTGAAATCAAATACATATATATTTACATAGAATTTTTAGCAATTGTACATGTATTAGTTATTTGTAATGTAATTATATCTTTTTTCTGATTATACGTTTACCCAGATGTGTATTGTTATTTACATACAATACTTCAAAAATGATCGCATTCATACAATACATTTTCAGTATTTTGATTACCTATATGTATATGTATATAGTTGTCATTTTTGTTATAGAAATTTTGTGTTTTGTATGTTTATATATACATATGAGTCAGATATATATTTCAGTAAATACATATGCAGGGTATATATGTATGTTTTGTATTGCAAATAAATATGCAGATCTGTATGTCTATTTATTTTGTATATTTTATATATATATATAAGTGAAAAAATGAAAATGAAAATGAAAAATTCAAAAAAAAAAAAAAGAAGTGAAAAAAAAGAAGAAAAATAAATAGAAGTGTAAAAATAAAAGTGAAAAAAAGAAAAAAAAGAGAGGAAGAAAATGAAAATAGGAAAAGAAAAAACAATATGAGAAAGGAAAAAAAAAACGAAAAAGAAAAAAAAAGAGAAATAGAAGAGAGAAAATAAAGTGAAAAGAAAAAATGGTAAAAGAAAAAGAAATAAAAAAAATAGAAGCTAGAAATATAATTGTAAAAATAAAAAAGTAAAAATAGAAAAAAGAAGAAGAAAACGAAAATAGTGAAAGAAAAAAAATATGAGACAAAAAAAGAAAACGAAAAAGAAAAAATTAAAGAAAAAACTGAAAAAGAAAAAAAGAGAGAAATAGAAGAGAGAAAATAAAGTGGAAAGAAAAAATGGTAAAAGAAAAAGAAATAAAAAAAATTAGAAGCTAGAAATATAATTGTAAAAATAAAAGAGAAAAAATAAAAAAATAAAAATAGAAAAAAGAAGAAGAAAACGAAAATAGTAAAAGAAAAAAAAACATGAGACAAAAAAAGAAAACGAAAAAGAAAAAATAAAGAAAAAATGAAAAAGGAAAAAAAGAAGAGAAATAGAACAAAGAAAATAAAGTGGAAAGAAAAAAATAGAAGAGAAAAAAGAAATCAGAATAAAAAGGAGTGAAAGAGAGAAAACAGAGAGAAAAATCGTTAATGATACTTTATTTTAAATTTTTGAAGATCGTAAAATAATAATCTTCAGATTTGAGTTTGATTTGAAAAAAGAATCAACTAATTTTAAAAAGAGTAATTTATGAAAAAAGAATCTACTGCTTTAAATAACAGTAGTTTATGAAAAAAGAATTTACTATTTTAAAAAAAATAACAGTAATTTATGAAAAAAGAAGTTACTGTTTTAAACACATGGGATAATTATTGCTTATTTAACTCAATTGATTTGAATAAAAGAAGGACGAGGACAATAAATTTTGTTGTATATGTATTTTAGTAGCAACACTTTTATAAAATACAAAATACAAGTTGATATTTCAGGTAATTATGAAGCAGTTGCTATGAAACTCCTAATTATGAGCTTAAGTTTGCTACTTATGAAATTTTCTCTTTTTTAAATATTTGCTCCTTTAATCTTTCAAGAATTGTTTGAACAAAATCTTTCTATTATGCCTTTGGTCAATAAATATAATCATTATTAATTTGGAAAGAGGTATAAAATTTAATTAGAGATATATTAGTGAAATTACTTATAATTTTATAGGAATAAGAGATTAAGATGTGTGTCTAACTCAAATAGAGCAAATAAAAAGGAATGAAGAAAGTACGATATAATAGATAAATTAACCTACATGTAAAATAACTTTAAACTAATATTAAATAACATCTATATTTTTAATCCGTTCAATAAAATTTTTAACTCCATCAATATTATATTAGTTTGATTTGTGCTCTATTTTTTTATAGATAATTTTCAACTATCAATAACGTATCTTTAGTATTTTTATATTATTTCATTAAAATAAATGTATGATATATTTATATGAATAAGAATAATCTCTTATCTCCTTAATATAAATACACTATTTACTTTTATTTATATAGCATATTAGGAAAAAAGATCATATTTTAAGAACATATTGCTCGTAAGATTTTATAAAAAATCTTAATATACTGGCACTTATAATTTTAATTTATCCTCTTGTATAATTTTTAATAAAAATATTAAAATTAGTTACGTAATTCAAGAAAAAGTATTTGACCTGATGTTAAAATAAGTATTGAATCATTTTACATTTTAATTTTAATTAGGACAATTTAAATAAGTTATAAGCTATTATTTGATTTTATAAAAATAGAAAAAAGTTTTTCAAAAGTATTATCTCTATTATCATTTTCTATCGTATTTATTTAAAAATATTAATTTAATTTTTTGATAAACTAATTAAATATTGATAAATACATTTAAAACAGTAATATTTACGGGCCCTTCTTTCTCTAATTTTGCATAGAATTCTCTCATATTTGTGGATATACTCAACATGGGTCCCATGCATGCATGAGCGGACAACTTGGATGGGATCATTAAAATTGTTTGGTGATGTTAATTTACCAAGCTTATGAGAAAATCTTCACTTCCTGGTCCTAAACCTTAACAATATCAATTTTCAGCTGTTTCTCCTAGCGAACTAAATTGCTATTTTGTTGAGATTTAAATTGTACCTACACTAATCCTTTACATTAAACTCGAGCGAATTTTCAGTCTACTAGATTTCCTTCTGCTCTTAACCCGTTGGATTTTTGACTATAACATGAAAGGGTAGTTCATAACGGGTAGCATATGAAGGTAGAAAATGTAGTTCCTAAAAGAGGAATATCTTTAGAATTCAAATTATGGTTGTAAAAGAGAAGACAAGACTTTTACCGAAACACAGTAAATTATCTTATAAAATTTGCTTCCTCGGTTTCAACTTCACTGATTTGCACCCTGATACAAGCCAAGTCGAGATTAACCTTTCAAGACCTATGATTCATGGCCGACACAAAGGGATCCAAGCCATGGTCATTCCAAGGATGCAAGGACACATTTGGAGAATCTTTTTCAAGCCTACAAGAGTACAATATCATGTGTGGAGGGTATCTTGGAGTAAAGGATGTCATTGGGGAGTCAAAACAACTAGAAGATGTTGTGGAGCCACATGTGAGCTCACCTGCGCCTGCAGGTGGCATCTGCTCCCTAACTTGTAGCAACAGATGACCATCTCCGTGGGCAGATAAGTCTAGGCGACACCTTTTTTTTTTTGGAATGGGTCACTTTTGGGCCCATGTTTGTAATACAGGTTCAAGGTTTTTTTTGAGCACTTATTAGAAACGTTGGTTGATTAGGTGATTTGATTCCCGGTCGATCTTCATTAGAGGTAGGTGTTTTTAGATATTTGAAAGGAGTTAGTAGGATTTGATACATTCTTTGATTGTCCTATCTATCCATCCATCCATCCATCCACCAACCCATCCATCCATTCATCCATCCATCCATCCATCCATCCATCCATCTAATCTATCTATTTATTTTTTCCCTTGTTTTTGTGCTTTAGTTCTCTTCTCGTGGGTTGTCTATTATTATTCAATATCAAAGTCGAGCTTAGATCTGTTTTTACAATTCTAAATCTTGAGTTTGTTATCTAGAAAATAAAAAAATAAAAAAATTAAAATTTTCATTTTTGAGCAAAACGCTAAAAATAGTTTTTGTGTTTTGAGTCTTTCTTGTAGTTTCGACACTTGATTTTTTCCCGTAGTGGTTATTAGAGTCGAAATCTTGAGTTTTGGGTGTGTTTTGAGAAGGTTTGAAGAAAATCCCCATTGTTGAGCTTGAGTTCCTGCAGGAAAGAAAGTGGGTTTCTAGATCTTGTAAATTTGGTGTGGATTTGAGGGTTGAAAATTGTTGGAAAGTGTTTCCGATGTCAAAGGGAACCCAGATCTGAAGTTTCACAAAATTCCAGGTCAAAATAAATTAGTTTGGAAATTGGAAGTTCTTGGATATCTTCATATCTTTAATAGAAGAAGATATCAAAAAAGTGTTGTTTGATCTAACGAAAGATGAAGAAATGAAAGAAAAGGTGTTAGTACAAAGAAATATTCAAAAACAAAAAGAAATATTCTAGGAAAGAGAATTCAAGAGGGCCTACAAAAAGGTGAAAAATTGGAGTTTTAGTTACTCTGCCCGGCCACCTGCGCCCCCATCTGCATGGGAAGATGACCCATCCGCACCAATAGATCACTAACGTAGGTGATTTCCAGGTTCACTGTTTTGACCTGCGAAGTCCCATCTGCGAGACCATGTGTCCACTTGCGTCCACACCTCACCCAAATACATCTCAAGCATCCGAAATCCAATTTTACTCAGGTTCCAACATCTTAGTTTCAATTTTTTGATTCCTAATTTCATTTCTTGATTCCTAAACAAACTAACGACTAGTATTTGATCTACTTAGTTGGTTAATTAGTCTTAGAGTCCGTTCTCTCTTAGTCTATTTTCTTGTGATCTTTTCTATTTTTATTTCGCAGTTAACTTCTTGATTCAAGTCCTTTTATTTTATTAATTGAGTTATCTTTCTTTAAGAAAGAATCCACTTCGGCCAAAAGTATCAATCAACACATTGTGTACCATAGAAGTATAACAAACCTTCAACATTAGCTGATCCAATTGTAAGACATACAAAGGTGAGAATCTTATGAGTACTGGTGAGGAACTCTTACTACTAACCTTGTTTGCTCATTTTGTAGGTACATAGAGTTATAAAGAATTATATCTTCAGTAGCCTTGGATACATGTAGAAGACTATGATTGTAGTGATAAAGGCTATGACTATGCTGAAGATGGTGATTATGGAGGCTATGAATATAGCTATGATCAGGTGTTGTGTAGGAGTGAGAGCCACCATTCTAGAGAAAAATATAAGGCAAATGATGACTCTAGTTCTTATGAAGAATATGGTGAGAATGAGGAGTCTTGTGATGGTTTTTATAAGGATGATGGGGCATGTGAAGAGTCTCCCACTTCCCACTCCAAGCATGAGGATAATGAGAGGTATACCACTTACTCTTATGCACCTTGTACAACTTATGGTGGGAATGTTCATAAGACGAGTTAAGATTTATATTCTTGGTTTTGTGATGTTTCTTATCCTAGTTAATATAGTGCGAGTGGTTATGCAGTTCAAGTAGAAGTCATCCGATGGGAAGACGAGAGTATTTATATTTAATATCTAGTGATACTAATTCTTATCCTTCTTGTTATAGTGCACAAATATTGAGAAGTAGGAACCAAGGTGGATCCTGAGGGAATAGTGGAATTGTAATCTCTATAGAACCCCTCTTTATATTTTTAAAGGAGAACGTGATCCCAAAGCATATCTTGGTTGGGAATGTGATAGGTTTTTTAGTGATTATGATATGAGTGAGATCGAACAAGCCACATATTCCATTAAGGACCTTCAAGGATGAGCATTGGGATGGTTGGAACTTGCAAAAGGATCTACTCGAATATGAAGAGCCTTGAAGATGTACATGAAGAACATCTATGTGCAGGAAGGGTACATAAATCTTTATAATGTTGATATAAGAATACGAGTTGGTACGAGGAAGGTGTATATTTATGGGGTTTCGGGATGCATTCTTGGTCTCGATGATTACTTTCTCTACGGTTGACTATTTGAGAATACCTCGAATGTCAAAACGTTGTGCATATTTCTTGCAAGGCCATATAGTTGCCAAAAGTGTAAAGGTTTCCTTCATCCAAAATGGGTATTACGAAGAGTTTTGATGTGATGTATTTTCTTTGGACTTTGGTCAATTATGTTTGGGTGCTAATTGGTTTGCAAGACATGGATTTCCAAATGAAGAGAATTAGCTTAAGATAGTTGTGGACCAATAGGGAAATCATCTCTTTCTACCTATCCTTCCCGATAGTCTAAGAAATAACACTTACTCCACACCAAAAAAATTGATAGACATAAGATTGAAGAGTAAGGGGGTGCAAAATAGCAACCTAAGAGAGGAAAAAGAGAGGTTGTGAGGAGTGAAGTGAGGGGGTTGCCAAAATTTTAATCTAGCTCTTTATTTTGTCCTTCTATTAGTGAGGACACTTGTGTAGGTACAATCGTGAAGAATAAAGGAACACAAGTTCCCAATAAGGAGTCGGCATCTACGGATGTGATGGACAAGATAGCTTCATACCTCTCGAAAGTAAGAGCTTTGCCCCAATGAAAACAAGAATTTTCTCATGAGATTAAAGATAACAAAGCTAACTCTCACACTTAAGTACATGCGAAAGATCATTATGTTTCTAGTAGCCAATTGAGTGTGAGTGATAGATTATCTATATATGAGCCTAATAATTCTTTGCCTCGTGTTGATAATGTGCATGTTGAGAGTGTGTATACACTAGTTGATCCTATTGATGACCAAATTGACTCTTCTTATAAGATTGATTTGAGTCCACCTTGTATTGAAGCCTTTGTGTTGAATGATAGTACATTATCTTGAGAAAATTATGTTGATTAACTTAATTGTGAATCGAGTCCACTACTTGAGGATGTTTGTGGTATGATCAAGTTAGTGATGATGTGAAAAATATTGATCGTTTGAATAAGGGTGACACTTTGAGCATGCTTCTTGATGAAGATCCTATTACTTGTTTTACCCATAGGGATGATCATGTGTTTAAAACTTCTTTAAAGCTTGATAATAGTCTTTTTGAGAGTGAAATTACATGTTCTAATTCTCTTTCTTGGATTGATCCTTCTCTCGTTAAGTACAATATTTTGTTTGAAGATGATGAAATCACTCCTATTAGACTACCTAATGGTGTAGATCATGTTAATGAAGTAGCTCTTCTTGAGGGATATATTCTACATAACAACCCTCTATTGTGTGACAATATTCCTCTTAAAGATTTTAATCTCTTCTTGGAAGATAAGAGTACTTTTTTTGGGGAAAAACTATGAAGAAATAGAAGGTGGTCTTTATTTTTCAATTATTTCTTCTTCTTTGAGTGTTCCAATTCTTGAGCATACTCTTGGTAATGTTCTTGAGCATAGTAGTGGCCATGCCATTGAGGATATTTTAGATGAAATCAATTTGCGAGACACCTTTCTATACTCTCTATTTGCTTATGATATTGCCTGTGGTTATGTGGAGAGTATATTTTCTTATGATATTGGCACCCTTAGGGAAATGGATATTTCCCATGTTTATATAACTTCTTCTATCTGACCCTAGTGACCATTTGGAGAGTGGTGGTTTTAATACACATATCTTGGTTCTTGGTTAAGATGACAAGAGGAATTTGATTAAGGATGTTGACACTTACGTGCTTATTCGTGGTCATATTTTTGTTTGGTGAACATAGTAGTAACACTTCCTTTCCTTTATGTGATAATTGCTCGGTGTTATTACTGATGACGCTCAAACTACACCTCTCAACAAGAATGTAAGCGATCGTTGTCAATATAAAACCCAACTAGGTTGGGGTCGAATCTCACAGGGAATATGGTGTGAACTTAAGTCGTTTGCGATTTAATCAACTGATAGTTGATGTTTCCTGAAATGGGGGTTTTTAGTTGAACAAGTAATTGTTAATTACTTTAATCAGTGTTCGTAATCAAAAGTGTATGAAAAACCAGAATTATGTTCACTAGGGATTATAGTACTTGACAGATGCTACTAGTGGTTCAAGATTCTCACGGTATGTAGGACAACAAGTTATCTTTATCGAAGTTATGCTTAAATGTCTCTTGACCTACTTAAGCATTTAATTACTTAATCCTCCTGGACTTAGGAAATTTATATTCACTGCCCGTATTTTACCTCAGGTTAACCAACCTTGTTACAACGCTGATTATTAAACGGAAGTTTAGTATTTCTAAGTACCTGTTGATAATTCACTTCCCACTATATTTGATTTCTTTCTCAAGCAAATCAAAGAAGGTGTTATCTATAGTTTGCAACCAACAGACAGTGATTAAAACATCAGAATTATCAAGGATTCCTACCACCTTTCGAATCTTGAACACTCAGCACCTTATCAAAACCTACCCCTAGATCCCATAATTCAGGTTAAAAGAATTTAGCTGCTCATGACTTAATAATTGAAACAACTAGATGAATTCATGTTTTGAAAGATAAACTTACCACAAGATGAATAATAACTAGTGAATCTCAGATTATATCACAACAGAAAATCCCAAAATAATGATTAAATTCTCTTCAAAATAATTATTTTTTTAAGCCAAGAAGTTAGAGAGAGAGAATATCCAAGTATCGTGTCTCAAAACTCAAGGTTTGGAACTCTTAAGAAAACCCTAAACAAGGCTTTAAATAGTTTACCCTAATTATGGAAACAAAATAATAAAATTCAGAAATTCTTCAGATTAGGTGACGCCATTTGTGATAGCCTATCAGGAGGCTGACGACTTATCACAAATGTCGTCAGCTTCCTCTTTTCTTTGGACACTTGCTTCCTAACGCTGATGACAAAAGGTGATGCCCTATCATCTCCTTGATGACTTATCACAAATGTCGTCAAGTCTCTGCTTCAGTTCTCATGTGCTGCCTTAGGCTGACGACATTCTTGACGGCTTATCAGCTCCTTGACGACCTATCAAAAAATGTCGTCACAACTTTCAACTAAGGCCAATTCTCTGTCTATGGCTGACAATGAAGCTGATAGCTTATCACATGGCTGACAATTTATCACAAATGTCGTCAGCCACACTTTGCCTCTATTTACTTCAGATTTCAACTCATTTGCTTCCATTCTTGTTGGTTGTCTAACATATTAGCTTGTTCTGCAAAATCAAACATAAATCAATCAAAAATGACAAAATTTGCTTAAGACTTTGCAATTATTCTTAGTTAAAAGCCTCAAATGTGTTAGCATTAGCTCACACATCAACACCCTCAACTTAAAACAATTGCTTGTCCTCAAGCAACTCAGCACAACTAAGAGAATACAAAGCACATTTGGCAGTCAATCATCCATATCATCTCAAAACACTTTCACCATCTCTAAATTCAGTCAATTCAAGTACAATGAAGAACACCAATGCAACACACATGAATCAAGATATAACATCAATTCAGCTAGAACAACCATGCATAGACCAGTATTACACTACCCGAACAAGTTAGTAACTGGCAATGTAACCAGTGTGCCCTCACAGCAAAGAAATCTCCCTCATCTCATATCAGGAATTATATATATAACCATGTGGAAAATCAAAACACTCACTCTCAAAATAAAGTTCCAATCAGTGTATGCCAAGTACCATAGGCTTGCCCTTATTTTCATTACCCAGATCTTCAGATAGGTCAGCTAGGATCACTATAGGACTTTTCTTAGGCTTGTAATGTAGGCTAGGGGCTGGTATGATACTCGATGGTATTTAAAGTGACTAAGCCTCCTTGACACTACACTAGATTTTTGGGGTTTCACTCATTAGCCTTTTCCGCTCTTCTCTTTTCTTGATCATAATTATTTAGGATGGGTGCAGTCTTTTCTCAATTACTTATTTTTTTTCACAATTTTTTTCTTTTTCTTGCTCTTTTCTTCTGCACCCAACTTTTTATTCCTTTTTATGCTACCTTTCTTCATACTCATTCTATATCATGCACCCCTATGATAGCCACCCTCAACTTAGGCCATTTTCTTAAGTCAAGGTGCATAGTATCCAAGGAGGACCAGGGCCAAAACAGGTTCATTATGATCTAAATGAGAAGGTGACAGGTGTTATACAAAGAAATAGGCTAATTAGGCTCAAAATAAGGATCAAGGCATATGATACACATAGGGAAGGTTATTTAGCTAAAGTGAGCTAATATTACAACGACCTATGATCCTTTCTTAACCCCTATACTTCAACCTAGGTAAGACTAACTGGGTATGTTCTGGCTTCAGCATACAGAGGGAACTGAGTAACATCTCACACACATACTTGGCGCATGGGTATATCACACTCGACTACTCATTTAGTTCGTTCAACTATTTAGCAATGATTATTATGTTACTAGAACTAATGCCATACAAAGATGCTCGGTGGTCACACTTAAATGCAAATCACTCAGTTTAAAGTAGTAGACCACTTGAAGAGGTGAACAAAAAATTACAAAAATAATTCAACTGCCTCAAGTACAAGTATTTCTCCTAGTTGACTACAAAATTTTACAACAATAACTTTACCCTACACCCTCAACTTAAAATAAAAAAAAATCTAAACTAAGGGTTAGAGTATACCTAGAATAGATCAATCCCGAAGGTCATGGGTGCCTGACCCTGTCGCATTTCCATCAGGAGACTCTCTCTGTTCTGGTGCAGCTGGTCTATCAGTCTCTGTAGGCCTACTAGTAAAGGCACCTACGGCTCTCTCTCGGATGGCTTCCTCTCATCTCTCATTATCCACTAAGGACTCAATTCTTGCCTTTTTCATCTCCTCCTTTTTAGACTTCCTTCTTGCTCTCTTTTCTGCTTTTTTTTCTTTATCATTGTCGAGCCTCTGTCTCTTTCCTTTTTCTTTCTTCTCACCTTTTTTTTTCTTCACTGGCTCCTCCATGAGATCAAGAATCAGGATTTCTCCCTCAGACTCCCTAGCTATTGGATCTATTGACACCATAAAGTAGTGTTGCTGTAGCTTTCCAACCACCGCGTTTTTCTTTGTCTAGGTCTGATCTGAATAATGCCATCTCTAGAGCTGAACTCTCTCTCGATTGATCATTGAAGCGGTTCTCCAATTCATCAATCCGGCCCGACAGAGCCTTGTAAGGCGCAAGTGCCTCCCTAACTCTTTGTTAATTGCAGCTGCAAATTTCTTGGCAAAGAGTTTAAGCTGAGCCTTGCACCACTTGGACTGCTTTGCTACTCTCCTAAAATTCATAGAGTTGAAGGCAAATTCTGTTGTAGGCACTGCAGCTGGAGAAATTGTCTCAGTTCTGGGCACTGATGATTCTGCCATTATTGCGGATGTTGGAGGTACAACTTTAGAATCAGGCACCTCTGCATTAGGTTCTGAACTAGTACCTGTAACTGGTGGATCAGTTGGAATCTCGGCGTGCCTTTCAAAAATTAGCCTTGGCTGATTTTCCTCATTTCGGATCAAATTATGGGTTTTCCTGGCAAAGAGTTCTTCTTCTAACCCTACAATTTTTGGCACATTTGCTGCCCTACACAACCTTGTAATTAAACAAGGGAAGGGATATGCTGTATCAGACCTCGAGACCCGAATTTTTATCTCTTCGATGATAATCTCTCCAAAATTTAATTCAAGGTTAGCCACAAAATTTGTGACTAATATTGCTCTGTCATCCCCGAGGATATTATCACCATCTGTGGGCATCAACCACGTACGTACAATATCCTACTAAAATCTTATCTCTGAAGTCAGGGAGTCCTTGAAGATCCTTTCACTCGAATTTGTTAGCCATTCCGGTTCTCCATTGGCTATGAGTGTGGCTAACCAATTTCGCTGATTTTCCCAATGCTTCAACCGGGCATAGAAAGTATGTGAAGTGGCCTGAGGAGTGAAGTTCGGTCCATGAAGGAACCTGTTGATTGTTGCTTCAGAAACATCTACCATTACACCCCGTACCGAAACTTTATCTAACAAAGGTTGGTTAGCTACTTTCTCTCCTCTCTACATCTGTTTTCCAAGAGAGCTTGGTAGTTTGCATAGAACTCCCTAACTAGTGTGGGGAAAAATGAATTTCCTCCTCGTGTAGTCCATCCCAAATCATAGCCATGAAATTTCTGCTCCACCTTCGGGTACCTGCTCACCCCCTTAGTGATGATTCTCTTCTCCTCAAAGATTGGCCTTTTGATAGCTTTTCTGTTCGTTCTACGAAGCCCATCAAATAATATTTTCTGAGCTTTGGGAATCTGCCATCTAGTGCCATCTCGGACTTCAGGATTTTTGCATTTAACCATAGTTCCCCAAATTGGAGAGTCTTCATCATCTTGTGGCTCAGTAGAAGGGGACTCAGTTGATGGTCCCTCAGACTCATGCCCCTCAGAATCAAGATGATCTGAATCATGCTCTTTAGATTCAACATGTTCAGACTCTTGTTGCTCAGAGACCGTCTGCTCAGAAGTTGTATGCTCGGATGTTTTTGTCTCATTGTTACTTTTTTCACTCTCCTCCACCTCAACTGGTGAGGGTGGTGAAGTCTTTTTAGTGATTTTCTTCTTCTTTTGCTTCCTGAGCATAGGCTCTTCCTCTTCATAATCAGACTCTTCATTGAAAAGTCTCCGAGGTACACTTTCCTTGGTCACTTTCTTTGTGGATTTTGAGTTCTTTCCTTTGGCTACCATTTCAAGACCTATAGTCAGCGAAAAACCATTAGTTGACCCTCAAGAGTATAAACACAAACACATTGATCATTGAAATTCCACACCCCTTGAAAGGGTTTAGTAATTCTTCAGGTCCCAGGTGTGATGACATTTCTGATAAGCCGTCACAGTTATGATAGCTTATCGTGAATGCCGTCAGCCCTAAATAGAACCCAAAAAATTCTTATTGACTTCTGACGACATTTATAACAAGCCGTCACAGTTATGATAGCTTATCACGAATGCCGTCAGCTATAAACAGAACCCCAACTTGATTTTAACTCAATTTTTGGTCCCATTTTTTTCTTAAAATCCACTTGATTTTCATTTTTGATCTGAACTTTTAAACCTTAAGCTTACACAGCAAACCCTAGTTCTGATTTTTAGCCATTTATGCAAGTTGAACTTGGTTCAAACTTCTTGGGAGCTTGGATTTTCATCAATTTATCACTTACCACTTGAAAAGAAAGACTAGGTTTCGAGCATACCTGATGGGAGACTTCAATGTGGTTACACGATCAAGAGGAAATAAAGAGTTGATTTTGATTGCAAACCCACACATACAAGGAAAATTTCTTTTGTTTTAGTTGGAGAGACTTTGAAAAGGGAAGAAAATATACCAAAGATGGAAAGAGAATAACTTAAAGGTAATAAAAACTAAGCAGGAAGGTGGAAAGGCCAAGCTGTGGGCCGGGTCGGGTCTTTTTAATTTAGCCCACAGTTTTAGCTAATGTTGGAATTTTTGTGACGACATTTCTGATAAGCCGTCACAATTTTGATAGCTTATCATAAATGTCGTCATCCTTCACATAAATTACCTTAGAGCTGCTGTTTTTGACGACAAAGCTGATAGCTTATCACAATTGTGACAGCCCGTAAAAAATATCGTCAGGAGCCCTTGGCTGGATATATCGATTCCACCTTCTTTGATCTAGAACCTAACTAAAAAAATAAATAATTTGCTGGAATATAAAAATTTTGGGTTGCCTCCCAATAACGCCTAATTTACTGTCGTGGCACGACTTGGTTATCTTGACTACTCAGACTTTTCCAAGACAACCTATTGATACCTCTTTACCATCTTCATAGAATATGTCCACGATTGAGAAAACACTCATCTTCTTTGCCAGTGTCATGGATGAGTGTCTTTTGAATCTTTCTTCCTTGTCATTGAACCTAAACTTCAGCTCATTCAGTTCTATATCCACTATCACTCTCCCAGTTGCAAGGAGTGGTCTACCCAAAATGATGGGCACTTCAAAATCTACCTCACAGTCCAGGACTACAAAATTAACAGGCAGAATGAAGTCATCCACCTTTACCAATACATCGTGTAATATACTCACTGGCCGCTTTACAGACCTATCTGCCATCACCAATTGCATGTTTATCGGGGTAGGATCCCCCAAACCAAGTTTCTTGTACACAATAAGTGGAATTAGGTTTATACTGGCTCCCAAATCGCATAGTGCTTTTGTGAAATTCAGGGACCCAATAGTACACGGGATGGTAAACGCTCCCAGATTTGCCTTTTTCTGCACTAAAAACCTTGTAGAGATAGTGCCACAATGAAAAAGATTGTCCTCTGGCTCATGGATAACCTTCCATTTCTTAGTCACAAGGTCTTTCATGAACTTCACGTATCCTGGCATTTGCTCAAGTGCCTCAACCAAAGGCACATTTATTGTTAATTGCTTGAGCATTGCCATGAATTTGCTGAATTTTGCATCATCAACCTTTTTCTTCAACTGCTGAGGAAATAGAGGTGGTGGTCTTGGGATAGTTTTCAGCACTACCTCCTTCTCCTTCTCTTTGTCTTTATCTGGAGCATCATCAGAATTATCTAGCTTCTTAGACTCCACTGGACCACTTTCTTCCAGTTCAACATCAACTACAGGTTTTCCCACAGAAGGGCCAGGTAATATCTTACCACTTCTAGTGGTAATAGCTATGCATAATCCATCATTTCATGGATTTTATACCGTATCACTTGGTAACATTCCGCTCTTCCTCTGGTTGAATGCTGCGGAGAGTTGGCTCATCTGCTGCTCCAACTGTTTAATTATGGTGGAGTGTGAGTGCACTAACTGACTGATGGATGTCAGATCGGTATTCATGGTGGTCACACCAGAGTTGGTATCTTCCATTCCCTTTAAATACTTAGCCATCATATCCTCCATGGACATTTTTTCAGAACTTGTTGAAGTAGCCTCATGATTTCCAGGAGGAATATATAACCCGCTCCTGTCATTTTTATTCCTCCAATTTCTGTTCTCCCTATCTTTAGAACCAGGATTATCATAGTAATTTCGACATTGATTTCCTTGCCTATTTCCTCAAAAACCCTCCTGATTATTAATATAGTTAGCCTCTTCATCTGCATCAGCCTCACTTCTATCCTGAGATCCCACAACTTTCACCTTTTCAATCTTACCTGATAGCAAGTGCTTGGTTAGTAAGTCCATCTATGTTTTAAGGCGAGCCATGTCTTGGTCATGCTCCTCTTCTCTTTTGCATTGTTCCGCAGTAATACCTACAGAAGCAGTGGGGCTGGCGACTACAGAGTCTCTGGTATGCCATGCCCAACTCTGTTTGGTCATTTTGTCCAGCATCTTTGAAGCCTCTGGGAATGTAAGATCAACAAAAGAACCACCAGAAGCATTTTCTACAATTATCTTTGTAACAGAGTTAAGAGCCATGTACAAAGTCTCCATCAAATGTATGTCCGTCATGTTGTGGTTCGTACACTGTGTCAGCTTCTTCTTGAATCTTTCCCAGGTTTCATGCAAGGCTTCAGTCGAGAGCTGCCTAAAGTTGCTAATCTCGTCTCTTAACTGTACCCTATTGGAAGGAGGAAAGAACCTTTATAAGGAATATCCTTTCAACCGCCTCCAGTTAGTTATAGAATCAGGTGTTAGCTCATTTAGCCACAATGATGCCTTCCCAAACAGATACAACAGAAATAATCTCAACTGGATAGCATTCTGTCCCACTTCTGAGTTATCAACAGATTTGTAGATGGTGACAAAATTCACCAGATGCAATTTCGGGTCATCCCCAGGAAGGCCACCAAACAACCCCTTCAGATTTAGGAGTTGAATCATAGTACTCGTAATGTTGAATTTTGCCCCAGGTGCCAATGGTAGAGGAATAATTTCACCCATTTCACCTGCTCTATCCATTCTATCATCATCATCATTGAGATCATATTGGACCAACTGGTACTCTTGCCTTTCTCGGAATGGACGATTCCTGTTAACATTATGCCGTACTGGTGCAGCTTTTTGCTCTGTACGCCTTGGGTTACCAGGATTCAACAACTCCTTGTCTCCTAAATCTTCGTCCTCAGGATTTGGATGTCGTGCTTGTTGCCCGACATTTTACACATTCACCTGAGCTCTAGCTAAGGCTGCTAATCTGTCAGCCTCTTGCTGTTCTGCCATTCTTCCAATTCGTTGAGGTTCCGGATTAGGTGGTAATAACGGTTCTCAAGAACTTCTGGTTCTTGGCATACACTATAAAGATTCTGCAAATAAACAAAAACAAAAAATAAATGTAAAACTAGGATTAGGTGGCGCCATTTGTGATAGCCTATTAGGAGGCTGACGACTTATCACAAATGTTGTCAGCTTCCTCTTTGCTTTGGACACTTGCTGCCTAACGCTGACGACAAATGGCGATGCCTTATCAGCTCCTTGATGACTTATCATAAATATCGTCAAGTCTCTGCTTCAGTTCTCATGTGCTGCCTTAGGCTGACGACATTCTTGTTGGCTTATCAGCTCCTTGACGACCTATCACAAAATGTCATCACAACTTTCAACTTAGGCCAATTCTCTGTCTATGGCTGACGATGAAGCTGATAGCTTATTACAGGGCTGACGACTTAACACAAATGTCGTCATCTATACTTTGCCTTTTTTTACTTCAGATTTCAGCTCATTTGCTTCTATTCTTGTTGGTTCTCTAACATATTAGCTTCTTCTACAAAATCAAACATAAAACAATCAAAAACGACAAAAGTTTCTTAAGACTTCGCAATTATTCTTAGTTAAAAGCCTCAAATGTGTTAGCATTAGCTCACACATCAATTACTTGATTGCATTGTGAGCTCAAAAGCAATTTGTTTATTGACTTGTGTGGGGAATACTTTTTTATTTGACCCGGTGATTAATTTGGAGCAATTCCATTCTTAAACATAGTGCATTGAGTGGAGTCTTAACTTGGAATGAACTTTTTCATGACATTGCACTTAGCTTTGGAAATTATCATGTGACTCTCGACTTAAAAGGGGTTTTGTGCTTGTTAAAACATAGAACTAATATGGTTTTTCATAAGTGGTTGACTAATTACCATTGTGCTTTTGTGTTTTTCCTTTGTCAAGGTCTCATGAATAACTAAGTAGCTTTTATTTTGTGGGGATACAAACCTTGATTGATCATTTTGATGCTTGGTAATATATTAAGTGTGTTCCTCCTTGGCTTGTGAAACACCATGGGTTTTGTTCCATAAAAAATTCTTAAGTTTTGAACTCTCTGGACATCATACGACTAGGGGTACTAGTCATATGTTAGGGTACGGTTTAGGGGTCATCACTCATATGTTGATCAGTGTGGTTGGTGATCTTAGGCATATTTATATGTCCAAACACCGCTATAGACCCATATTTGGACTTGTTTTCAGAACCAAAAGTGTGTTAATTATATTTCATTTGAGCTAAATTGTGGTTCGCGGCTAACCAATGTGATTAGTGATACATGGTAAATTTCTGAGGGATTTGGATGAAAATTGGACACATTGGAGCAAGAATAAAAGAAAGCAGCTGAAATGGAATCGATTATTAACTTGATAAAAGTTTCAGTGTGAAATTCCAGTGACGCGATGCTAAGTCGACGCGTCATGTCGGCCTGTAAGTTTTGTGCCTTAGCCATAAGTTCAGAAGACAATTTCAGAACATCGACGCGAAGTTAACGTAGCGCGTCGATCTGTGAATTTGGTGACTTAGTCAAAATTTCAGATGGTAATTCAAGTGATGTGACGCGATGTTGACATATCATGTCATGTGTTGTAATTAAAGACTTAGGTAGATTTTTGAAGCATAATTCCAGTAGCTCGATGCTAATCGACGTGATGCATTGGCTTTAGCAATGTGATTGGTGACGCGTCGCGTCAGTAGTCCAGATCTGGAGAAATTTTCCCAAGTATAAAAGGAGCAAGGTTCTTAACTTTTTATGAAATAAGGGGTTTGAATTAGCATCTAGGATAGGGATATACCTAGAAGCCTTGCTTGGTTCATTTGCAATAAGATAACTTTATGAATCTAGAAGAATTGTTATATCTCTGCAGGAGTAGTAGCTACAATATTCCATAGATAGAAGATGTGAAGTCAGGAGACCAAGATCGTAGCATAAACCTTGAGAATCAACAACCTGATAACCAATTAGACTGCTATAAGAATAGAGACTTGTATGATTGTTCGAAATGCCTCAACCCTGGAATTCTCATCATTACTGTTTACAACAATGCTTGTTTTTCGATTGTTTTCAATTACTATTTCTTATTTATTAATTTTCATTTTTATTCTCAAATTTCAAATCATCTTGATTCTCTTCAACACTTAATACTTTATTAACTAAAACTAAAATTTGGTTGAATTTTTAGTTGCTTAGTCCTCGTGGGAACGATATCCGACTGTCTAAGTCACTATATTACTTGTAAGATCGTGTGCACTTGCGTGTGCGTTTGAGTTGCAACAAGTTTTTGGCGCCGTTGCCGGGGACTATTATCATTAGTAAATTGCTAAATTTTTGTTTTTTCATAAAAGTTTAAGTGTTAACGACTTGATCTTAGTGGCTGAATTTTTGCAGGATTAGCTGACTACAGGACTGGTGAGAGATAAAGAGTTGGTAGAGCCTTTTGCAGAACCAGAACTGATATTTCAACAAAGGAGAAGATCTCAATATCCCAATCAACAGGTTCAAATTGCTCATCTAGTTGATCCAAATAACCCTATCGATCCAAATGCCGAAAATGTCCCAGCTCCAGTTATCCCAGCTATTCATGCTCAACCAGCTGCTAGACCTATTCGTGAAGTAGCAATCCCACTCACGAACCATATGACAAACAATATTCGCAAGCCCGAACCAAGCGTAGTCAATTTGAATTAAAGCAGAATATGGTGAAATTATTGAAGTCAGTGGGGTATTTCCATGGCCTTTCACATGAAGACCCGCAACAACACATACAGACCTTCCTGGAAATAAGTGATACTTACATTCTGGAAGGTGTGAATTCTAATTATGTCAGATTGACACTCTTTCCTTTTTTTCTAATGAGGGAAGCAAAAAGGTGGTTACATGCTGAACCACCACTCTCTATCACTTCATGGGAAGATTTAGCTCGAAAGTTCCTTATTCGATTCTTTCCATTTGGGAAGACTTCACATTTGAGAAGTGAGATTCTAAGTTTTACACAAAAAGAAGGAGAGAATCTCTACCAAGCTTGGGAGAGATTTAAGGGTCTGCTCAGAAATTTCCCACACCATCATCAGTCTAATGATGTTCTTGTTCATACTTTCATTGAGGGGTTGGAGCCAAATATGAAAATTCTCTTGGATTCAGCAGTAGGTGGGCAGGCTCTTGAAAAGACTTATGAAGAATTGTACACACTGTTGAATTGGATTTCACAAGGGAATCCTGATTGGCATGCTGATTCGAGAAGTGCTCCTAGGAAGGTTGCAGGGGTATTGGAAGTAGACCAATTTACTACATTACAAGCACAGATCGCAGCAATGCAAAATCATATGATTACTCAGCTTAATAACATAAAGTTAAGGGTCCCACAAGTAACAACTATAGCTAAGCAGTCCAACAGGCAAATTCTTGGTGTGAGGTTTGTGAAAGTAGTGAGCATGCAGTAGATTCTTGTATGGCTAATCCAAATTCTGTTAACTATGTGGGAAATGCGAATCGTCAGGGAAAATAGAATTTCGGTAACACGTATAATCCCAATTGGAGGAACCATCCCAATTTCTTATGGGGTGGAAATCAGACACAGAACACTAATCAGTATAAGGGGCCAGTGCAACCAAATCAACAGTAGGTTCAGAATAATCAGGCTACTGCTCAAGCTAGTAAAATATGTTGGAGATGATGAAGCAACTTTTAGCTCAACAAGAACAATTTGCAGTAGAAGTAAAAACTCAACAAGCGCAGTTTGCAGCAAAGTTGAAGAGTCAACAATTACTTACAAGAAATCTGGAGTTGCAACTTGGTCAAATTGCAGGAGCACAAATACAAGACCTCAAGGATCTTTACCTAGCGATACCAAGGTAAATCCAAAGCAGGTAAATGCAGTGAAAACAAGGAGTGGTTGTAGTTAAAAGAGGCAGTATCTAAGCAGGTTAGTCCTACAATCACTAATGATGATCCTAAGGTCAATGAAGAGAAAGGGGTAGAAGAAAAAGCTATAAGTGATCAAACTCATAAGGAAAAGAAGACTCTACCTCTACCATTCCCTCAAAGGGAAAGGAAACATTAGGAGAAGGCAAGTTACAAGAATTTCTTGAACCTTCTAAAGAAGGTTTACATAAATCTTCCTCTTGTCGATATTATGCAGAGTGTTCCAAAATATGCAAAATACCCGAAGGATATAGTGGAAAATAAAAACCGATTGATAGACTATGCTATAGTTGCACTTACTGAGGAGTGCACATCCAAGATACAAAACACACTACCCACGAAGTTGAAGGATCCAAGTAGTTTTACATTATAGATCACTATTGGGTAGACCATCAGTGCTCGTGGATTGTGTGGCTTGGGGGATAGCATCAATCTTATGCCCACATCTTGGTACCAAAAGATGGGTATTGGGAGTCCCAAACCCACTACTATTGTTTTGCAGTTAGCAGATAGGTTCCTTGCGAGGCCTCATGGTATTATCGAAGATGTCTTGATGCAAGTGGGATCCTTATTCTTTCCAGTGGACTTTGTAATTCTTGACTTTGAAGCTGATACTTTTGTGCCATTTATTTTAGGATTTTCTTTCCTAACAACAGAACAGTCATTAATTGATGTAGCAGAAGGGAAGATGATAATGAGAGAGCATGATAAAGTGGAGGTTTTTGATGTGTATAAGGCGCTAAAATTTCCAGCTATATATGAGAAGTTGTCTGCTATATCTATTATATATCTTGAGTTTGATCAGAGGCTGTTATTGTCAGATGATCCATTAGAGCGAGCTTTGGTGGGTTGTAATCTCTATGGAGATGTGAAAGTGTTGGCATTATTTCAAGTAATGAATTCGACGGTCATTGAAATAAGGAAATTGCCTATTAAGCCATTGAATAGGCCAATTGGTTCAGCCCCCAAAACTTTAATTGATGAAGCTCCAAAATTGGAGCTTAAGGTTCTTCCTCCTCACTTGAAATGTGTTTACCTTGGTGACAATGATACCTTGCATGTTATTTTGTCTGCAGGATTATCTGATATGCAGGTTAAAGAAACAATGACAGTGTTGAAAAGGAGAAAAAAGGCGATCGGGTGGCAGATGTCTGATATTATAGGGATAAATCTAGATTTATGTATGTATAATATACACATAAAAGAAGGTTTCAAACCAAGGGTGCATCAACAACATAGGTTGAATCTAGTGATGAAAGACGTGGTGCGAAAAAAAGTCATCAAGTGGCTCGATAATGGGATTGTTTACCTAATATTAGATAGCAAGTGGGTAAGCCCAATTCATTGTGTGCCAAAGAAAGGAGGGATGTCCATGGTTACCAATGAAGAAAATGAACTAATTCCCACTCACATAGTAACTACATAGAGAATTTGTATTGATTATTGGATGTTGAATGAAGCCACAAGGAAGGACCACTATCCCATCCCATTCATTGATCAAATATTAGATAGGTTGGCAGGGCAAGAGTATTATTATTTTGTTGATGGTTACTCAGGTTATAACCAGATCACCATTGCTCTCGAGGACCAAGAGAAGACAACTTTTACTTACCCGTATGGTACATATTTATTCAGACGCATGCTTTTGGCCTCTGCAATGCACCTACAATGTTTTAGAGATACATGATGCTAATATTGTATGACATGGTTGAAGAATTTGTCGAGGTATTTATGGATGATTTCTCTATTTACGGTGATTCTTTTGATAAATGCTTGCAGAATCTACATCGAGTCCTAGCTCGATGTGAAGAGAATAATTTGGAGTTGAACTAGGAGAAGTGCCACTTTTTGGTGAAGGAAGAAATATTCCTTGGCCATAAAGTGTCATGTAGAGGACTAGAAGTAGATCGAGCCAAAATTAAAGTGATTGAAAAACTGTCACATCCAGTCACAGTGCAGGGAGTGTAAAGTTTCTTGGGGTATAGAGGTTTCTACAGGCGTTTTATTCAGGAATTTTCAAAGATTGCAAGCCCGATGTGTAAATGTTAGATAAAGAGGCAAAGTTTGATTTTGGGGCAGATTGTCAAGAAGCCTTTGAGAAGATGATAGAAGCTCCTATTTTGATTTATCCAAATTGTGAGTTGCCATTTGAATTGATATGTGATGCTAGTGACGTGGCTGCAGGAGCTGTTTTGGGGAAAGGAAAAGATAAGGTATTTTGCTCTATTTACTATGCTAGTAAAGTCTTGAACTATGCCAAATGAATTATACAGTCATTGAAAAGGAGATGTTAGCGGTAGTTTATGCATTTGATAAATTTAGAGTGCATTTGGTAGGCACAAAGTTTATTGTTCACACAGACCATGCGGCTATCAAGTATCTCTTTAATAAAAAGGAGGCAAAACCTTGATTGATCCGGTGGATTTTGCTACTACAAGAGTTTGACTTGGAGGTTCATGATCGTAAAGGAGCAGAAAATCAAGTTGCAGACCATTTGTCAAGGTTAGAGACTCATGATCATATTGTTGATAACTTTCTTTGCATTTGGGAAGAGTTTTCGGATGAAAAGTTATTGTCTATAAAGGAGTGTGAAGTTCCTTGGTATGTAGACATTGTGAATTTATTGGCAAGTAACTTTTATCCTCCTGAAAGTACAATTCAACAGAGAAAGAAACTGCTTCATGATTCTCGTGCTTATATATGGGACGAGCCATATCTTTTTAAGAAGGGTGCAGATGGAATTATATGCAGATGTGTTCCGAAAGCTGAATTCACACAAGTGCTACAAAAGTGTCATTCACCCCTTTATGGTGGCCATCATGGGGTTGAAATAACAACAAGAAAAGTGTTGCAATCTGGTTTCTTTTGGCCAACATTGTTTAGAGATGCCGTGGCTTTTGTGAAGATTTGTGATCAATGCCAGAGGTTGAGAAAAATTTCAAGGCATCATGAGATTCCCCTAAATAATATTCTTGAAGTTGAAGTATTTTATGTCTGGGGAATTGATTTTATGGGAACATTCCCACCATCCAATGACAACTTATACATTCTAGTGGCAGTTGATTATGTATCCAAATGGGTAGAAGCTGCAGCTTGTCCCACTAATGATGCAAGAGTAGTGCTGAAGTTTGTGAAGAAGCAAATATTTTCCCGATTTGGAATTCCAAGATCTATAATTAGTGACGGAGGTACGCACATTATTAACACTTAGTTTAAGAATATTTTAGCTAAATATGGTGTTTGGCACAAGGTGTCCATTGCGTATGATCCTCAAATGAGTGGACAAGTTGAGGTCTCCAATCGGGAGATAAAGCAAATACTGCAAAAGACTATTAATGGGCAATGTAAGGACTGGGCCAAAAAGCTAGATGATGCATTATCGCTGTACAAGATAGCTTATAAAACACCTATAGGGACTTCACCATATTGCTTGATCTACGTAAAAGCTTGCCATTTACCTGTAGAGCTAGAACATCAAGCTTATTGGGCTGTTAAAAAATTAAATCTAGAAATAAAGTCCATGGGAGAGAAGAAATTATTGCAGCATATTGAATTAGATGAATTCCGTCTCAATGCTTATGAGAATGCAACACTGTATAAGGAGAGAACCAAGAGATGACATGACAGGCAAATTCAGGAAAGAGTGTTTGAACCCGAACAACTTATGTTGCTATTCAATTCAAGGTTAAAGTTGTTTTTAGGTAAATTGCGGTCTTAGTGGTCTGGGACTTTTGAGGTAGTACAAATAACGCCCCATAGAGCAGTTGAATTGTGGAGCAAATAGAAGATTGAGAAATTTTTGGTGAATGGATAACTTGTGAAGTATTATTGGGCTGATCATGGAGACAAGCACAATGTGACCATTATTTTTGCTGATGAGTGAGACTAGGCTAAGTCATACCACGACGTAAAATAAAGCACTATATGGGAGGCAACCCACAAATTGTAAGGTAATAGGTAGTTTCATTTTTAGTTGTTAAAGATAAAAAGAAAAATACAAAAAGATAAGTCGTGCCATGAAAAAAATAAGATGCTTGGTGGGAGGTAACCCACATTTTCTTACGTAATTTTGTTATTTTTGGTCGATGCATAGGAATGAGAAATATAGTTGAGATAGAGAAGATAATAAGGGGGTGAACAATGATCTTTGAGTAAGTTAAATGGGTTCTAAGAGGAGAAAAAGGTAAAGGGGGAAGAAACAATTCCTCAATATGTGGAGAAATTTGCCTTAGAAAAATTCTTGGATACAAATTCTAGTAATGCGATGCTAACTCGACGCGTCACTGTGTCTGTGCTCACACTTTAAAAAAGTTTTCCAGGAAAATTCCAGTGGATCGATGCTAAGTCGATGGGTCGCGTCGATGTACATCACTCCCACACTTAGAAAAGTTTTTGAAGGCTAAGTCCAGTGTAACGACGCGGACTTGACGCATCGCGTCACTTCTTTCGCAATTTTTGATGCGTCGCATCGACCACACTTGTCACTATAAAGCTAACCCTAATTGGACCTCTCATTTCCACCCTCTATATATATCCCATTTTCCCTCAACCACCTCAATCTAAAACCCTAGTAGCCATCACCGCCCCTTAATTCCCTAAATCCATAAATTGTTTTTAAATTGTGTCCCTTCTTGGCACTAACAACAAAATTCCATCTTTTCTTTCTTAATCAAGCTCAAGGTAAGTTCTTCACTTTTCATTTTCTCAAATTGCAATTATATGATAGCATGATTTGATTTATAATTGGTGATAAATGTAGTGGCCTAGTTCTTAATTCGTGGAAATTTGATGATAAATGGCATGTATATTTGAATTAGTAATAGTGATAGGTTTGATTGGGGGTGTAAGCTGGACTCAACTAGTAGAATCTTTATGGGTAGCATATGAAGATTTGTGATTTGTGCACATTGGGGTAAAAAATGGTGAATGTTTAAAAGAAATTATTTGGCTGCACTGATAGTTCTTGTGTAGTATTTATGCGGGTGATTTTAATTTGTGATGGAATCTGATTGCTTGTGTGCTTTCTCTAGTTGAAACAATAAACTGCACTTTAAGTTAATCTAGTTCCTACATGCTATACATTGCTAGATAGACGAGTTATTTCGCTGCACTATGAGATGAATTTAAATTTTGTTGGAGTGTTAAAATTCACTACATGATAGCAACTAAGTGTGGGGTGAATTTTGATCTACACCACCTTAGTGGTAACTATAAATCACTGAATTGAGTGTCATTGAGTTGAGAATATGTTTGACATGGTGAAAACACACTTGTGAAATTGTTGAAGAAAGGTAATGTGATAGTAAATGTAGAAGTTGTTAGACCGTTAAGCTATTGAGATGAGACTGTGAATTGCCACTTCTCTAAAATGCCTTTTTGTGTGATGTTAAATGCCAGAGGATTATAATTGTATGTTGAACAAGGAAAGTATAAGTACCTTGGGTAACTTATTGATGTACCTGTTCTAACAACTAAGTATGGGGTGAATTCCACACTTATTGGTTGCTAGTTCCTAAGGTGCTTGTGTAATGTGTTTGTGGGCTGTTGTGCTTAACTGGTACAATGTCTAACAAACAAAAGAGGAGCAAGGGAAAGAATGTGGCTGGTTCATTTGAATCTAGACACAAAATAAGTCGACATGCTGACTGTGTGCCCCCAGCCCTACATATTCCACAGGGTTAATCAAGGAGGTATGGGACAAAGGCAGTTGTGGAATTGGGGAGAAAATGGTATTTCCAACACAAGGAGTCTAAGTATTCAGCTGATCAATTCATTGATACGGTGAGCCTGATGAAAGAGTATCAGAGTATGGTGCACAACATTTAGGCGCTACCCATGACTTTCCTATTCGAACAACCATCTGAGTGCAACCTAAGTCTTATACAAGAGTTTTATGCTAATTAGGACCCACAAAACAAGGATGCAGAGGTTGAGGTAAGGGGTCATGTGGTTACTTTTACTGCTAATACTGTGAATGACCTGCTAGGTACACCTGCGGTGGATGATGAGCCACTGAAAAAACTTATTGTGGAGCCACCGTACCAACACATTTGCTATCTCTTATGTGGTACTCATTCGACAGCCTGGTGGATTCACCATAAGGAGGGTGGTACTCATGTGTCACTCCCTTTTGCTCACATGAATAGGGAGGCTCGACTATGGGTAAAAATTATTTATGCCTGCCTTATCTATAGAACACATATGACACATGACAGGGTGTGTATTATTTATTCTCTTATGCGGGAGGATATGGAGTTGAATACTGGTGCAATTATCTTCTCCGCTATAAGAAAAGCCAGGTTTTTGGGTGTTGTCAGTTTGGATTTGGTGGGCTGTTGACTCAATTTCTGTGGTAGTAGGGGGTACCTGAGGAGGATGTGGACTACATACCATCAGTTGTTATGCGACCATTGGATTTCTCTCGTACTAAGGGGCCTACCCCTTATGGTGATATATTGACTATGCCTGAGCGTCAGGCTTAGAATGATAAGATCACTGCCCAGATGTATGGGCTTACTATGCTGCAGTTGAAGGTTGGAGGGCGTCCAACAACCCAACAGGAGGTTCGTGCTGTGGATCTGGATTATCCATTTGGGAATCATACCCGAGCCATGTTAAGGATAGGCCCCGACTTTGATGAACTACTAGATGGTGATGTCCCCAAGGATGAGGAGAGACGGATGAGCTATTTTGATGATGAGTCAGAAGTGGATGAACAGTCTGATGATGGTGATTCGGGTAAAGATTATGGTGATGATGAGGGTGCCGATGATGACATGACACCACTAGTACCATTCGACTGAGCAGGGAGTATGACACCACCTTGCCGTATGCTTATTTGATAGCACTGGGATAGTGCTTTATTTTAAGTGTGGGGTAGGGTGGAATTTCTCATTTCTTCTTCTTTATTATGTTTAATGGTTTGGTTGAACAATTTTATTTTTCTATTTTGTTTGGATGATTTTCTAGCTATTCAGAATAATATGTCTGTAATAGTTAGTAAGTTTACAATTTGGATGGTTGCCCTTTGTGGAAAATTTGGATGGTGGCCCTTTTTGCCAAACTCAGTTAAGGTATTTATTTTTTTGGCCTTCTTGGCAAATTTTAGTTTATAGTATTATTTTTTCCCTTTTTGGAAATTTGAAATAATTCATCATAGTTAGTTCCCTCCGCTATGATAGATGGATGACGACCGTCTTAAAGGGAGTTTATCTTTAGAAGCTGGGAAAGTGATAAGATCCCGATTGTGACCTTTGAGAAATGCTTGGTGTTGGGCTAGAATTTTTTTTGTGACTATAAATTCAATTGTTATGAAACAAAAGAAAAAGTGTTTTTAGATGTGAAATCTCAACAAGTGTAGTGCGATTTGATTGGCTTAATGTTAAATTTGACAAAGAACAAGACCGGGAACCTTAAGGATACGATTTGATTCTTAGCATGCACCAAGTGTGTGAGTATTTCTTTGTATTCTACATATATAGTAAAGACTAGAACTTGCCTGGTGTGTTTACAAAGTGAAATAAAGAGTGTTGGATGTAGGAAGTGATTTAGGCATTACTTTGTTAACCAAATTGTTAAGACTTTATTTACCGACCCTTATGTATGTCCCTAGTTAGTCCCTTTGATCCTATGGCCTGATTTCTTTGGTAGCCTCATATGTAGCCTAATCCTTTCTTTGATAGACCTTAATTCGATCCATAGATCCTAAGCGCTTTAATATAGATAACTAAATACAAAGGGAGCGTGAAATTGAAAAAGGAAAAAGGTGAAAGTGAAAATCTAAAGAAGTGTTCATTGTGTGTTTAATTGTGAGGGTTAGGAGTTAGATAAAATCTGATAGAAAGTTCAGTTTTTGTTGCCCAGTTTTTGTTACAATGAACCTGTTTTGGCCCTGGTCCATTTAGGACAATGTGCACCTCAACCAAGGTGAATAGTTTTAGTTGAGGGTGGCTACTATAGGGGGGCATAACAAGAACTGGGGTGTGAAAAAGAGCTAAGAATTGAATTGTGATACTCCTACCGTTGTTTTGTTAATGTGCTTAAAAGATTGGGGTGAAACAATTAATGTGTGAAGGTAATGAAGTGGAAAATTGGGTGGATAAAATATGATTTTGATTAAAGAAGGTTATGTATTAAAGCACTTAGGGAGATTAGTCAATATTTCCTAAAGAGTTCCTACCCGTCCCTTAGCCTACATTACAACCATGAAAGACCTAATTGATCCTACATTTCAACATCCGACTATTAGTGGGGTGTTACACTATGGGCAAGCTTATGGTTTATTATTATGTATGAATTCATTATTGAGAGAGAGTGATTAAATTTTGATATTTACCTCAAGAATAAATACTGAGAAATTATGAGTGATATGGGGAAACTTTCTTATTCTGAGGGTGCATGCGGATGAAGATCAGGATTACTTATTGTGTTGTTGGATTGCGTGCTTTGATTAAGTTTGCCAATGAATTGAATGTCAATGTTGAGAAGATGAGGTTTAAAACAAATTATGCATATGCAAAAGAGTATTCTTGATAAGTTTGTGTAAATGCCCAACGCTAGCATGACACTTAGGTTGTGATTAGAAGATTTAGTGATTGTGCTACTTGAAGTTGTTCGAGAACGAACAAGGTTTTAAGTGTGAGGTGGTGATCTTGGGTGTATATGTCCAATCACCGCTATAGACCCATATTTGGACTTGTTTGGAGAACAAAAATTGTGTTAATTATATTTCATTTGAGCTAAATTGTGGTTCGTGGCTAACCAATGTGATTAGTAATACAGGGTAAATTTTTGAGGTATTTTGAGATAAATTAGACGCATTGGAGAAAGAATAAAAGAAAACAGCTGAAAAGGAATCGATTATTGACTTAACAGAAGTTTCAGTGAGAAATTCTAGTGACGCGACGCGAAGTCGATGCGTTGCATCGGCCTGTAAGTTTTGTACCTTAGCCAAAAGTTCAGAAGACAATTCTAGAACATCGACGCGAAGTTGACGCGTCACGTCAATCTTTGAATTTGGTGACTTAGTCCAAATTTTAGATGATAATTCCAGTGACGCGATGCGATGTCGATGCGTCGCGTCGTGTGTTATGATTAAAGACTTAGGCAGATTTTTGAATCATAATTCCAGTACCTCGACGCAAAGTTGACATGACGCGTTGGTTTTATCAACGCGATTGGTAATGCATCGCTCTAGTAGTTCAGATATGAAGAAATTTTCCCAAGTATAAAAGAAACAAGTGAGCACAATTCCAAACACTTTTTGCAAGCATAGCAGCGGCGGAAAAATAGAAAATTCTCTTTTTTATGGTTCTTATTATTTCTTTTGAACTTCTTTACTTCAAGATTAATTTTGGGTATGATTAATTACTTATTTTTGATGTTTAATTCAAACATGAGTGGCTAAATACCCTTGTTCCGGGGTTGAGGTCAAGAACATGATTACTCTTTGATATTCTTTATAGTAGTTTCTTTTTAGGATTATCATCTGGGTTGTTCTTAATTTCTTGAGCTTACTATTTTAATGAGTGGCCACCATTAGAATAAATCTATATTTCTATGTGAATTTAGAAGGAGAATCATAGGATAGAACGAAAAATTATGGAGCAAGGTTCTTATTCTTTTATGAAATAAGGGGTTTGAATTAGCATCTAGGATAGGGATATACCTAGAAGCCTTGCTTGGTTTATTTTCAAGACGATAACTTTATGAATCTAGAAGAATTGTTGTATCTCTACGGGAGTAGTAGCTGCAATATTCCATAGATAGAAGATTTGAGGTCAGGAGACCAAGATCATAGCATAAACCTTGAGAATCAACGACTCAATAACCAATTTGACTTCTATAGGAATAGAGACTTGTATGATTGTTTGAAATGCCTTACCCCTGGAATTCTTATCATTACTGTTTACAACCATGCTTATTTTGCGATTGTCACCAATTACTATTTTTTATTTATTAATTTCCATTTTTATTCTTAAATTCCAAATCATCTTGATTCTTTTCAACACTTAATACTTTAATACCTAAAACTAAAAGTTGGTTGAATTTCTAGTTGCTTAGTCCTCGTGGAAATGATATCCGACTGTCTAAGTCACTATATTACTTGAACGATTGCGTGCACTTGCGTGTGTGTTTGAGTTGCAATAGTTGGGTTGGCTACTATCCAAGGTACAACTTCTCTATAAGGGTCGTATGATAGGGTGCAATTCGTATGTTGCAACTCATATGATGTCCTATGTCTTAATCTAGGTATTCTATTTTGCCTAGGGTACGGTTTATGGGTACCAATTGTATGATTGGATACAAGTGGGCCTCTGGAGTCGTAGGTTGGTTAGTATGGGGATGGTGGTTAGGATTCTACTTAGGGTACGAGTGGTACATATGTGGTGGGTGGTGGTCGTACCCTCCTGTGGGAAATAAATACAGTTTAAGTAGGGGTAATATGGATATTTTCCTATATAACTCCTTTGGACCCCATGATTTAAAACACCTTTTTGAGACTTCATTAACCTATTTACATCAATAAAACACTCTAAATTCTCTCAAAATTTCTCAAGGCTCTTGAGTTAAGCAAAATAAAGGATTTTCTTCAAGGTGGTCAATTGAGGCTCACAGGAGTGATTTCTTCTCATCTTCTTCTTAATCTAAGTCATGTTACTCCTCCCTCATTGTTAGTTCTAACTAAAGCATGTTTTATGTATTGTTTTCATGGCATAATTGTTGTATGATTTTGGGTTTTCAAATATATGTTAGGGATTTTGGTTATAAATGCTTGATTATGGTTTTTCCATGTTTTAATTATGGATTTGCATGTTTTATGGTGTTTTAGACAATTGGTCACATGGGAATGGTTATTTGGTACTTGGTTTTGATTTTGGAAACACTATGCCCCCAAAATATTTGATAAAATGCCTATGAGAGTGCTTTTACTACATTGTTGAACTTCTAGAGGAACTATTGCATGATATAACTTGGTAATGGAACCCTAAATGGTATAAATAGTTTAAATGGTTTGGAATGGTTAAATGGTAAGGTCTTGGTGGTTATGGTTGGTCTAATTGGAAGCCTTGTGGGGAACAAGGGAATCCCCCAAGAAAGCACAATAATGATCACTTGTAGGGTACATGGGATTCCCCCAAGTTAACTTAATGATGTAATCTATGGGTATATAGAATCCCTTTACTTAAAAAGGATGGCTAAGGACATTGCTTGCAAGCTATAGTTGGTATGACGATACCACTACTTATAGCCTTGGTTAATAATATATAGAATGGTGGTTTGATTGTGTGGTAATGATTTTAATTGGGAAATAGTGGCGAGGTGTGACATCTAACCGTGAAAGTGTGAGTCCATTGGATGGACACTGTAAACTTATGTTTGCCGACATGAGGATTGGTCACGGTGACCATACATGATACTTACGGGGTACACGAAAATCCCTTAAGTACACTTGTACATAGGGGTGTACTGACCAAACCGTCAAGTCAAACCGAACCGATGAACCAAACCAAACCAAAAAAAACCGACTTATGATTTGGTTTGATTGGTTTGGCGTTAGAAAAAAACCCGACCATTCTTGGTTTGGTTTGGTGTTAACCAAAAAAAAGTCAAACCGAACCCGAATCAAACCGACATAATATATATATATATATATATATAATATTCGAACATTTTTATACATAAAATATTAATTATAATCTACTTTTTAAATACTTTTTCAACTAGTTTTAGTAATTTTCAATAATTTAAAAGTAGATGTAGATATATAAAATACATAAAGTAGTATACTTAAGTATTAAATTATAAAAAATAACAACACTTTTATCAAATTACATTTTGTAGCATATGTATTTGTATGTATTTGCATTTTTGTAGCAACAGTTTGCAAAAATACAAAATAAATATCGATCATAAGGGTAGTAAAAATCATATGTATTTGTATTTTTGTAGTAACAGTTTACAAAAATATAAAATACAACTTGCTATATTATGTAATTATGAAACTGTTGCTATGAAACTCATAATTAAAGGGATACGCATGCTATTTCTGATTTTTTCCCAATATATATTTTGATTTGGGCCTTTAAGTTGTAATATTTGTCCATTAATTGATAATTAAATGATTGAAAATCCAACATAAACTTAAAACTTAAATTTTTTCACTCTTCATCTCACTTTTTAGTTTCAAGAGAGCTTTTCGCTCCTCACTTTTTCATAATTATGGTTTTTTATTAGCACTTGAGTGAAAACATATTTGATCTAGTCTTCGATCACAATATAATTGTAAAAACTAAAGATTAAAAAAACACCCAAAAAACTGACTAAAACCTAAACCGAGAAAACCAATTTTATGTTGGTTTGATTTGGTTTATAATTTTAATAAACTGACATGATTGGTTTATCTTTTTTTTTAATAAAAATAGAACCAACCCAACCTATGTACACCCATACTTGTACATATGTATCATGGAGAGCGAAGGGTACTTGGGAATCCCCTACACCTATGGTATCTCCGTTCATGTGGCTACACGCATCGGGGCTCGTTCGGGTGTTTACACTGGACCCATATAGATCGTGGGTGGTTCTAGTACGGTTAAGATACACATACTCAGGTTAATGGTTTTAAAGGCATGCTAAACCCGATTCTCTTTCCCAACATGGTTATATATATGTATGTATGATTATGAATGCATATGGTTGGTTAGTTGGTTTTCAAGGTTTGCATTATTTTATCCTTATCCTATGTACTTGCTAATGTTCACTCGCTAACCCATCTTTGGGCGACTGTATCCCCACATTATACAGAAACCAACCATTCTACTCCTCCTGCTTAGTGATCGAATTCTGGATTAGCTTGGTTGGATTGAAGTGGTGGGCTTCCATATTCTAAAAGGCTCCATTTTATGTCATGGATGTTTTTACATACTTTGGTCATTTTATAGAGATTTGTTTTGGCTATGGTTGAGGGCATGACCCAACCAGAATTGTTTTATTTTTGGCTAGAGGATTTATGGAACTACTATGGGTTAAAAGATGCGATGTCGGTAGTGGTGTCATCCTTAGTATTGGCATTGGTATTGAGGCTGATACAGTTGGACTAAATTTATGATTATTCCATCCTATTATGTTATGTTACAGACATACTCTTGGTTATTATTTTTGTTTTGGTTTGGTTATTAGTTGTATATTGGTTGGTTGAACTTGCTTTGGTTGGTCATGGTCATGGACCTATCCTAGAATCTAGACTTATAATAAATGCTATCTTGTTATATGTTTGAATTCTTCCAACTCAAGGATGTGTTTGGCGGTTGGGTTGGGTAATGGGGGTGGTTCCCAGTCCTATTGGACTTGGGATACCCATTACAACAAAGCCATGATTTGGGTCATGTCAAGGTGGTATCAGAGCTTTAGGTTCATGGTTAATTAGGAGTCCATAAAGCCGTGTCGAGTAGAGTCTCTTTTAAGAGTCTGTAGTGCACCACATTCATAAGAGAGAGGCTACAAGGCATTTAGGATTTTTTTTTTCTTTGTGTTCTATTTTCAAGCTTGGAGTCTAAGGTCTTAGATATATCTAATTTCCATTTTCTTGTCTTTCAGATCATTCCTCGACGATCTGAAGCATACGAAAACTCCTCTATCCCAACTGGGGATAATATTGATAGGACACACTCTACTCAGGGGATTCATACTCTGTCCAGGGGTTCGGTCCCTGATAATACTGAAGTTCCACCGGTTGCTTTTAGTCCTCCTCAGGTAGAGACATGACGAATGAAGAGTATCGTTAGTCGATTATATGATTGCTTAATTGATGGCTTTTTAGGCTGAGCGTGGTGCATCTGGTATTTTATCTTATGAGTCCACAAGGGTTGTCCAGTTTATGAAGTTGAGTCCTCCAACCTTTACTGGCGTTAAGGTGAAGGAGGATCCTCAAGGTTTTCTAGACGAGATGGAAAAGATATTCAAGATTATGCATGCCACAAATATGGAAGGGGTGGAGTTTTCAGCTTATCATCTCAAGGATGTGGTGCACTAATAGTACGAGGAGTAGAATCAAGCAAGGGGTAATGTTGAGGAGTCATCTCCATGGGAGACTTTCTCCAATTCTTTTCTATACTGCTTTTTTCCTTAGGAAATTGAGGAAAGTAAAAGTGGAGGAATTTGTTAATCTGAAATAGGGGAAGATGTCGGTCAAGGAATATGCCTTGAATTTTCACCAGTTGTCTAGGTATGCTTTGGAATTAGTGTTTGATATAAGGGCCATAATAAGAAAGTTCTCTTCAGGACTATCTTGGGATTTGATCCTTAAAAGAAAGACTGCATTGCTGATCAAGGACATGGATATTTATAGATTGGTTATTCATATGAAATAGGTGGAGGAGGAAAAGAGAAATCGGGCTGAGATTGGGGAAAGGCAGGGTAAAAAGTTCAAGTTCTCTGAGTAGTGTGGTCAATAAAAAAGTGTGTGGAATTATTGTAAGTGGCCAACGAAGAAGTGGGGGAGTTCTGGTTCTTTCTCCACAACTAATGCTCCTTACCCGAAGTAGTCGGGTAATAGGCGTCAGTATGGTGACAAAAACTTTAGGGTACAGGGTGCCCAATCTCAGACTAGTAGGGCATAGTCGGCTTTATCATGTCCTTCTTGCAGGTTCTGTGGTTAGTTACATTGGGGTTTCTGCGATGAAGAGAGGGACAGGTGCTTCAAATGTGGTCATCCAGGCTACATGCTTAGAAATTGTCCGATTGGTAGGGTCAGGAGTGAATAAAGTTTCGATTGACTCTTCATCTGCTCCTGCACCAAAGGGTGCTGCTTCTGTTTCTGTTTCTGGTTTTGGTACCGATATAGTGTGGAATAGATTATATGCTCTTGCATCTCAACTGGAGTCTGAGGCATCGCCTGATGTTGTGATTGGTACGTTACAACTCATTTCTCGGGATATTTATCATTTACTTGATCTGTGGTTCACTATTTCTTATGTGACCCTATTTATGGCTATGTATTTTGGTTTTGATCCTAAGGTTAGTTTGGATCTTTTTTCTGTTTCTACCCCGATGGTGACTCTGTGATTGCTAAAAGAGTCTATAGAGGAGTGTGTGGTATTTATTGACAGTAAAGAGACTTTTATGAATTTGTTCGAATTTGATATGATGGATTTTGATGTTATTTTGTGTATGGATTGGTTACATTCATGCTATGCATCCTTAGATTATCGGACCCATAGGGTTGTCTTTAAGTTCCCTGGTGAACCAATTATTGAATGAGCGGGTGGTTTATTTGCTCCTAAGAGGATGTTTATATCATATATTAGAGCTTAAAGGCTAATCTCTAAAAGGTGCCTCTATCATTTGGTCCGAGTTAAAGACTCCAACTTGGAATGTCCTTCTTTACATTCAGTTTCGGTGGTGAATATGTTTCCTGAGGTCTTTCTAGATGATCTTCACGGTGTTCCTCTAAATAGGGGGATTGAGTTTGGGATTGATTTATTTTTGGACACTCATCCCAATATCTATTCCTCCTTATAGAATGGCTCTAACTGAGTTGAGGGAGCTCAAGGAGTAACTTAAGGATATTTTGGATAAGGGTTTTATTCATCCTAATGTGTTTCAATGGGGTGCACCAATTTTATTCGTGCGTAAGAAGGATGGTTTCCTTCAAATGTGTATTATCTATCAACAGTTGAATAAGGTGACGATTAAGAATAAGCATCCTCTTCCAAGGATATATAACTTATTTTATCTGTTACAGGGTGCCAAATTCTTTTCAAAGATAAATCTTTGGTCTAGGTATCATCAACATAAGATTAGGGAGGTGGATATCCCTAAGATAGCTTTTCGTACTTGGTATGGGCACTTTGAGTTCTTGGTTATGTCATTTGGTTTGACCAATGCCCTAGCGGAATTCATGGATTTGATGAACATGGTGTTTCATTAGTTTCTGGATCTTTTTGTCATTGTGTTCATTGATGACACTTTGTTGTACTCAAAGAGTGAGGTGGTTCATGCCAATCACCTCCGTATTGTGCTATAGACCTTGAAAGAGCAACAATTGTATGCCAAATTATCAAATATGAATTTTGGTTGAACGCTGTCACTTTTTAGGTCATATTATTTCTAGTGAGGGGATCATGGTGGATCCACAAAAGGTGGTAACGGTTAAGAAGTGTCCTAGACCCACGACTTTAATATTTGAAGTTTCTTGGGTTTGGGCTGGGTATTATAGGAGATTTGTGTAAAGTTTTTCGACAATAGCTGCCCTATTGACTAAGTTGACTCAAAAGTAGGTAAAGTTCTATTGGTCGGTTATGTTCATGAGATTGTGAAGCTACATGGGGTACTCGTTTCAATTATCTGTGATTATGGTACGTAATTTTCATTTCACTTTTGGCGGTCATTTTAGAAGGGGTTGGGGACTAAGGTTAGTCTGAGTACTACTTTCTCTAGCAAATAGATGGGCAAACAAAAAGGACTATTTAGATGCTGAAGGATATGCTTTGTGCATGTGTTATTGATTATGGTGGTAATTGGGTTGAGCATCTACCTCTTATTGAGTTTTTCTTACTACAATCATTATCATTCTAGTATTGGTATGGCCCCTTTTGAGGCATTGTATGGTAGGAGGTGTAGATCTCCTATTAGGTGGTTTGAGCTTGGTAAGGCAGATATGTTATCTTGGATTTGGTTTATCAATATATGGAGAAGGTAAAGGTGATTCGAGATAGGCTTAAGGCTGCTTAAAGTCGCCAAAAGTTCTATGTAGATATAAGACGTAGGGACTTGGAGTTTGAGGTTGGGGATAAGGTGTTCCTAAAGGTGTCTCCCATGAAGGAAGTAATGTAGTTTGGGAAGAAGGAGAAGCTCAGTCCCTGATATATTGGTCCTTATATGGTTTTAGGAGGGTTGTTAATGTTGCATATGAATTGGAGTTTCCTTCTTGTTTGAGCTCTATCATCCAGTATTCCGTGTCTTGATATTGAGAAAGTGTATATGTGACCCTTCACCAGTTGTTCCTTTGGAATGGTTGGGTATCTCAGATTCTCTATCTTATGAAGATAAACCCAGTTGAGATCTTGGATAGGCAGGTTTATCGGTTGTGGACAAAGGATATGGCTTCGGTTAAGGTTCTATGAAGGAACCATAAGGTGGAAGAATCTACTTAGGAAGAGAAAGAGGACATAAAGTCCAAGTATTCACATCTTCTTTCTTCTCTGGATATTCATAGCGGAAGGTAAGTGTTCTTGATCACCTCTTTGTTTTCTAACTTTGTTAAAAGAGGGTTGATTTCTGTGCATATTTGTTTTCTAACTTAGTTAAAGGTTGGAATGGTTATGATTTTGTGTGGTTCGTGTTTGTACTGCCTTTTCTATCATTCAGGGATGAATGATCCTAGTGGGGGAGACTGAAACACCCTGGGTTTTGATCCTTAGAGATTTTTTGAGTTTTGAACTCTCTGGACATCATACGACTAGGGTTACTAGTCGTATGTTAGTGTACAGTTTAGGGGTCATCATTCGTATATTGATAAGTGTGGTTGGTTTAGCTACTGTCTAAGGTATGACTTATTTATAAGGGTCGTATGATGGGGCACGACTCATATGATGCAACCCGTATGATGTCCTATGTCTCAACCTAGTGATTCTATTCTGCCTAGGGTACGATTTATGGGTACCAATCGTATGATTGGGTATGAGTGGGACTTTGAAGTCATAGGTTAGTCAGTATGTGTATGTGTGAGGGGGTGGGGTTGGGATTTTGCTTGGGGTGTGAGTGGTGGGTACCACTCGTACCCTATGGTATAGATAAGGGGATGGTCGTACCCTCCTGCAAAAAATTAATACAATTTAAGTGGGGGTAATATGGACATATCCCTTTATAACTCCTTGGGACCCTATGACTTAAAACACCTTTTTGAGGCTTCATTAACCTATTTACAATCAATCAACACTCTAAACTCTCTTAAAATCTCTCAAGGCTCTTGGGTTAAGCAAAAGCTAGGGTTTCCTTGAAAGTGGTCAATTGAGGCTCATAGGAGTGATTTCTTCTCATCTTCTTCTTATACAAAGGCATGCTACTCCTCTCTCATTGTTAGTTCCAACTAAAGGCATGTTTTATGTATTATTTTCATGGCATAATTGTTGTATGATTTGGGTTTCAAATATATGTTGGGAGTTTTGGTTATAAATACTTAGTTATGGTTTTCCCATGTTTTAATTATGGATTTGCAAGTTTTAATGGTGGTTTGGATATTTGGTTGTATGGGAATGGTTAATTGGTACTTGGTTTTGATCTTGGAAGCACCATGCCCCAAAGTGTTTGATAAAATGCCTATGAGAGTGATTTTACTATATTATTGGACTTCTAATGGAACTGATATAACTTGTAATGGAACCCTAAATGATATAAATGGTTTAAATAGTTTGGAATGGTTAAATGGTAAGGTCTTGGTTGTTATGGTTGGTCTAATTGGAAGCCTTGTGGGGTACAAGGGAATCCCCCAAGCAAGCATAATAAGGATCACTTGTGGGGTACATGGGATTCATCCAAGTAAACTTAATAATGTAATCTATGGGTACATGGGAATCCTTTTACTTAAAAAGAATGGCTAAGGACATTGCTTGCAAGCTATAGTCTGTATGGAGATACCACTACTTATAGCCTTGGTTAATAATAAATGGAATGGTGGTTTGGTAATGGTTTTAATTGCGTAATAATGGCGGGGTGTGATAGCTAACTGTGAAGGTGTGAGTCCTATGGACGGACATTGAAAACTCATATTTGCCGACATAAGGATTGGTCATGGAGACCATAAATGATACTTACAGGGTACAATGGGAATCCCCTAAGTACATTTGTACATATATATCATGGAGAGCGAAGGGTACTTGGTAATCCCTTACTCCCATGGTATCTTCGGTTTGTACAACTACACGCATCAGGTCCCGTTTAGGGGGTTACACTGGACCCATATAGACCATGGCTGGTTCTAGGACGGTTAAGATACACATACCCAGGTTAATGGTTTTAAAGGAATGCTAAATTTGGTTCCCTTTTTCCAACATGGTTATATATATATTTGTATGGTTGTGAATGCATATTGTTGGTTTACTTGGTTTTCAAGATTGGCATTAATTTTATCCTTATCCTATGTACTTTCTAGCATTTGCCTGCTAACTCATGTTTGGGTGGCTGTATCCCTATGCAATGCAGGAATCAACCATTCTGCTCCTCCTGCATAGTGATCAGATTCAGGATCAACTCCGTTGGATTGAAGTGGTGAACTTCCATATTTCGAAAGCTCCATTTCATGTCATGGATGTTTTTACATACTTTGGTCATTTTATAGACATTAGTTTTGTCTAGGGTTAGGGGAATGTCCCAACCAAATATTATTTTATTTTTGGCTAGAGGCTTTGTGGAACTACTATGGGTTGGATGGGCGGTGTTGGTTGTGGTGTCAGCCTTAGTATTGATATTTGTATTAGGGATGATACCGTTGAACTAAATTTACGATTGTTCCATTCTATTATGTTATGTTATGAACATACTCTTGGTTATTGGTTTGGTTTTGGTATGGTTATTGGTTGGATATTGGTTGGTTAGACTTGCTTGGGTTGGTCACGGTATAGACCTATCCCAGAGTCTGGACTTGTAATAAATGCTATGTTGTTATATGTTTGGATTCTTCTAACTCAAGTTATGCATTTGGCGATTGGGTTGGGTAACGGTGGTGGTCCCCGGTCCTGGTTGAATTTAGGATACCCATTATGATAAGGCCTCGTTTTAGGTCATGTCATCTTGGTGATAAACTTGTTATTGCTTACACTAACCCTCATGCCATAAGGATATTATTTTTGCTTGTTTTTCTATGGTCTTGCAAGGTTTGGATACGAAGTCAAATCCTATTCAAGAAAGGGAAGATGATACAAGACAAGTCGATATTAACCTTTCAAGACCTATAATTCATATCCAACACACAGGGATTCAAGCCATGATCATTCTAAGGAT